>CANTUT010000013.1:565000-900000 GCA_947687605.1 Reutealis trisperma | reverse complement strand
AACAATAAGCACAGTATCATGAGTAAGAGAATCAGATGCAGATACTGCTCCTTCATAAGTAACAGGAGCAACTTCCCCATTAGCTGTTAGTATGTTTTGTTGAGTTGATGGACAAACAGTATCAAGGTGGTAAGGATTGTTTGTCATATCATTGGTTGCACCAGCATCAATAATCCATGTATTATCCATAGAAAGATGTGTGCTAAACATATCATGATTATCAACAAGGGTAACATGAGCTACAACTATATTAGAGGGAGAATGATAATTTTTTGTGGTAGTAAGAGTAGCATGATTTATTTTCTTCCTTTTTTTTTTTATTTTTTTTATTTTTTATTTTTAAATCCCTGCCATTTAGGATAACCAAGAATTTCATAGTAGTGTTGCTTGGAGTGTCCATCCTCACCATAATGAGTATATGTAAAGGTATTAGCCTTAATACCAGGAGCTTTCCTTTTGATGGTTGAATCTGTCTAGGATGGTTTGGAGTAGTTAAAAGAATTGTACTACCCAACAGAGCCTTAGGTTCCTTCATAGTGTGTCCTCATTTGTGACCCTTGCGTACATATGCATAACATGATACAAGATCAAGAGAAGGATCCTTTCATAAGATTTCACTCCAAGCGTGATTGAATTCTAAGTCAAGACTAGCCAAAAAAATATGGACTCGGAGAGGAGTCATTGTCTTATAGAGAGATACAACTCCATAAACATTATCTTCTTATGTTTTAATACGAGCATCAATATCCTGAAATATACCAACAGGTTTGTTATACTACACAAGAAAGGGTCTACCATTTTGGCGGATGGTAAATGAATGATGATTCAACTTAAAAAATTGTGTTTCATCAAAGCCATCATAGAATGTCTTTGAAATGGCATCCCATATTTCCTTAGTTGTTTGGAGAGGAATAAATCGCTGCATCAAGGTTGGGCTCATTGAGTCAATAAGCCAATTGTTGACTCGATTGCTGTCAATGAGCCAAGTCCCCAACTGCTTGTCTCCTGCAGGAGGTTTTGGCATGGCACCTGTAAGAAATCCATTTATTTCTAGCTCCGGTGCACATCTCTACTAGCTGTGACAATAATGGAAAATTCATATCATCTAAGATGATCCCAGACAGGAAATGGGTATTGTCTTGCAAGTTTTGAACAATTACCCAAAATGCATGTGGGATAATAGAGGTATTTTCACTTTCAGTCATGGTTGCAAATTTTTGACAAAAGTTTTTGAGGATGGTGTCTAATTTTCAATAGGATGCTCTAATACAATGAACAGCAAAAAAGTACAAAGGTTTTGTGAATTTCAGTATATTTCTTTCATCAATATACACATCTTTATATAGAATATATGATACACTTGATTCCTATATATTACAGTTGTTTCCTAATTATTATGGAGTTCTAAAATCACTCTATTATTATCTTATTTCTATATATATATAAAATAATTATCTCCTAAGTTAATGGGAATTACAATCACATTCTGTGGTTCTCGGATGCTCTTGCCAACAATATATAATATACACTAGGGTTTTTTAAAAATATTAGAGCGATGACCCTTTAGAAATCTTATCTCGTTTGATAAAAACTTTTTAATTAAATTACACCCACTATTTTAATTTGCATATTTAGTCAACACATCATATATATGTAACATTGAAATGTAAATTTCTTTTTTCTTTTAGCACTGGAGAGGACATTCAAACCTAAATTAATTGTTCTAATACATTTATCATGATACTAAATTTACGTGCAGACAATATAAAAATTCGTGAAATAAAAGAAATGAGAAATTGTAATGATTTGAATTCTAATTTCATATCTAATACCGTAATATAGATAATTGATTATGATAAACTATATATTGAGTACTACCCAACATTATGATAATAGAAATTATGTTTGTGTGTGTATATATATATATATATATATTAAAAGTAAAAAAATATCTCATTTCGTTTAATATTTTAAAATGCATCTTGATGAATTGTTAATTAAAGCTTAATAACATGTTCAACATTTCAAAATGCTTTCTATAAGAACAAGGTTGGATTGGGAAAGAAAAATACAATTATTGTTACAATTGTAAAGGTATGGCTAGCAAGGGTTGAGCCTTTTGTAAAGTGAGGCCAAACCTATCTTCCATGTCCAAACTATCCAGTGTAACTCCATTTTCGAATTTCCAATCAAAAGCATGAACAAGTGACCCTAACATTAAAGACAACATTCTTATTGCCAATGGCAATCCAGGGCAAATTCTACGTCCAGCACCAAATGGAATTAACTCAAAATTTTGGCCTCGAATATCAATATCTGAACCCAAAAATCTTTCTGGCATAAACAAATCTGGATTTTTCCATAAACTTGGGTCTCTACCGATTGCCCATACATTGACCATCACTTGAACATCTTTACGAATTGTAAAGCCACACATTTCAACATCTGCTCCTGCTTTTCTGGGAACTAGTAATGGAGCTGCTGGGTGTAATCTGAAAGTTTCTTTGATGATTGCTTGCAAATAAGGCAACTGGGCAATGTCCGATTCTTGTAGAAGATTGCCTTTGCCAATAGTTTGCTCAAGCTCTGCTCGAGCTTTCGATAAAATTTTGGGATTGCGAAGTAGCTCTGTCATGGCCCATTCCAATGTGCTGGAAGTTGTATCAGTCCCAGCAGTAAATAGATCCTATTTACACATTATTTTAATTCAAAAAATGTTAGTACTTTATACAAGCAAATCAATAAGATCAAATTCTGTTTTGTTAAAATAAACATTGCAAAATTATTTGGGTTTATCAATTTTTTTTCTTAATAAAAATAAGAGAACCCTATTGTCGGGATATTCACTATTTAGCGTAACTATCAAATCAAAATAAGAAATTAGATTGTTTAATTCAATTTGACTCTAAAAAAATAGTTTGATTTATAATTTTTATAAAATACAACTTACAGTTTGATTCCAATTTACTCTTTCATATAAGCAAAACCAAACCACAAACCGTATTTTAAATTTTCATTTTATTTTTTTTAGAATTTTTTAAGAACGCCTAATAATATAAGAATAATACTAAAATATAAAAATGAAAGATTATAAGAGATATTTTATAATAAAAATACCTACACAACTAAATCATCTTATTATTTATATGAAATAAAACTCTTAGGTCTTCAATTCCTAAATTTCTTTTCCTCTGTAATTTACAGTTCTGTTTCAGATTGAGTTCATGGAAATTGTTCCAAACCAAACAGTACACACTGGGCCTATGGTGCTTATTAGATTGTATATTAGTAAAAAAAAAAAAAAAGAGTTATCATATAAAAATATTGAATTTCTATCAAAATAAAAAAAAAAAAAAAAAAAGTAGCGATTTTATTACTAAAAAATAAAATTGAATGATTTTTGGTAATAAAAATTAAAATTTAGTTTGTAGTAATAAAATCGGATGAATAAAGAGTGAGGAATGTTGCATTGCCACTCCCGGCTGCACAGCCACATCAGGCGGGGCTGCAACTACGGATGCGCAGAAATAAAGTGGGTATTTTATTTTATTTTTTTTAAACGGAAGGAGTTCAAGTTTTGCAAAACCCATAAAACCCAAATTGTTGACATCCCTAAATAGGTTGGGTGTCATGGTCGGGAGGTTAGGATTCATTGCTTGAGTTCTACCATCGCTAAATAAGTAGAAGAGAAGTGGATCTTGAGGTTGGCTGGTTTTAGTTTGGGGTTTTATGTGATTTCCATATTTGAGTGCTTGTGAACTCATTGTCAATCTCTAATCGTTCACAAAAGAATGAGAGAGAGAGCCCACCCATTAAATTATTTTTCATTTAATTTTGTTAAAATTATAATATGGGAAAAAAGTCTCACATTAATTAAATATAAATATTTATTAAGTGATTAATATAAAAATATATTCGCTAATCTTATCCTTAATCAGTATTAAAAACTCAACAAATTTTGTTGACCGCATGTAATATTTGTCAAAAAACTCAAAGCAAAATTGAGTCAATTTGATTTTAAAATAAATTTCTTTACTTAAATTAGTTGAAAAAGATCATTTTGGATTTGAATACAAAGGTAAAGGGGGAAATTAAGCATTTATCCAACCACAATTTATCACAAGTATTTTTTGTTAATTAGATTAGGTTCTACTGACGTTGAAACACATAATTTTACAATCATGGACACTTATTTAGCCAAAGATTATAGCTATGTCAATTTAAAAAATAATAATGAGTGAAACTAAACAAATACATTAAAAAAAAAATTGAGAGAGAAGGAGAATCAAACTAACCAAGAACAAATGTTTCATGCCATTTCTATCCAACTCTTCATTACTGTGTTGATCAATGAGGGTGAGAAGAGTATCAAGCACATCATTCGTTGGGATATAGCCTTGCTCTGCTTTTCTTAACAGCAATCTTTCATCGATTATATGATCAAAAAGATCAAGTAGCTTCCCAACATGAATCGTGGTACGACGCTTTATACCTTGTGGATCAATCTTCCTGAGAAGAGGAAAATAATCAGCAACGTTTGGTTTTCCTAATTCATCAAAAATGCACCTTACTACTTCCTTGAACTCTTGTACAAGATATGAACTTGAATCGGTCAAATCCAATGAAAAAACATCAGTAAACAACACATTAAGTGCAGCTTTAAAAGCTACTTGGCTGATATTTACAGCAGTACCAAGATTGCAACTCTCTTGAACATCAGCAAGAAGTTGTTGGACTTTCTTGCTGCGGAGATTTTGACTAGCATCAAGTTTCTGAGTTGTAAAAATGTAAGAATTGCAAATTTTTCTAAGATTTCTCCAATGAGCTCCAATGGGTAACCAAGCGACCGAGACTTGATGGTGCCCACATGCTCGGGCTGCTTGAGCCACAGTTCTGTTAGAGAAATTGAGGTCAAATGTTTGGAGAACTTGTTTAGCTAAAGTTGCAGAAGAAACTACTACAGTAGTCATTCGGCCTAATTTTAGAGTCATCAATGGGCCATGAATCTTAGCAAGTTTGGCTAAGGACTTGTGGGGATTGTCACCAAGTTCAAAAAGGTTGCCTAAAATTGGTAATGGTTTTGGACCTGGTGGAAGCTTAAGCTTATTGGTTGATTTTGTTTTTGAAATCATAAGCAGAGCTTGAACAAAGGCTACGGTTAAAACAAGAGTTGATGCAAAACCCATCAGCAATTCCATCATTACTTCGTTTGTGAAATTAACATGGCTTGGAATTCAACCAACACAGTCCACTTATATTACTTTACTCCCACATGCACATGTCCCAGCCAAAGATTGAAATGATCATGTGATCCCGTTTTCAATTAAATTTTTAAGAGTAAATTATTATTACACCTTGAAGTTTGTTTTATTAAGTATTGTTATCCATAATAATTTAAAATTAGTATTGTTAGTCTCTGACATTTGTTAATAAATAGCATTTTAGTTCTTGTATATAAAATTTAATTTACTAAATTATAGTCATTGATATTTTAATTTATAATATATTTGAAAATATAATATATTTTAATCCTTCAAAAATATTTTACATTGAAAGATTTTAGTATAAAATACTTTAAGTGTTAGTTTTCAAATAATACGGATTAAAATACTAATCATGACAGATCTTAAAAAATTATTATAATAATTTACCTACCCCACTTGTTAATATTGAAATGAATACATTTCCCTTAAGTTTTAAAATATATTTCTTCTGTTTCAAATTTAACATAGGTTTTAAATTAATTATCCTTTTAAAAATTCTATGTAGTATTTTTTTTCAATTTTATCTTATTAGTAATAAAGTTTTGGTGAGAAAAAAAAATGAGTTATAATTATAAAATAAAAATATATTGATTGAAGCTATTTAATAATTTTTTAAATATATATTTGTAATTATTTAAAATATTTATTATTATAAAAGAGATAAAATATAAAATATCTCGACAAATTATCTTACATAATCCATATTAATCATAGTGAAATAGACAGGGTATCTACGGCTGCAACTGAATTAAATTATTAATGACGAGCTCAATTTTCGATTCAATAAAAATTTATTTATATTTAATTTATTTTATAAATAAATCAAATTTAAATATTAATTAAAATTTGATTAATATTGGAGCTGATATTAAAAAACTGAACTAAAATTTATGAGCCCAATTATTATTATTTTTTTTTTTTAGGATAAAGATTCGTTCCAATTGCCAATGTGTTTGAAGGGGCTAGAAAACAAGTCAACTTGTAACTTGCGCTGTTCACTCACCGCCTGCTTGCGAGTTGCAAACTTGCAACATAATCCCCTTTTTCTTTTCTTTTTTTTTTTTTTAAATAATAATTTTTGGGTGACGAAATTGGTATTTTTCTTTTAATTTCTGCCATCCACATTTTCTCTTTTATTATTAAAATGGATTATAATATATTTTTGCATTTAATTAATAATGCTATTAATAAAATAAAATTTAATTTCCTCTTTTTTCTCTTAAAAATATTGTTTATATTTTTATTTTGAAAAATATAATACAGAAAACTATTATTCATAACCGAATATTTGATTGTTAACCTTTAATTGATAACAATAGATTGCAACTATTGAATTAAATTGATCCTAAATAAATTAAAATTTGAATCTATTCTATTTTAAAAAAAAAAAAAAAAGACCGTATATGCCAAAGTTTATAATGTGCAAGTTATATCATTCGACCAAATTGATTAGTTATACCATTTTTTATTTTTTTTATTTTTGGATTTTTTTATGTATTTGACTCTAATTGAGACTTCAAACTCAAGTGGAATCATCTGATACGATTAAATTAAATATTATTATTATTATTAGTTGATTAGTTATATCATCTACCAAAGGAATTGGCTGAACTTTTACTCCTGAGCTATAGGTAGAATCAATTATAATTATTATTATTATTATTATTATTGCACAATTAGACATAACCTAACTAATCATAAATATTGCAATATGACAATTATTCATGTTCAAATTATTATTATTATTATTATTATTATTATTATTATTATGTTACTCAAATCTTAATTATTTTGCCATATATCATGCTTGTTGTATATCCTAGTTTTTTTTAATCTCTATATATAAGGGATAAAGTTTTAAAATTTAAATGTTAAATAATATAAGTGAAAAAGTTTCTAAAATTATTGTAAAAATGTAATTAATTATTTTATTTAGTGTAGTTTTAAATCATAATTTTTAGCTTGTCTTTTTAAGTAAATTTGATTTGATTGACATATTACCAAATAATTTAAAATTAATAAATATTAAAATTGTAATTTTTAGTGCTATTTGCCAAGTTTGATGTTATCAAACATCACTTAATAACAGTAATAAAATATTTGTTCTGTAATAATTAAAATTAATTAGGAATTCAATGTTTAACCACTTCTCATTTTTAAAAGGTATTTTTATGAGAAAAAAATGGAAATAATTGTTTTGCGAATAATGATTCAGTAAACTTTAAAATCATTAACCCTCGTATCTACCTCAATAATACTAATAATATAACTCTTTCTTTTTTTAATTTCATATCAACTCCATTAATTTAATTTATTTCAACTCCACTCTTTAGGGTCATTCACTTTATGGTCAATCAATCAATCAAATTTCTTGTTTTGCATTTTTTTTTTTTAACTTAATTTTGAATAGATTTCAAACTTGTAATTTCAATGTTGTGGAAATAATTTCAATGCGTTTTATTTAATGGTAATTATTTCTACATGTTATGCATTTAGCCACAATTTGCAATAAGAACATAAATTAAGAAATTTAGCATATAATTTTATGGCATTTTAGTTTTTCAAAAATACAATAAACCCGTTTAATTTTAGCAGAAAGGAATAGCTTAATTGTTCGAACTTAGCTTTGAATTTAACATCATCATTATTATTCATCATTAATCAACAATCACAATTCACAAAAATAAAATCACAAAATTCACAAAGTTGGGAAAATCAATTGGGGTTAGATTTGGTCATAAAAAGGCCCCTTCATATAATGCATTGATGCCCTTCAGTCAAAAAACTTAGCGAAATCAAATTTATCAAGTTATTCCCTTCGTTCTAAATGTAGGTTATGTTTAGTTCATAAAATAGTTAAGAAATATAATAGCTATTACATATGGAATAGCTATTTTAAATTTGATTCAAATTGTAGACAAGAAACTAATTTTATGAAATATCAATTCCACAATTTTTATTAAATACATATTTCACAAAAAATTAAAAAATTGGTATTCTTTAGGTTATAGAATAGAATATTTTCATTTTTGCCCTAAAAAAATATTGGCAAGTTCAAATTCACTACTATTGCTTTTTTCTTTTAATGTTTAGATTTTAATTTTTAATTTTAATTTTTTAAATTTTAAGTCAAATAAAAATTTTATTTATTATACATTTAAATTATTTCTTAAATAAAATTGAGTAAAATTATATTTAATGTATTATTAATAGTGAAATTAATTTATAAGGATATTATGATCATTTTTGTGAATAGAATAATTATTTTATACTATGATTAATATAGTTTAAATAATAATTTTGGTTTTAACTTTTCCAAAATACCTCTCAACTAAATATGTATTTTGAATAAGAGTAAGGAACTTAAGAGAGTAAATAAAGAAATAGGTCTATATTTTGGGACAATAAAAAAAGGAAAGTGAGCCTATATATATGAATGGAGGGAGTATTTATTTTTCTATATTTTTTGATATTCAACCCTTAATTTTTTTTTCACATTAAAGACTTTTTAGGTCGATGGTTTTTTTTTTCATTGTTTGTCGGGGTCTCAGGTCGTGAGGCCACTCATCAGTCAAGAGAAGGAGTACCAAATGTTGACTTGAGCTTGGCAGGTGTTGAAGAAAGAAAATATGTGGATTTATTGTATATGAAAGAGGTAGTGGATTCTCAGGGACGTAAATGAGTAGAGTTGAAGTTATTGGGTCTTCATTGATTGAATATGCTAGACCTTATTTGAAGGAGCTAAAAGGTGTTGGACCTTAGTTGATAGAAAAGCTAGAGTTGAGCTTTTGAGCTGATATTGGATCTTAACTTGCATGGTGAAAGCATGAAGAAAGGAAGTATTATGGGGGTGCGCTTGGCCATATTACCTAAGTTAGTGTAATTGCACATATAAAGCTAAATGCTCGAGAAGAGAGTGAGTTTAAGTATCCCAAGGTGTTTGAGCAAAAAAGTTTGCAAGGGCTCTTACTGTGACTTTTTCCAACAGGAAAAGGACTTAATACTTGATTTCGGAAAGTGACCAATTGAAAGAAAAGAGGTTAGCCTCTTAGAAGATGACTAAGAGATTAATCTTTTGGCAAGTTCTTTTTAAGCTATGAAGGCAGTTAGAAAGATGGTGGTGTGTTTGTACTTTAGGCAGCTTTTTGCTCTTGAGAAGTCTCTTTATCCTCTCAAATGTCTCTTTTAAGTTGGAGATAGTTTGATATTTATAGTGTTTTTTTGCTAGGGGGATTAGAAGGTGAGTTTCATGACTGAGAGTAATTGATGGGTCAAAGTTACATCATTTTGTGACTTGACAGGATAGTGATATACCTAAATTGATGATTATGGAGCATCATGCTAAAATAACTGAATCCCATTTCTTGAACATGATAAGAATTGCGTGTCAAATAAGTTTGTAAAGAGTTGTTGAAGATAATTTCTCTTATAAATTAAGTAAGATCATCCATTGGCAAAATGAGGCGTTACTAGAGCAAGATGCCTTACGCTTGGATGAGGCACAAGGTAGCCTGTCTACAAGGCCTTGGCCTGATTGGCTGATAATTATTTGAGCTTGGATATCTAAATGTCTTAAGACCTACTATTTGAAGCATTTGGGTATGTCTTGGACTTAGATTAGTGTGACCTATATTAATAGTCATTTTTAGTCCTAATCAATAATAATTTATAAGCTACTAAAACATTGCTTTATTTTTCAATAAAAAAAAAAAAGACCATTTAATACCAAAAAATTTGAACATTTTTGGGGAGCAAACATTAATTAATTTTCTTTTTAAGTAATCTATATTCTTTTTATTAATTTTAGTTCCGTTGCAAAAAAAAATCCTTCAGAGTGAAAAAATAAGAATCTTGAGAGCTGAATGTGAATCAGTAAAAATTTGAAAATTCAATACACAAAAATCTGATAAATTTATATAATTATTTTTTAATAATAAAAATAAACAAGTAATTTAAATAATAAAAGAAATATCATTGTGATCATTTCTCACGTTGAGTACAATTTGGAGGATCCAAAGAGTTATGGATCGAGCTACCCTTACGCTCAGTTTTTTTTTTGTTTTTTGGGCCAAATTACCCATACGCTCAGTTACTTGCAGCATTTTCAGGCGTATTCTTGGATTATTCGATCTATTAAGTAATAATATATAATTGATCATTTACAAATGAATTTAGGATGAAATGAATATAAAAATAATTATCCGTTTTAATATTCAAATAAGGTATAAATAACTAAATAATAAAATAACTTTTTTTTATAAAACTACTCATCAAAATTTAAAGTGTTATTTTAATTAAAAGATTAATTTAAATATTTTAATAAAATTATTAAGAATTGAAGCATAAAATATTAATTTTTGATAAATTCACTAGTTAAATATATTAAAATTAAATGAGTTCAAATAATATTCATATTCAAGTAATAGAAGATAAATCTCAAATTAATGATCCTTCAATATGGTCTCCAAATAATAAGCCTGAGCTTCAAAAATAAACATAAGAAAGGAAAATTATTTATAGAAAATTACTTAATTAATAATGTGAACGTGAATAAAAATAAGCAAATTGAGAATTTAAACAACTAGCACGGCCAGCAACTTAAACAACAAGAATGAATCCCTGGTCTCATCCTCACAAAATCAAGAGCAAAAGCAATATATCTGAAACCTCACCATTTCATTAGACAATTTAAGGCACTTCATGCAACATTGCAGCTGATTTCCTCTTCAAGTGGAGTAAGAACACCTGAAAGTTGCAGCTCATGTACCTTTTTGTGCTTTTCGTAACCTTTCCTTCCTTTCACCTAAACCAAAATCTTAAATATACTTTCACCGTATCTTCGGATGCTTCCAAAAGAAAGAATGCAATTTACCAAGCATGATTACCATGATATGTGGAGAATTCATTATGATGTAAAAGAAACCTAAAAGCATCAAGACAAGTAATGCAAGATTACCCCAGCTTCATTATAGTTTAAGAAAAGTGACAATCAAGAAGCACAAAACCTCTCTCTGTATGCGTGCAGGCATCTGACTATATATATATATATATATGTTATGTATTCTTAATTGCATTATCCCCCATGCACTCATACCCTCCATGTCACTAACTATAACTAGTCAACCAAAGAAGAGAGTAATCGCAAACGTTATGAATTACTATCTGCACAGTTTCAAAAAGCTACCACAATGAAATGATAAGTGACTGCCATTAGTAATTGCTTTGACTGTTACTGCTGAAAACATATATCACATCATCCCACTTCCTTGATCAAGGGTACCTTCCAAAAGGCCAATAGAATCCAAATTTAAGTCCATCAAGAGAGAGAGAGAGAGAGAGAGAGAGAGAATCCTAGTCTTTGAATCCCATCATATCCTAGCCGGTAATGCTAGCCTTCTCAATGCAAAGAAATGGTAACGTTAGATGCCAATTATGAGCAGGATAGCAACATCACCAAAAAATGTTGTAGGGTCGCAGCAAATAGCAGAAGTTTATAGTACTTACCTTATACATATGTTAGATAGATGGTATCTCAGCCAGATCATCATAGAGAACTAACCAAGATCAACTCTTACATATTCTTTACAAAACAATTTGAAATATGACAACCAATTTATCAACTCCATAACAACTACCGTGCATAGTGGTTGATGGTAGATCAATTCCCACAAGATCCAGTCATCATTCGTGCTTACTCAATATAACATGATAGAATAATGATATCAATGTTTATGAAGACCTTAAGTGGAGAGCTAAATTGTCTTTACCAAGTCCACCAGATAAGTACAAACAAAATACCTACTAAAATCTTCAAATGGTCTTTAAATAACCATAGACAAACAACCTAGAACTCTAGGAATCAAGATTGGCTTTCCCAAACTTTCTGAATGCCAACTTAAGTTGAAATGAAAAATCAAGCTAGGCACATAAAGTTTAGAAACCTTGATTCACCTACATGAACAACTCAACAACTCAACTCAACTGAAGCAAAAAATCCTAACCCAAAATAATCTTACTTCATTCTTGTCCCCTCCAAACACAAACAGAACATAAAACTTTCCAACAAATTGAGAGCCCCTACATCCATGTACTGATGATGAAGTAGGCAAAATACCAACCGAGTAAAGAGAATAGCATAACCATGCCAATGGTAAGCAAAAATCAAGACATTTAAGACAAGGATAATATGGGAATTGCGCATAGAGCTTCACTCCTAGCAATAATTTTGTATATAACATTTCTCCGGTATAGCAAGTAGAGCTTCAATACTAGCAATAATTTTGCACATGATATTTTTTTCTAGTATTCATCGTCTATAGAGAGGTTTTGGTGAAAGATGAGCACATTAAAGAAAGGTGGAGGAGTTACTTTGATAAACTTCTCAATAATGGCAAAGGTGGTAACATAGTGGACATAGACCACATGACTATAGAGAATGTGACCTTCACTAGGGGGATTAGATTTATAGAGGTCAAAGAGGCTTTGACAAGGATGAAAGTTGGGAAAGCCTGTGGCCCCGATGGAATACCAATTGAAGTATGGAAGTGTCTAAATGATGTAGAGGTAACTTGGTTAACCAAATTGTTCAACAAAATCCTAACTTCAAAGAAGATGCCAGATGATTGGAGGAAGAGCATTTTAATACCCATTTTTAAAAACAAGGGAGACGTTCAGAATTGCTCAAACTATAAGGGAATTAAGCTCATGAGTCATACTCTGAAGTTGTAGGAAAAAGGTATAGAACATAGCTTATGTGGGGTTACATCTATCTCTGCCAACAAATACAGGTTCATGCCAAGTCAATCAACCATGGAAGTAACTTTCTCATTAAAAGCTCAATAGAAAAATACAGAGATATAAGAAAAGACTTGTATGTGGTTTTCATTCAAGACATTTAAGACAAGGATAATATAGGAATTGCGCATAGAGCTTCACTCCTAGCAATAATTTTGTATATAACATTTCTCCGGTATAGCAAGTAGAGCTTCAATACTAGCAATAATTTTGCACATGATATTTTTTTCTAGTATTCATCGTCTATAGAGAGGTTTTGGTGAAAGATGAGCACATTAAAGAAAGGTGGAGGAGTTACTTTGATAAACTTCTCAATAATGGCAAAGGTGGTAACATAGTGGACATAGACCACATGACTATAGAGAATGTGACCTTCACTAGGGGGATTAGATTTATAGAGGTCAAAGAGGCTTTGACAAGGATGAAAGTTGGGAAAGCTTGTGGCCCCGATGGAATACCAATTGAAGCATGGAAGTGTCTAAATGATGTAGACGTAACTTGGTTAACCAAATTGTTCAACAAAATCCTAACTTCAAAGAAGATGCCAGATGAATGGAGGAAGAGCATTTTAATACCCATTTTTAAAAACAAGGGAGACGTTCAGAATTGCTCAAACTATAAGGGAATTAAGCTCATGAGTCATACTCTGAAGTTGTAGGAAAAAGTTATAGAACATAGCTTATGTGGGGTTACATCTATCTCTGCCAACAAATACAGGTTCATGCCAAGTCAATCAACCATTGAAGTAACTTTCTCATTAAAAGCTCAATAGAAAAATACAGAGATATAAGAAAAGACTTGTATGTGGTTTTCATTGACTTGGAGAAGGCTTATAATAAAGTCCTAAGAGAAGTTTTATGGTGGGTGTTAGAACGTAAGAAGATATCAATTAACTACATATATCAGTATTGAAGGACATGTATGAAAGAGCAACTACTAGTATGTGCATAATTCAAGAAGACTCAGAGACTTCACTATCTCAGTTGGGTTGCATCAAGGATCGGCAGTAAGCCCTTACCTCTTTAATTTGGTTATGGATTAATTAACAAGAATATATAAGAGAAAATCCATTGATACATGATCTTTGAAGATGATATTGTGTCCATAGATGAAACATAGGAGTAAGTTAATAGGAAGTTAGAGTTGTGGAGGAACACTTTAGAATCCAAGGGTTTTGAGTAAAGTAGAACTAATACAAAATACGTGCATTGAAAATTTATTGAAGGATGAAATGGTTAATGAGGGAATTAGCTTGGATGGAGTGAACCACCCATTTTAAATATCTAGGCTTAATCCTTCAAGAAGATGGAGGTTGTGAGGAGGATTAGCTTTAGGATAAAAGCTGAGTAGTTGAAATCGAGGCTGGCCACATGAGTCCTACATGACTGCAAGATTCCTAATAAATCAAAAGGAAAATTCTATTGTACAGCTATCCGACCAGCCATGTTATATGGTAGTGAGTATTGGACGATAAACGAACAACATGTATCAAAGGTGATTGTTGGCGAGATAAGGATGCTAAGA
This sequence comes from Reutealis trisperma, assembly GCA_947687605.1. Classification (NCBI taxonomy): domain Eukaryota; kingdom Viridiplantae; phylum Streptophyta; class Magnoliopsida; order Malpighiales; family Euphorbiaceae; genus Reutealis; species Reutealis trisperma. The sequence continues at coordinate 885,418 of CANTUT010000013.1, read as the reverse complement.
TGGATGTGTGATCATACTAGAACGGATAAGATATATGATGAAAGCCTTAGAAATAAAGTAGAAGTTGCATTAATTGAGGACAATATGAGATAATAGAGATTAAGATGGTTTGGGCACGAGAAACAGACACCTAGGGAGGTTGCGATTAGGAAGGTTAAGCACATCATGCTAGAAAAGAGGAAGAAAGAAAGGGATAGACCAAAATTAACTTGAAGGACAGGTATACAATATGATTTAAAGGCATTACAATTATTAGAAGACATCGCCCAAATTTGTTTAAAGTGGAAACAAAAAATTCACATAGCTGATCCTAATTAATTTTGAGAGTAAAACTAAGTTAAGTTGAATTCAATTGAGTATTCATCATCTATAGAACCCACACAAGTTATAACAACAATTTTTATGAAGCTTATCCCATGATAAATGAATAAAGGATGATCCTAATATACTATGAATCCATGATATTAGTTGGCTATGAGTTTTGTCTAATGGATGGATAACATGAAACAAGTGCATGTGTTTAGATTGGGTGCATTCCATTCTCACTTCAATTAACTAGTGGGCTGTAAATCACACATGCAACTCTCTTCAACAAAGTATATTCTATGTTTTTAAGTACAAGGATGAGGCAAGCCCAGCTAGACAAACACCAAATCAAAACATTACACTCGAGTTTATGAAACAACCGGGCATAAGCATGGTATATGTGTTAAAATCAAAGGTTTATCAGCTTTGTATGACATACACACTGAAAAGTACATGTGAATTTTGGCACCCAAAGTGCTGAATGATTATGATCTTACAGAATGTGAGTTCATTACAATGCAAAAAAGGAACTGATTGTTTATGGTAAATGCTTTGACGGTAATATGCAGACCCAATCATGCTTAGTCAGAGCTGAATCTTACTAAACACATCTGCTTTAGGAAGCAAAACAATAAAACACATTATAAACTATGGTCATGAAGCTAGAGTTTCCTCATCCACAATGTAAAACAAGATTCCACTATATTGTAACAAATACTAGTTGTTCATCAGAACAATAAAAACATAAAATTATTTTAACAAAACCAACGACACAAACTTGAGAAAGAAAGTACATTATAGAAAGAACCACAAATTGAGAAAGAGATATGTACACAAGTAGTTGGAACAAACTGAAGCTTCATCTAATCATCAACTACACAGGAGGTATGTTGGAGAAAGAGAAGCCTTTATATCCCTTATAAGCATAGTAAGCAATCCTTGTATAATAAAACCCTGGTATAAACAAAACCACTCCCAAAATCGCAAAGAAAAGCCCTGATTCAACAAATTAGCAAATTTCAGTTGCCATTAGCAGAAAAAACCCTAATTCTCCAATTAATAAACAAGCTAACGAAAATGAAAAGAAATTAAAAATTAAACTCAAACCCATTAAAATTTACAAAGAGAGGAAAATACCGTGAGCGCGATCACCGCCAATTTTGTTGTAAGTCATAAAGATGCCCAAAACGATTCCGACAACGCCGAAAACGAGAAGAGCAACGGCAAGAGCGATCTCCTTAATTGGTGGACGATTATTGACTACGTATGATGTCTCCATCATTAAATCATCGTCCGTTATAGAGAAAGCATGGTCTACATATGCCATTGCTAAAAAGAAGAAAGATTCGAATTTTACCTTTCCTTTTCGTCTTTTCTTCAATTTTCTTTCTGGGTTTTTTTTGTTGCTGCTAGATTTTGAAATTGCAGAGAAAGAAAGAGAGATTGAGGTGATTGGTATGGGTTTCTAGATGTTGTATTATAATGGGTAAAGGAACTTTCTTGGACTGTAAGTTCAAACAGACTTTTCAAAGAGAAAAACAGAGAGAGAGAAAGAGACAGAGGAGGAGATTTTTTGGCTTCTGTGCGGTGCCGCCACGAAAGCAAAACAAAACGAAGAAGATTTGACGTTTTGGTTAATTTATTTTAAAATTTTAGTACGTTTTTACCAAAATGAATTATTTAATTTTAATATATTATTTAATATTAATGAAAAGATATATTGAAAAATATAAATAAAATTTATTAATTTAATTATATTAATTATTTATATTTTTAATATACGAGAAAGTTAAGAGTAAAATGCTATTTCATTGTTGGCAAAAAAAAAAAAATAATATACCATTTCATTACTGAAATTTAGCTTAATTAATTAAATTATTTAAAAAAAACTAATTAATATCTAAATTTTATTTCTGTCCCAATTATTAATCATTTCGTTTATTTTTTCTCTATTTTCCTATTAATCAACACATGAAATTAATTTTTAATATATAATAAAAATTTTTGTACCTAAAATATTCTTGCCTTCTTCGCACTCCTTCAGCTCATCTGCCATCACAAAAACCTCACTGCTTTCACCACACACTGCAATGCAACACCGCTATCACCACATCCAAAAAACTTCTTCGCCACCAGCTTGACAAATTAAAATAAAGCCCAATTTGGACTGTTGGGTTCTTGTTATTTTCCATGGATTCCAAAACTCTTGCTATCATGGATTTTGAATTTACTTTGAGTCAATTATCAAAATTTCAGGATGTGAATTTCCAAAAAATTTATTGGTGGTAATTGATCAATTTATTGCTGAAGACTCAACATTTGTGATTTATCATTTGCTTTGATTGTTGGTTACTGACATCAAGCTAACATGATTAACAATTAATCATAATATTATTTGGATCAATTTGATTCATGCTAAATGTATTTTACGTATTCATAAGTTAGAAAATATATATTTTTTTTCTCCAAATATATATATTCTCTTTGTTGAGAAAAGATAGATAAATTTTATATAATTTTACATATGAATTAGACTTTTTTACTAAAATAGTTTACCGAATCTTTTAAGTGCACGCTAAAATTTTTTTCTTTAAATCATTTAAATATCTTAAATTTTGAGCCCCACATTACTACTAAAAATTAGTAGAACAATGGCACTCAAAAGCTAAAAAGAATTTTAAGCCCTGCTTTGCCGCTATTTTTCATTACTGGATAAACGAATTCTTCTTCTTTTAGGGGGTAATTCAAATCAAGTAATGTCATGCTTTTAATTTGAATCTCTTTTTCATGCTCGAGATTTGATTATCTACTGTCATTTTATTGACAGACTTGAAGTTTTGAGTTCTATGGTTTTCCATGATTTCAAAGAAGAGCATATATGAAGATTTTTTATATTGGTATTCAAATAATACAAAGAATAATGTAATGAAACTCAAAATAATTATTGTACAGTAATTTAATATCTCAAACAAAGTAAAATTTATATTATAAGTTGTGATATTTATGTTAATAAATTAATGGTATTGTTAACTATTATTTTTTAACTAATAATTAAAAAAGGAAATTAAAATATAATTTTAGGTGGACGAAAAAAAAAATATTGTTTATCTTTTCCAGACAGAGGGAGTATAAATTTTATATCTAGTCAAGATTGACAACAAATTAATTTTATAAATTTCTAAAGCAATACATGGAAACTTGAATTAATGTAGACAACAATAATTTAATTGTAAAGTAAAAAAATCTTAATACTATAGACAGACACATGCTTGTCTCCATATATACTATAAAGGTTATATACATCAAGAATTCATTAATCAATCCCTTTTGAAATAAATTCATGAAATAAGATCATTTATTTATATTTGACTTAAATAGCATTGAGGTTGAAAGTTTTTTTAAAGCATCATTTAATTATTATTTAAAGAATAACTAATTTGAAAATATTATTTAATTATTTTTAGATTTTTATATTAAAATATGTGAAATTAAATTAAATTAAATTATATATCAAAATAATTTTTAATAACCTACATGCATTGACTAAAAGTAGTTGCAAAAAGTACAAAGATTTACAAAACTAATTGCATGGGATATTGCAGTGCCATGCAATCAACTTAAGTATTTCACTAAATTAATAACCAATTAAGTTTGATGAAAAGTTATTCAATTCTCATATTATTATTGTTATATAATGTGATAATTATAGTTAAAATTTAAGTATTAATTAATTGGACTTTGATTAATCTATTACCAATAATTGAACTATCATCAATAATGTTACACGATATTCTATATTAATCGAGCCTCATTTTTTATCAGTTGGTTCAATTAAACTAATAGTAATAGTGCTATATTATATTCTATGATAATCAAGCCACAATTTTTATCAATTGGATTTTGATTAAATTAAACTAATAGTAATAATGTCATATCATATCATATATAAATAAAGTGTTAATTTTTCATCAATTGGATTTTAATTCAATAAAATAAATAGTAATTGTGCCATAATGTTATATCTTAATCAGGCCACAATTTTCCATCATTGGACTTTGATTATTCTATGCTATTATCAAATCTTCTATTTTTATTAATTGAATTTGATTAAAATTAAGCTTTAAACAATGGTACTATACCATGATTATAATAATTTTTTATCAATCAAATAAATTGTGATTAAGTTAAATTTATACCAACTTTGCTACATCATGATCCATACTATTTACTTTGATGAAGTCTTGTTATTGATTTCAAGTAAAAATTAAACAATATAATTGTTTTTCTATTTTTCTTGATTTCTATTTAGAGATGATGTAAAAATTTTTATTTATTATTCTTCATTTCCAATAAAAATTGTTTTTCTCATTAGATTATTCAATAGAGTTGGATTAAATTAAAATTAAGAGATTTTATTTTTAACCAATTTACATAACTTGTAAGTTCAAAAAAATTTTGATTTAGTTTTCTTTGTTTTGGAAATTGTTAATTTTTTGATTAATTTGTAATTTATTTGATTTTCTCAAATGGGTTTATCTTATTTGATTTGGGGATTTTAGTTTAGTTCTTGATTTGGAAATTTAATTTGATTTTGTTATTTCTGGAAATGAAATCATTTCATTTTTTTTTTTTTAGTTTTCTTGTTTTCCTTTTATATTAATTTCTTGATTTGAAAATTTAATTGGTTTAGTTTTTAAATTGGGAATTTATTTGTTTAATTTTTTCACTAGGCTCAACGCTCCAACACTTTCACATATGTGTTGGGTAGTTAAGATAAAAAATTTAACAGGAATGAGGGGGATTTTATTTTTTTATAAGTTTTTAATGAAAAAATGAATAAATTGATTAAAAGTTATGATAAAAATAAAATTAAGAAACTAATTAGTTAATTTTTCAAAAAAAAAAACCATTTCATTAATCAGATCAAATTTTAAGGATGAAATAATTAATATATTACTCATTAAATAACATACCATTGTAAATCTTTTTATGATGTGTTAATTTTACTTTCTTAAGCTACGAATTTTTTTTATTTTTATAATTGTTATGATATATTGTAAGATTTGATTGATGTCTTTCCATATATATAAATATTCTAGTTTTCATATTAGTATTGATTGTATTTTCCTTATTGGAAAAACTTCCTATTTCTTGTATTTTTCTTATTGGAAAAACTTCCTATTTATTTCTCTTCTGTACTCTATATAAATGGTTTAATACTATTGAATGAAACAACTAGAAAAACTATTCTCTTTTCTATATTCTTTGTTCATGTTCTTCTCCATTTTATTTATAACACGTTATCAGTACGAATCGTTCTACAATATTGTTTATAATTTTGGATAGCTTGTGGTTTGCTACAACCCAGCTAAGGTGAAAATTTTGAAGAAATAAAATTCAAGATTTATGGTAAACAATTTTTATCTAATTAATTACTATTATTATTAATATTTATGTATCAAATATTTTTTTTAAGAAAAAAAAACTAAATCCTTTTTTTTTTAAGAAATCATTTGAACATATTGGGCTAATTAATTTGAAGAAATCATTTTTTTTTCTTCTCTCTTACAATCATTTATTTCAAATAATTTTTTTTTAGATTTATAAAGATTTGATATACTATTTAATGATTAATCAATTAAATTCTAGTTCCTGAAAAACTAGCATTATATTTTAAATACTAGTTCATGAAGAACTAGTATTATTTATAGTTCCTAAAGAACTAATTAAATAAATAACTAAACTATAAGTTTTTAGAGAATTAGTATTATATTTTAAATTCTAGTTCCTGAAGAACTAGTATTATTTATAATTCCTGAAGAACTAATTAAATAGATAACTAAGCTATGAGTTCCTGAAGAACTAATAATAATTACAGTTCCTGAAAATTTGGTATTCCCTATAGTTCTTGAAGAATTGGTATTTTCTACAGTTTTTGAAAAACTGATATTCTCTACAGTTCCTGAAGAACTGATATTCTATATAGTTCATGAAAAGCTAATTAAAGTAAACAAATTCATTAAAGAATCATTAAATGTTCCTGAAGAACTAAATGCATTGTTTACAAGTCTTTAAAAGACTGATTTTATTATAATTTTATATTAGACAATGTTAATTGATGGGCCTCGGCATCATGAGTAAGAATTATTTATACTAGTGTCACTCCTTCGAGTAATCAAATAAATAAAATAGACATTCTTGAAAAATTGATATTTTATGTTCCTAAATAACTAACAAATTTGATTTAAACTACACGCATTGAATAAATTAGATATCAATAAAATACCTGCGTATGGCCATAATATTAAGGTAAACCCTTTTGTTTTGATTTTTCTGTTTTGAGTGTTTCATTGTTGTTTATATGTATTGAAATGATGGGTATGGCCTATTTGATTTACCAACCAAATTGCAACTTTTAATTGGTTATCAATTATAACAACACATTTTATGCATAGTTTTAAAATCATGGCTTATAATTTTTTTGGCATAAAATCCGACCCTAAATTATTCATTTATTGATTGATTGACTTGCTTTATAAGAAAATGGTGATATTGCGTTCATATTAATAGGCTTACTTGATTCATTAAATTGAGATTGATTCTACTAGTGTATATATTATTACTTATCTTTCGGTCTTAGCATCTCAACTCAAAATTTATTTTATGGACAATACATGTCTCATACATATATATATATATTTGTTAGTTGAATAGCCTACAAGAAAGTTGTGTGTGTTATATATGTTTTGAATTTACTTATGTCAATGTGTATTAGATGTGAAAACAATTAGAGATTTAAATGTGAGATGAGATTAATATAAATTATATAAGTAATATGATTTTGTTAATTTGTGAATTGATGAATTTATTTCCGGATTGCATACATTATTGGATTTATGTTGGTATAGAGAAGCATAATTAGTGCTTACCTTTCCTTGGTATGATAAATTATGAATTTAATGTTTGTTAAAATTAATATTAATTTATTTTCTGATTGGTCTATTTAGATGTATTTTAAATATATGCAAATTAAGTTATTTAAATAAAGTGAAGTATAGTGAATTAAAGTTTGGTTGATAATTTTTATATGTTATTGAATTCAATGAAAATAATTTTTGACGTGAGTTGTTGATAATGAAATGCATTTAGATGCTAGCAAAAGCAAAAGCTATTATCTACTTAAACCTCATTTAAGTGAGGATTTAAAAGTTGAATATCTTACTATTAATGATTTTTATATTTTCTAGAAGAGTTTTAAAAATAGATATAATTACTTAAAATATGTGGTACTACCATAAACTCAATATGATTGGTTAAATCTACACCTATAAGACTTGAAGTCTATTTGAGAATATAATTCAACCATGTTTAAAATTACTTCACAGCTGAAATTGTGTGGTAATAAAGTTACGTACTCTTGTAGTAGCAGTATAAAAAGTGAAAATTTACAAATATTATTTTTCTAGTAATTGCAAAGAATAATTGTTAATAAAAAATCATTAAACAATGTCCACTAGTACAACTGTATTCCCTGAAGTGAATATTATAAATCATTTGGTAGATAATGAGAATTCTAAAAGAATAATTGCTAACGAGAAATCATCAAATAATGCCCACTAGTACAACTGTATTCCCTGAAGTGAATACTATAAATCATTTGGTAGATTATGAGATTATGAAAGAGGAACCGCCCATAAAAAGGACACAACTCAATTCAATATTGATGATTTTATGTAAACTTCTTGAAGGAATAATTTGCAAGGATTTTATAAGTTATGTATTATAATGAATTATTTAATTACTGTTTTATCCCTAGTATACATGCACAATATATTGCGTTGAACCTGTAGTTCAAGCATTGAACTTATAGTTCAACAATTAAAAGTTTGGCATGAATGCCATTGTGTACATCATATATACTCTCCCTTGAAACTTGTATAAGGACATGAGTCATAAATTTTTTATATGCCATGAATATATTAAATCTATCTCAATGTGCGATAATGGGTCCACAAAAGAGACTATGAATTTATTTTGATGAGGTATATTTTTCTAGATTAGGGGGAGGAAAAGCACCTACAGTGCTAAAGAATGTCGAGAAATTTATTAGAAGGAAAACCCTTTAAATAATTTTGGTTCATGTACAAATTAGAGTGAACCAGAAGTTCACAAAATAATACAGTTGCAACAAATTGCAACTTAAATGCCAAATGCATTTATAGATGCTAAAAGAGTGACAAAGTCTCATATTACAGCTACTAATACCCTAGCAAGGGTTGTGATTCCAATTGCAAATAGAAAATCAATCAATCTCACTACACGCCAGAAGCGTGGATAGTAAATTGGAACTAAAGACAAAAATCCGTGGAAAAGAAAAGCAGCACCACTTATAAAATCTCCTGAAGAGAAACCTCCTGACGAGGAAGATCTCAGTCAAAGAACTATAGCTAATTATGAGACACAGACTGAAACAATAGAACAATTAGATCCTCGAGATAGGCTTTTAGAGTTAATGATCATATAAATGAAAACTTTGAGATCTCAATTATTTTGTGATATAAGAAAGAGTTGATAGAAATTTAATTATCGTCGACGATGAATTTGCCTCAACAGTAGCTTTTGCTCTTATAAGAGAAAATATGGATCCATAATCTATAAGTATAACTAAATATTAGCATAAACATGATTGATCATCATGGAATGAGGCAATTAAAATAGAGCTAGACTCGTTCTATCATTGATTATGACAAAAATAATTCTCTTATTATGGAAATGATTATGTTCCGATACTTAATTAATATGACAGTTAATGAAAGACTTATTGTACGCCTTATGAAAGTAATAAGAGTCCCAGAAAGACTAAGTATATCATAAATGAGTACATATTAAACATGTGACATATATTTCATTAAATTGCAAAAATCTATGTATGGATTAAAGCAATATGGACATGTGGTATGATTGTTTGAATAAATTCTTATTGAAAGAAATATATGTGAATAATACACTATGTCCATTTGTATTCATAAAAGACCATAAAATGGTATATGTTATTATTGCAGTATAAGTTGATTTAAATATCAATGTGACTCCTAATTAACTCAAATAAGTATGTACCTGTTTGAAAAGTGAGTTTGAGATGAAAAATTTAAAGGAAATAAAATTTTGTATCGGCCTGCAGATCGATTATTAAGGAGTCCTAATATACCAGTATACTTATATGGAAAAGATATTTAAGCAATTTTTGCATGGATAAATCTTCTCCCTCAAGCACACCAATAGGTGGTCCGCTCATTAGAAGTGAAGAGAGACCCTTTTAGACCTAAAAAAGATAACAAAGAGCTGTTTGGTATTGAATTACCATATATAAGTGCTATAGGGCACTATTATATCTTGCAAATTGCATCAGGTATGATATTGCATTTCCAAGAAAAATTTCTAGCTAGGTATAGCTTTGCACCTACAAAGAGATATTAAAATGGTGTAAAAAATTATCTTCAATATACTATTAATATTATAATTCATATTTGAAATTGGTCTGCATGTGAATATTGGTTATTTGCTCAGTCTCTATGATGGTAGATTTTAGACTAGCTATGTATTCACTTATAGTGGTACTGCAATTTTATAAAGATTTTTATGGTCCTGAAGTACCTCACTAAAAGATACTCCCATTGTATTTTGAGAATAATGCAATTTGTATTGCACAAATTAAAGGTGGTTATATTAAGAGTAACGAAGTAGACATAAACTTCACCAAAATTCTTGTATATACATAAGCTCCAGAAGAGATATTCACCAAATTCACTTGAGTGACAATTTAATAGGCTTATGTACTAAGTTTTTACCTAATGTGGTATTTAAACGGCATCATTTCATCAATTAGTATACGCCGTGTTAAAATCTGTCATCATCAGGGAGAGCGAATTAGTATATGATTGTACTCTTTTTCCTTAGTCAAGTTTTTATCCCACAGGGTTTTCTTGGAGAAAGGTTTTAACGAGTCAATCTGTGCAATGAAAAAATAGCGCATGAAATATACTCTTTTCCTTAGATATGTTTTTTCCCACTGGGTTTTCTAATAAGGTTTTTAACGAGTTATATTCATAGCGCAAGTAATATTCTAAGGGAGTACTACAAATAAATTATTATATCTGGATATTATTTAAACATCATTAAGTATACGATTTGACAACTTGGCAGATTTGTTTACAAAAGCACTCCTTACAATCACATTTGAAAAGTTAGTCAACAAAATTAGCATGCGTCAGCTAAGAGATATTTGATAGAAATCATATTTTCATGAGGGGGAGATTTTAATGCACTGTACTCTTTTTTCCTTAGCCTAGGTTTTGTCTCATTGGGTTTTCCTGGCAAAGTTTTTAACGAGGTAGTGTTATAGCGCAAATCCCTACAAGAATAATGTACTCTTTTTCCTTCACTAAGATTTTTTTCCCACAGTGTTTTTCCTTAATAAGGTTTTAACGAGACATATTAGTATTGATTGTATTTTTCTTATTGGAAAAACTTCCTATTTCTTGTATTTTCCTTATTGGAAAAGCTTCATATTTCTTTCTCTTCTGTACTCTATATAAAGGGTTTAATACTATTGAATGAAATAACTAGAAAAACTATTCTCTTCTCTATATTCTTTGTTCATATTCTTCTCCATTTTATTTATAACAATAATCAATTATTCAATTTTTTTATGTATATCTCAAATTTACGATGAACTTTTTTTCACTGTATTATTAATTATAATATAAGTTTTTAGAGATTAAAAGTATTTATTGATTTTTCAAATTAATAGATAATTAAAAAAGTCAATTAACTAGAATTATATAAAAACAAGCATACATCATCATAAACTATAAAATTACAATATTCATTTTATGTATTTTCTACACGAGGAATATAAGAGGTTTTAAGACTTGTATTTTTCTTTTTTAATTGGATAAAAAAATCATAATAGACAAGGTAGAAAAAATTTTCATAATGAGATCAATGATTTGTATAACTATAAAAACTTTCAAAAATTTAGTGAGAAATATTAAAAAAAAAAGAGTCATTAATATTATTTAACCCTAATGTTTCAACCTATTAGACTTTTAATGAATTAAAAATATATATGAAATTTTCTGGTAGATTAGAAAATGAAGAGTGCTTATTAGTGGTAGAATCAAAAATTTTTTTTCATAGAATTAAATTTTTTATACCATAATTTATATTAAAAAAATATATATAATTAAATCAATTTTTATATATTTAAAAAAAATTTTACGTAAAATAAAGAGGTCAAATATAATATGTAACTAATTTTTTATAATTTACACTTACAAATTTTTATATCTTAGAGATAAAGGAAGCATGCGGCGGCTCGGCCTCTAAGTGCATCATTGGTGCTGGTACTTGAGACCAAGCAAGCATAGAAAGTTATTTGTATGGGATCATTGAATGGCATATTGCAAGTTTTCCATCTAGTGGAGTCAAACCAGATTTTGTTTCATTCTCTTTTTCAGAATAGTGGAATTAGACCAGAAAATTATGGTTGAAATAGTAAAAGAATTGTCAAATTAAGATCTGTCTGAAATAAACCCAATTTCTAAATTTATATAATTCAAATGTGCTCACTGTTTCACTTATTAGGTTTGTTCAATTTTGTACTTTAGAATTTAGAATAATATATCTTCACAAACTTCTTGCTTTCCATTTCCATTGAATATATTATTTTTTTTTATTTATTGATCACTAATAAAATATTTCATTTCAAAAATAGGATAAAATATTCATATCACAATTCAAAAATAGAATAAAATATTTACATTACAGTTTAAATTATACAATAATTTATTACATAAGATAAATTTAAATAACTTGTACTTTTGATCCAAACTAATGAAATAATTATAACATGAAATTACATATCTGTGCTTTGTTTTTGATTTTGACTTTTGCTTTTGATCGGTGCAAAATCACTAAAACAAAGAAGAAGAAGATAGATCAAATGAAATTAATGAGATCTGGCGGTATGTGGGATGGTGGGTGTACTAACTTAATTTTTTATTTATTTTATAAAATCTTATTTTTCTACGAAAATGTATTATTTTATTTTTTATTAAAGCAAAATTTAAGCTATATTTTTGTTAAATTTTATATATTCATATGATTTAAAAAATGTATTATTAATTATAATTTTATTTTAATATTAAATTTGAGCATATAATTAAAGAAAGTACTTATATATTAAATTATGAAAATATTATAGTAGTTATTTTTGAGAATTTATATTGCAATAGTTGAATATTAAATTTTAAGAAATTTTTAGAAATTAATATTATATTCAATTAATTCGAATTATATTATTAATTATATAAATTTTTTTTTATCTGAAGTTTTGGAATTTCGTTATAATCATTATTATTATGAATGGTTTTATATTAATTGAACTTTTATTATATAAATTAAGGTTTATGATTATTATTAGCTTTTAACATAAGCTTATATATATATATATATATATATATATATATATATATATATATATATATATATATATATATACTGTTTAAAAAAAAAAGAAAAAGAAGCTGGGCACATCTGATTGGCTAGAAACAACCAATCAGATGGTTGTGATGAAGAGGAAACAAGAACAGAAATGAGAGAGAGAGAAGGAGGCTGGTTGAGCATATTCTGGCGAGGTGGGCGACATCGCCATCACCACCACCACGAATAATGCCCGACGAGCTCAGAAGAGGCGGTAGTAGTAACGGACAACGACGCAGCGAGGAGAGAAAGAAGTTCTAGCGACCAAACATTCATATCAAATTTTCGGCCGATTTCGGCAACCATTTGAAGCAGGACCGATGCCATTCAAATCCTTATCTCGAGGGCTTTCAATCGGTACCTATCTCATCCCCTGAAACTTGTCAGAAGAGTATATCAAAGAATTTGAGGCTGAAGTTTTTAAGGCATTTTCCTACAAGAGACTGGTGAGTGGCAGCAAGTGACATTGGTCTTTGACTTCCTAGTGTCGAGACGAGCAGATTGGTGTGAAGATCGCTAGGATCCGCCACCAGCGGAGGCAGCGCATGGCCAACTGGCAGTGCTCCAACGATGGCACATATCAGTGGCCCGTGGAGCAGATCCAACAACTCTATTTCATCGTTTCGGAGCGATTCTTGACGTTTGTTCGATTGGATTTTGCAAGGGCAACTCTAAATCTCTTGAATTTTAATATGTTTTGAGTTGTGTTTGTTAAATTTAATTAGTATTTGATGATTTGGTGATTTGAATTGATTGTTGAGTTGTTTGTGATGTTGGGAGAACCTAGGAGGGGTCATTGATATTATGATAAATTAGGTAGATTGTTAAGATTATTTTGAAATGTTTGTTTTCTCTGTTGATTTTAGGTAATATCCTAATTTAGCAGAGATTCTGCCGAAATTCTAACAAGAATCTCAATAGTCTTTTAGTTATGTCTTGATAAGTGAGTTATTCATATTCTGATAATATCATCTATTATTCAGAGTTGATATCTCTTGTACCCTTCTGTTCCAAGAGTCGCACTTCCGAGGATAGTCAGTTAGACGAATTGTTTACTAGGTGAGTGATACTCTCTAATATATTATCCTTGCTTTTCGTGTATATGCATTTATTGTATATATTTATATATGTATAGTATGCATTATTATTGCATAGATGCATGTTAACATATGATTGTGGTTAATGAATTGATATTTGTTATTACATAATAATTGTGATTGAAGGATGGGATTAGAAGGATACAATATCACTTAGAATTTATGAATGTGATTATGATGAGATTGAGAAGAAGAGTTATGATTGATGTATGTCGGCCGGGCCTACTCATTGTCAAGGCTGCGTGGTACAGACTAGTGACGACTGAGTCTATTGGGTATAAGAGACTAATTGTTGAATTAAGAGAGTCAGGATAGGGGATCGGCTCCCCATATTGAGGATTAGTGTGGTATTATGAACCGTATCTCATCCTTATTTGCTTGTGTGATTTGTCTGCCTCTGTAACATGGTGCACAACATAAGCATTAGAAATCTATTTATAGGACACTTAGTTAATATGTTAGTTAATATCATTCATTGAATCAAACGCTCGTTCCTGTTCAAATTATTTTTCAAGTTGTGGAATGAGCTTGTGAAAGAATTTGAATGGAGTGAAATTGTCTTTTTGTCTTTCGGCAATATTTTGTACTTAATTATTGAATTATGTAAATAACAATTGTATATCTGTATTATTATTTTAGAACTCCGCAATATTATATATGAAATCTGTATTTTATTTTATTGTCAATTATTATATATGTATTTTGAGTTGAGAATTATTTGTTAAGCATAATTCAGTAATATGTTAATTGATATTTTTGAGGTGATTGAGTTAATAGCCCAGTGTGGAGTTAATTTAAAAATATTGTTAATTTGGATTTGCTTAACATGTGGGCCTATAACCCTATTATATTGTGGTTTTTTCATTGAGTGTAATATTAGGCTTACTACAAGCACTAATAGCCATGTATATCATTCATGTCTTAGTACCGGTCACGTGCCTTCTGGTTCAGAGCGTGATAGTATTATTTTCTTTTTTCTTTTTTTTTCAATTTTCATTATTTTCTTTTTTGCATTAATTTATATTTAAAAAATTATTAATAAACTTAATTTTTTTCTAGTATTATTTTTACAATATGTAGTTCTTTCAATTGTGGTTTTTCCATATTTATTTGTTTATTTATATTTTTTCACTGGCAAAGTCACCATTTATGTTTAATTCATGGTAGTAAGGGGAAAATTTAAGGTAAATGAGGGTATTTTAGTATTTTCAAAGGCATGTGACAGAAAAATGAATGAAATGACCAAAAGATTTAACAGAATAAGAATGTAAGAATACAATCGTTAGTTTCTCAAAATATAAGGCCTTTAATGTTACCTTTGCCAAAATCTCGGGACTAAGTAATTTACCTTGGGATTTCTACAGGAATGCCTAAAAGGAGAACCATATTACTTTTATACCTTCACTTTTCAAAACTAATTTCCATACGTTTATAACTAAAAACTTTCTTTTATACGTTCAAACTCATAAAACTATAAAAAATCAACTGTAAAACCATTAGCTTCCTAAAATCTTGCTCAAAACCACAAGCTTTTAAAGAATCAAAACGAAAAAGCTTTGAGCTAACCTTTGGAGAGTAAACTGAATCGAAAAAGCTAAACAAAATCGATTTAGTAAAATTTTGTGATCTTTTAATTGTTATTGCATTAAAAATCTTCAAACTGAGGAGATTATATATATTTTTTTATGAACTTAAAAGATTTAAAAGATGAAAACTGAGTTTTAGATCTGAAACTTATAAAAAACTAATGAAACAGAGATTTCTTTCAATGAACCCAAGAAACAGTATATCATAGGTATATATTTTACTAAATCTGATTAACTTGTGTTTATTGATATATATCTTCAAATATTTTTGGATATTGAGTATTACAAAAATATAAGTATATAACAAGAATACATCAACTATATATTGGATAAAAAATTACATTCTTAAAAAAATAATAAATGATTTTCACAATAAACAATATACCTTAAGTATATAATGAGTATATTTTAGGTATATCTTAAGTATATAACTAATATATTTATTTACATATTAAATATATATCAAAAATAAATACTTACGTATTTCTTGGAGACTTAACATACTCAATTTTTTTCTTTGAAGAAGTATCATTAACATTTTTTTTTTAAATATGAATCATCATCAAGCATGGACAACAATATTAATTAGAATATATGAATATTTTTAAAGAATTTAAGGTTTAAATTAAATATTTATCCTATTCTTTACTTTCTATTTTTATAAAGAAAAAATAAAATGTGATATGTGTAGGTTAAAGAAAAAAAGTGACATGTGTAGGTGAAAGAAAAAAATGTGACATGTGTATGTGAAAGGAAAAAAAGTGACATGTGTAAGTAAAAGAAAAAAAGAAAATGTGACGTGTAAGTGAGAAAAAGAAAATGCGATATGTGTAAGTGAAAGAAAAAAGAAAATGTGAAAATGTGACATGTGTAAATGACCAAAAAAAAATTAACAAATATTTTTTTGTTTTCACAATAAAGAGTATATTTTAGATATATTTTAAGTATATAACTAGTGTATGTTAGGTATATTTTAGGTATATCATAAGTATATACCATAAATAAATTCTTTCATCTTTTTTGTAGACTTAACACCCTCAACCTTATTCTTTATTTAGTGCTAGAAACTCTAACTTGGAACGAAGATTTTCTACGCAAAATTTATAATTATTTAATATATTAGTACATTAAATATTACTTTAAATTAAAAAATAATTTCTTATTTTATCATGCAAATATGCGATTATTAAATTATTAATTAATAGCATAAATACAAAAGCTTTGAATTACTAAACTAAGTAACAATAACATTCCAGGAAAGAGATATATAGGAAAAAAAAAAAAAAAGATAGAAAGAAAGAATCAAGTGAATAGACAAAAAAAGCAACCATTGCATCAATCACAAATCTCTTGCTTTCTTCAAATTTCTTTGGTTCTAAAATCCAACTTTCTTCTCCAATTCCAAAAATCACCAAATCATCATTTTCTTTTCCTCTCTTCTCTACAGGAAAATCTTAAATAGCTAAAACTATTTCCAATAGAAAATAATCCATTTTTAGATACTTTGAAATCATTTCCTTCACAAAACCATGTTGATTGCTCTTCATTAACCTCACGAGCCTATAGTATAAAACAAAGATTAAAAAACAAAAATGAGAAGTTACAAATACAAAATGAAAATCGCTTGCATGTAACCCATAATTTCCGAATTTGAAGCAAAAGAGGGAAAACCAAATGAAACTCATTTGAAAAAAAATAAAAAGAATACGAAGAAGGAAAATAGAAGCAAAAACACGATACAAATGGGTAAAAGCGTAATAATATTAAAATATAAATAAAAAAAGCGCCAAAAAGAAAAAATAAAAATAAAAATTAAAAAATTAAAAAGCAAATAAAACTAAAAAAAAAAAAAGTATATGGTGTAATTTCCTCATTTACCTTTTATATTATTAGCCCAACCCAATCCATAAAACGAGAGAGAAAACTTTCGGGCATGAGATTGTACGTGTTAAAATGATCGTTGTTTGGTACTTCAATTTGTCAAATGAAGCCCATAAAACAGCTTTGTGCTATTCACAGGAAGTTATTTGTATAAGATATTGCAAGGCAAAATATAAGTTTCCATCCACTGGTGTCAGGCCAGATTTTTGTTTTTAAGAATAGTGAAGTTAAACCACAACTGTGGTTGGAAATAGGAAAAAAGATCTGTCTGAAATAAACCCACTTAAAAATTGCACCTTGAACTAGTTTATATATTTCACTTATTATATTTTGTTCTATTTTATACTATTGAATAATATATCTTAAAAGACTTCTTGCTTTTTCAACCAGGATACCCTATGAAATATAAAAGATCATTCATTTATTTAAGTAAAACTTATTTAAGAATTATAAATAATGAGTAAAAAGTGATTGTCTAATTTTAAGTATTTTTAATTTTAGGTGAATTTAAAATGAGCTGATTGGATAATTCGGTCTGCTGGTCAAGCCAACGGACTAAAATTGTCTGCCAATCCAAGTAGCCAATAATAAACTCTCATTTTTTTTTTAAATTATTAGTTCTTAGTTCTTGGGCTTCTTAGTTCTTTATTATTATTATAATTATTATTATTATTATTGTCCATCTAAAAGGGAGGCAAAACTAAAGTCTTTATTTATTATCCATCTGAAAGGGAGGCAAAACCAAAGTCTTTATCTTATTTGTTAAAGGAGTCATCCATTCAAACCAAAAGAAAACATTTTTTTT
This sequence comes from Reutealis trisperma, assembly GCA_947687605.1. NCBI lineage: Eukaryota > Viridiplantae > Streptophyta > Magnoliopsida > Malpighiales > Euphorbiaceae > Reutealis > Reutealis trisperma. Next base: position 867,200 of record CANTUT010000013.1, on the reverse strand, counting down.
TTTTGGTCACTTCCCATATCAGACTGAGGATTTACAAAAATGGAACCATTTTGATGTCGAATTTTTTCCAGTTTCCGTAAAATTACTAGTTCTCCAGTAAGAGGAAAATTCATTAATTAGTTAATTACAATAGAGGAAAATAAAATGAAGAGGTTACAAAAATAGAGGGAAACTGCTTTGGTTTGGAACAGAAGCAGGCGGTTTCGTTACACTCTTGATCTGAAAAAGGAATCTCTTAAACAGGTTTCTCTCATTTTTTTTTTAAATTGATTATCATTTGATTGTTAATAAAATTTTGGAAAAGTAAATAATTAGTAGGCAATACAAAAGATGGTCAAAATCTATAAATTTTAAAAATTCATCATCTTCTAAAATTTTTATTTTTAACGGTTTTAATTTCCTATTTTCTAGATGAGAAAGTTCAAAATCCATTTTGTTTTTTAATATATGAGGAATTGAGATAATTTTTTTTATTTCAAAATTATCTCTAATAATTCATTAATTTTATAATCAATTCAAACGGTAAAATTCTTAAAATCAATGGATTTCACAATCTATGGATTTAAAATACATAAATTTTATAAGTCAATGGATTTAAAATCTCTCAATTCAAACGAAGCCTTACAAATAATAAAAAAAAAAAAGTGAAGAATAGAAATCATAAACAAAAAATACAAGAACATTTATACAATAATAAAAGACTAAAATAAAGTTGAATTTGAAGAAAGAAACGCCAACCAGAATTTTCAATTAAAGGAACAAAATTATTCTCAAACAAACAACATAAATTGACACTTTCTGGCAAAAAAAAAAAAAAAACATAAATTGGCACAAACACCCACCAAATACTATGTTTTATTGTTTAATAGAAATAAACAAAAATATAATCTCATTAAAATCACTATAATTTTAAAAAATTATATTAATTCATACATTCACTTTAACACATACATACACTCGTGATTAAAGACATAAAAAATTACATAATTAAAGACATATATATTTCAACACGTGATTTACTTTAATGAAAAATACAATGAAGAAAATAATTGAATTAGTTATTTTATTCACATTAGAATATTAAGTTAAATAAAATTATATATTTTTAGTTACTTTTATCTATTTAATATTTTAATTTTTATACAAGAAAATTTATTTTATTTCTCAATTTATCTTTTAAATTTTCATAGAAAATAAGAATAAAGGGGTCAAATTTTATTTTCTAAGGGGCAAAATAACATTTTAAAATTTTAAATACAACAATGTTTTATTTTAAAAAAAAAAAAGGGGCAATTGCCCCCTCAAGCCACAATGTTGCTTCGCCCATGGAGGGAGGAAAAGAATCAATAACTTGAATGGTAAATTACCCTTTAAAAATCACTTTCCATATGAAATTAATTGTTATTTCATTTGTTAGCAAGCATCTAGGGAGAGCAGCAGCTTAGGAGAAATTGATGATGAGACACCACCTATTGTTGGATCCTTAGACCTCTCTTTTTCTGAGACTGAGAACTCGCACAACAGTACTGTCGAAGAACATTTTAACAATACTCATCGCAAAATGGTAGTTTAGATCAAATAGTTGAATTCCTAAATCAAAATAATATATTATGGCCAATTTTGCTTTCCATTCTAAATTTGACCAAATACATTTTTTTTGATACAAGTCACCATAGAGCAGATTTTTGTAATCATTAACTTTGTCTTGGAGCTTCCATCAGCAGTTGTTAACCAGCTTTCGTCTGTGACCAAGCCTCAATATGCATTGGCTAGTATGTTGATGTCTTTTGCAACCCTGATTTAGTGCATAATCGAACTTGCATATATTGGTCGAAAGGACAGAGTTGCTTGGAGATGTAAAGGCAGAATTCCTTGGTTTTACTATTCAGCTCCAAGTGGTAAATGTTTTGGCACCTTCCCTGATATTGTGGGATTGATTTGTGCCATATTTCAGTGCCTGTTTACTGCAATTGCATATGCATTTTTGTCTCAACATATAGATAATCCTATCAAGGTATCTCTTTGGCCTATAATCTTTTCCTTTGGTCTTTTGTGTTCTAAATTTATGAAGAATTCATAGAATAGGGGGATATCCAAAGAGATAGACTCTTGAAGATAGTTTTGATAAAACTTGAGCTATAATGTTTTCAATGTAATTTTTGTTTTATTTTATTTATTCTTTTGTTATATTGAAAATTCTTATAGGGAGATCGTTGTTTGAGTTTGAATTTGTAACCTCCCACACTATCCCATGTTTATTAAAATTTAGATTTTGCAAAAATTTAATTCAAATAAATTTTATTTTATCAATTTTTTATATTTGGAAGGAGATGGTTATAGAATTCAATTTTTTTAATATAAAGAATAAAAATGATTTCAGATTAAATAGAATCAATTTCATTTCGCAAAAAATTTAATTTAATTAAAATTTGATTTAGTGTTAAATTACATAAATATATATCATAATCTTTTAAAATTTTAATATTATTAGTTATTGTTAAATGAATATTGGTAATTAAGAAAATAAAATAAAATAAAATAAAATAAAATTATTATTCTCTCCATCTCTAAAAGATAGTGCATTTACTTTTTTTTTAAATACAATTCAAGAAAAATTAGTTAGTTTAGTTAAAATAGTAAATTTTATTTATGATTTGTCTAATATACCCCCCATTTAATGTGAATGTTAGTGTCATTCATATTTTTTAAAAATGATCATTTTAATCCTTAATTAATGCAATTAGCATTTCATAATCAAGAAGTGCTAAATAACTTCTCTTTTTTACCTTTTCTTATTCTTTCTCCATTCTTATGATGACACATAAGTTAAATTTATTAATTATATGTATCTATAAAATTTAATATAGCTTGTATGTCATTATGAGAATAGAGAAGACAATAAAAAAATATAAAAAATAGAAGGTATTTAGCACTTCTCTTTCATAATTAACTAACTAAATGCAATTGTCCAATCAAATAACCATCAAAAACTTAAAAGAATATGTTTATTTATAACAATAGATACTCCATCCGTTTTATAATAATAGTTATTTTAGAAGATTATACACATATTAAAGAAGTTATTAAATAATTTTAATTTTTATTAAAATAGACAAATATATCCTTATTTTATTATTAAATATAATAAATGTTGCATAGAAAGTAAAAGAGAAAATAGAGTTGGAAATAAGGGTAAAATTAAAAAAAGATAATAAATATTGTATAAAACTCTAAAAACGACAATTAATTTGAAACAAAATTTTTTCCTAAAATGACTATTATTATGAAAAGGATAGAATATTAAATAAGGGTATATTGAAAAAGTAATAAATTAACCATATTCTTAAATAGGAAACTAGATTATAATTAATGACAATTAAAAAAAGAAAGTAGACTATCTTTTAAAGGCGGTGGGAGTATTTATTTACACAGTATTTAGAATAATTCTTACACAAAAATTCAATTAATTTTAATTGAATTAAATTCTTTTAAATGAATTTTTACAAACAAAGCTAATATTTATTGTAATATGCAATGGGGAAATACTTATTTTATTTTCAATTTTTTTTTGGTCATAAAAACTGGATTCCTTGGTATTAAATAAACTCTCAATTTCCTCCCTTGAATTTATTTCCCCTGTATTTATAGTTAAGTCCATTTGAATCTAAAATAACTTATTGGATCAATTAAAGACAAATATTTTATTTTAAACTCAAATAGATCTAAATGTTGTGATAATATTTAAGTGCTGTGATAAGATTAGATGTCTATTTTATTTTTATAAATAGATATTCTTATATAAATAAATTTCTATTTTTATTTCTATCTTTATAACTTTTTACACTTATAAATAGTTATTACAATCAATAAAGTGGTGATACACATAAATTTATTCTCTTTTTAATTCTTTCTATTCTCTATAATCATTCTTTATTTTATAGCATGTTATTAACATGAATCGTTTTACAATACTCTTCATAATTTTGTATAGTTTGTAATTTGCTACAACCCAATTAAGGCGAAAAATTTAAAAAAATAAGATTAAAGATTTACGGTAAATAATTTTTATCTTATTAATTACTATTATTATTAATAATATTTATGTGTTCATTTCTTTATCAAATATATTTTGAAAAAAAAAATTCAAAACTACTGTAACTCCATATATAAATTAATAGCTAGACCGTAAATTTTTTTTTTAATATACTTATGTTTTTTTTTTTTTTTTTTTTTGAGAATAGTTAATCTTTTTTTTTTATTATTATTGTTCATAAAGATTTTAAATTAATTAATTAAATATTCTGAATAATTAATTAAAAACCTCAAATCATTTTTTTTTGAGATTTATAAAGATTTGATATACTATTTGATAATTAATTAATTAAATTCTAATTCCTAAAAAACTAGCACTATATTTTAAATTCTAGTTCCTAAAAAACTAACATTATATTTTAAATTTTAGCTCCTGAAAAACTAATTAAATAAATAATTAAGGTATAAATTCCTAAAGAATTAATATAATCTCTACAGTTCCTGAAAATCTAATAATCTATATAGTTCCTAAAGAGCTAATTTCTACAGTTCCTAAAGAGCTAATAATTTTTACAGTTCCTGAAAAACTAATGTTCTCTACAATTCATAAATAACTAATTAAATAAATAAATAAAGTCTAAAATTCATGAAGAATTGGTGTCTTACATTTCTCAAGAACTAAATATCATAAATCATTGAGAAATTAGTATCCTAATTTGTTAAAGAACTAATATTCTATGTTCTTAAAAAGCTAAATATATTGTCTATAAGTCTTTAGAAGACGAATTTAATAATGATCACACTAGACATTATTTAAGTGAGGAAAAGCTGAATATCTCACTATTAAAGAATTTTGTATCTCTAGAAGAGATTTAAAGATTGATATGATCACTTGAAAACTATAGTACTACTACAAGCTCAATATGATTGGCTAAATTTATGCCTATAAGACTTGAAATTTGTTTTAGAATATGATTCAACCATGTTTAAAATCACTTCATAACTAAAATTGTGTGGTGATAAAATTGTGGAATATGATATGTTAGAGAAGACACATACTACTCTTCATAACTTTAACATGTTCCTGCAGCAACATTATAAAAAGTAAAAATTTAAAAATATTATTTGTCTTCTAGTGGTTTCAAAGAATAATTGCTAATGAGAAATTATCAAACAATGCCCAATGGTATGACCTACATTTCATGAAGTGAATGTTATACATTATTTCGTAAATCATCGGAAATCTAGAAGAGTAACAACTCATATAAAGGACACAACTCAATTCAATATTGGTGATTTTATGTAAACTCCCTGAAGGAGTAATTGGTAAGGATTTTACATTTTTATTATTTTGGATTTTGCTTTTAATGTCTTTACATTTTAATTGGATTATATTTTATCAATAAGTTATGTATTATGATATTTGAGTCATTTCATTATTGTTTTATCCTCAATATACATGTACAATATATTGCCTTGAACCTGCAGTTTAAGTATTGAACTTATAGTTCAATAATTAAATCTTAGAGGTTTGGTATGAATGCCATTATGTATATCATATATACTCTCCTTTGAAACTTGTACAAGGACATGAGCCTAATTTTTTTTAATGAGTTTTTTGTCGTATGTACCAATAGCATCATTTCAATGTGCGAAAAAAAAAATCCAAAGAAGAGACTTAAAATTTATTTTGATGAGGCATATTTCTCGACATTAGGAGAGGAAAAGTACCTGCAGTACTAAAGAATATCGAGAAATTTATCTGAAGAAAAATCTTTTAAATAATTTTGATCCATGTACAAGTTAAAGTGAACCAAAAATTTAAAAAATAATACAGTTGTAACAAATTACAACTTAACTGCCAAATACATTTATAGATGCTAAAAGAGTGATGAAGTCTCACATTACAGTTGCTATATTCCAGCAAGGGTTGTGGTTCTAATTGCAAATAGAAAATCAATCAATCTCACTACACACTAGAAGAGTATGTATATCATACATACCCTCCTTTAAAACTTCTACAAGGACATGAGCCTAATATTTTTTTTAATGAGTTTTTAGTCGTATGTACCAATAGCATCATTTCAATGTGCGAAAAAAAAAGTCCAAAGAAGAGACTTGAAATTTATTTTGATGAGGCACATTTCTCGACATTAGAGGAGAAAAAGTACTTGTAGTGCTAAAGAATATCGAGAAATTAATTTGAAAGGAATCCTTTTAAATAATTTTGATATATGTATAAGTTTAAGTGAACCAAAAATTCAGAAAATAATATAGTTGTAACAAATTGTAACTTAACTACCAAATGCATTTATAGATGCTAAAAGAGTAATGAAGTCTCATATTGCAGTTACTATATCCTAGCAAGGGTTGTGATTCCAATTGCAAATAGAAAATCAATCAATCTCACTACACATTTGAAGCATGTATAGTAAATTGAAACTAAAGATAAAAATCCATGGAAAAGAAAAGTAGCATCACTCATAAAATCTCCTAAAGAAAAACCTCCTAAAGAGGAAGATCTCACTCAAAGAGCTATAGCCAATTATGAGACATAGACTGAGACAACGGAACAATTAGATCCTCCACATATGGCTTCTGGAGTTGATGATCATATAAATGAAAACTATGAGATTTCAATTAATTTTGTGATATATGAGAAAGAGTTGATAGAAATTCAATTATCGTCGATGATGAATTTGCCTCAATAATAGCTCTTGCTGTTTCAAGAGAAAATCCAGATCCAGAATCTATAAGTGTAACTGAATATTAGCATAAACATGATTGATCATCATGGAAAGAGGCAATTAAAGCAGAGCAAAACTCACTCTATCATTAACTATGAGAAAACTAATTCTCTTCTTATGGAAATGATCACGTTCCATTATTTGATTAATATCGTAGTTGAAGGAAGGCTCTTATATGCCTTATGAACATGATATTTATATGAGAGTCCAAAAGGGCTAACGATATTAGAAATGAATGCACATTAAATATGTGATATATATTTCATCAAATTGCAAAAATTCTTATATGGATTAAAACAATATGGACATGTGGTATAATTATTTGAGTAAATTTCTTATTGAAAGAAAGATATGTGAATAATACAATATGTCCATTTGTATTTATAAAAGAATATAGAATGGTAAATGTTATAATTGTAGTATATATTGATGATTTAAATATCATTGTGACTCCTAACGAACTCAAATAAGCATATTTCTATTTGAAGAGTGGGTTCAAGATGAAAAATTTAAAGGAAATGAAATTTTGTGTCAGCCTGCAGACTGATTATCAAGGAGTCCTAATACACTAGTCTACTTATATAGAAAAGGTATTTAAGTAATTTTGCATGGATAAATCTTTTTCCTTGAGCACATCAATAGGTAGTCCGCTCATTGAAAGTGAAGAGAGACCCTTTAAACCTAAAGAAGATAACAAAGAGCTATTAATTTGGTCTTGAAGTATCATACTTAAGTGCTATAGTGTGAACCCTCAAAATTGCACTTCCAGTGGACCGTCTTTCAATTACAAACCCATAGGATCAAACCGAGCTCGAATTAAAACTGAAACGGGCCAGAAACGGATGGAAACAGGTCGAACCACACAAGAGGCATGCTTGTCGTGCCGCCCAGAAGGAGGAATACATTTCTTGTCGTCGGTAGGCCAGCACACCTGCCGTGCTGCCATGGGCGGCATTGATTTGGTGCTGGAAGCCGGGCGGCACGCCTGCCGTGCCGCCTGGATGGCTGGCGCATCTGCCGTGCTGCCGGTGCCTCGCCAACACCGTTGTCCGTACCGCCAAAACCCTCTCTGGCAGCTCTATAAATAGAGCCTCCTTCAACCTCATTTGGCATGACTTCCAACGCATTCCAATACATTTCAAGCTCATTTGATACTTTCCAACACACTTGTTGCTTCTAGATCCAAATTTCAAGTTTTCTTTGAATTCAAGGTGGAGTTGAGATCCGGAGCAAAGTTCATTCCATTTGTCAGAAAACCAAGAAAAGCAAAGGTATAATCCCTCTTTATTTTCAAAATTCTAAATTCAGATCTAGAATTCTCTTTAGGTCTAAAACTGAAAAGATTTAAAAAACTTATTAATTTAAGAATCAGAACTAAGTTAATAAGCAAACCAACATATTTTTAAAACCCCTCCGTCGCAAGAAGGGATAACTACATGGGGTTTGATTCTTATTTGATAGGATACACAGGCTACCATTCTCAAGGGCATTAACTCCAAAATCTTTTTATCAATATTTCACTTATTTATTTTATTTATTTACTTTTTACTTTGGTTTATTCACATTAACCTTTTTGTTTATAATTTTATATTGGTTTACTTGAGGAATGTGTACTTTTCCTAGTACCCATAAGGGCTAGAGGAAAGATCCCCTTTATTTCAATTATTTTTGATATTGTAATAATTAAGTAGGTTTTATCTTGCTTATTTATTGTCATTCCATCTCATCATATATATATATATATCTGTTTCATCCATCATCATATTTCTGTTCATGCATACACAAAAATTCCTTTTTTCAAGAGTTATTTTGCATTTTTAGCCAAACTAAAGAAAATAATATTTTCTTAATTGTGTAATTACCAAAACCTGATCTCCGAGCCCTCCTTGATCACTCGCGGATTAGTGCATTTTCCATTGGGACAAAATCAAAATATTTTTGGAGTCAATCAATTTGGGTTTTCTTTAATTTTTTGAATTAAAACAAGTAAATTAAAGTGGCGACTCCCTTTCACAATAACAAATTGCACAAATCAATTTTCCAAACTCACAGTGAGTTCCAATCATGGAGTTTCTCCCAAAGAGCATTTCGATCCCTCGGCGGATCGGACCGGTGCTCGGACGAGGCCTCATAGTTGGTGACTTTACTGGGGACTTAAAAATCTTTTTCAAATAAAAGATAAAGTAGATTACTTTTGGTATAATACCAAGTTTGGCTTTAAAAGCAAAATAACTCTTTCATGCATCACTACATCGGACTCCTTGTCCAAAAACCCTAGCTTCCTAGGAAAATAAAGGATAAAAAGTAACAGCGAGTGGGCAACCTTCCTTAGGTCTGCTTGCCGATAGTGAAATCATCCAGCCCACGACGTATCCTCTAATCCTTTTAGAGGTGTAATGAGTATGCACGTACCATTGGACCCACGCGAGGCTCCTTGTTTCACATGTGGTTAGGTATATCGCATCTCTAGTGTGATGGATTCCCTTCAAACCACCCTAACCCTTTCATATAATGACTCATAGAACCTTTCCTTTAGGATTGTATGTACCATAATACTGAAACTTGGTATGTCATTATCATGAAACCTTTTCTATTCACGCATACATGCATGTATGCATAAACTTTACAAAGTTGGAGAGTTTTTAATCTCACTCAAACACTGCTAGTCCCAATCACAAACCCATGTCAACCCATGGTCCCAATCAAAATCTGATATATTTCATGATCTTTATTCCATACCTAAGCTAGAAACTGACCCAGCTTTATTTCTATCCTAAAGGTTGACAAGATGTTTGTTGCCGAAGAAGAGACCACTACCACCAAAGCTAATAAGATCTTTGATGAGCTTTTTGCCAAACTCTCTGAACACCAAGAGACCATCATGAAGAGGTAAGAGGCCCTTTTTCAAGATATGCTGAAGGCCCAAAGGAGGGCTATCATGGAGGATGTCCGTGCCATGTTGGAACAAACCTCCCTAGCTCAAAACCCCACTGACCTGAAATCACTTAAATCTGACCTAAAACCCACCTTTTATCCTGTATATGGATCCACTTCTAGAGTTGAATCCAGAGACAAAGAACCTGCAAACACTGACATTATTCCACCACTGCCAATCTCATCACCCGAGTTCCTTAAAAACAACTCACCAACAAATGCCACTTCTGCCTTCACTTCCCAACTCGCGAATCCTTTCCAAGGGAAGAAAGTTAATCCTGAGATTAAGGCCTGTATGGAGAAGATGGAGCTCATGGAGAAGATGTTATTGGGAATGAAAAAGAAAGAGGATCTGGTTGATATGGAATCCTTAAGCTTGTTCCCCAAAGGGTTCCTCCCAAATTCAGGATGCCTGAGTTTGACAAGTTTGACGGGACTACCTGCACTAAGACTCACCTCAAAGTCTATATGGGAGCCATGCATCCATTGGGTATGGATAATCAACTTCTAGCCCAATTGTTTCAACAATCACTGATCGGTACAACTGTGACGTGGTTTATGGACTTAGATGTCGTCAAGAAACGGACCTGGGATGACATCTGCAATATTTTGGTTCAATAGTATCATTACAACATCGAGGTTGATGTAGCCGGAAGAGACCTGGAGACCACCAAACAGTATGCTAAGGAATCCTTCTCCTCGTTCCTTACGAGGTGGAGGAAGAAGGCTTCTCAGATGGTAAACCGACCTCCTGAAAATGAGCAAATTGAAATAATTGTCAAGAATCTTTTGCTAGTTTATCAAGAGAGGTTACAGACTCAATACTTGCCTTCCTTCAAAGCCCTTATTGACAGCTTCAAAAATTAAAGACTTGATTCAAAGTGGTCAGATCAAAGAAGAGACTATAACAGGGTCAAGGTATAAGAAGCCCACTCATTAGGGTAATGTTACTTCCTCAACGAATCAGAAAGGGGGGAAAGTTACTGCTATGACTATTAAGAAGCCTATCCAGATTGAAAGAAGACAGTTTTCTGATCTTGGGGGTGTGCCTATGAGTATTATCCTTAAGAAGCTGCTTGAGGGAAATATGGTGAAACTCCTTGAGCCAAAACCAGTCCCCAATCCACTTCCCAAAAATTACAACCCATATGACAGGTGTGATTATCATCAAGGACCTGGGCACAAAATAGATGCGTGTAAGGCCCTTAAACATAGAATTCAGGACCTTATTGACTCCAATGACCTAATTCCACCAAAAGCCCGACCCAATATCAACACCAACCCTTTATCTACCCACACAGTCAATGCTATAAACAATCATGAGGGAGTTGACCCCGTCTCCTTGATAGAGTCAAATCTCGGTTATTGCTGTGTCCTGGACCTCACTAACCTAGTTGAGGAGATTGATGTCATCACCAAAAGTGGCAAAATCATCCAGAACCAACTAAGCCCCAATACTCAACCTACCCAACCCATACCTACACCTGCCGACAAATTAAAAGGGATTCTTGAACCAAATGAAGATCCCATTCTCAAACAACTCAAGAAAACACAAGCCAACATATCAATTTGGAGTTTGATCCAGTCTTCATATCCTCACTGCCAAGCTCTTTGCAAGGCGCTGAATCAATGCCAAGCTCCAATTGACATCACACTCGAGAACCTTGTTACTTCTATTACCTCTGCTGCTAAAGGGGTGTCCATCACTTTTGGAGAAACTGACATTCTAGAAGGAGATCCTAACCACAACAATGCCCTTTACATCACAGTGGTAACATGGGGAAAGATTGTGCCAATGGTTCTTATTGATAATGGTTCAACCTTGAATGTATGCCCTCTGAAAGTGGCAAGCTGCTAGGATTGGAGGTTACTGATTTTACCCCTTCGGATCAGATTTTAAGGGCGTATGACAATACCAAGAGGGAAGTCCTTGGGATAGCCATCATTGATGTAACTATTGGGCCAACATCTTTCACCATACCATTTCAAGCGATTGATATACCTTTTTGCTTTAACCTACTACTTTGGAGGCCCTAAATCCACTAAGCAAAGGCAATCCCTTCCTCTCTACACTAGAAAGTCAAGTTCCCTTTCAGAAATGGGATCGTGACTATTAAAGGGGACATGCATGGAAGACCAGACATTCTAAGCTCTATTCCTATTCTTGAGATTTAGCCTGAGCTATCCTCCTACCCATTTTCAGGTTTCTCTTTCATTTAGTACATTAAGGGTGAAGAAGGTAAAGAATTCGTTCCCTTTGATTTTGACCCCTTTGGGAATATTGTTGTTGCTAAAATGCTCCACAAAATGAATTACTTTCCTGGTCTAGGTTTGGGAAGAAGCCAATAGGGCTTGAAGTCTTTCCTGGACTATCCAGTTGCAACACCACCATTTAGGCTAGGGTATGAGCCCACTGATGAAGATTTGGAAGAAATGGAAAATCGGGCCAAAGACAGAATAGCTGCCCTTAAGAGAGGTGAGGTTTATGACTGACCTATGTGCCCTTACTTCAAAACCTTAAATGGCTATTTTGTAAAGGAAGGTGACACAGTTCCTTACTATAACTTTCTTGAGCCTTGGGTTTGCCCTATTACCGAAAAACTGATCCCCGGGTTTGAAATATTTTCTAATGTCAGGCTTGAGATAAAAGACTGTGAGCCAATCTACATGCTCAGTCAGGATTAGGAAGAGAACATGGAGGCTAGTCTTTTTGATGAAGTATTCATGCTCACTGTTGAGGAGGAGAAAACTGACCCTTCCACCTTAATCCAGCCCACCGAGACCGAGTTGCAAAATTAGTCCTTTGAGGAGAGCCCTTTTTATCTTTCCGAACCAGAGTCTAAACCAGAATCCATACTCGAATTAGAGTCTCAATCTAAGATGGACTCGTCTTCTGAATCTAAGTCTGTCTTTTCTATTTCTTCTGTTGATAATGATGTAACTGACCTTAAGGGTCTCACTTTTCGGTTTCATGTAAATTGGGACATATCCCTATTTGAAATCAATAAAAATCATACTCTTTCCTCTTACGACTCTGTGTCTCCATTTTTCTTTGATGTTTCAACTTTTAAATCTGAATTAAATGAGACATCAAGTAAAAATGAAATAAATGAAATAAAAGATGATACAATTAAAAAGCCCATCAATGCTGGCACTCATGACATACAAAAAATTACATTCATTGCATCTGCATGCATAAACAGGGATCACATTGAAAAGATAATCAGAGAATTTTAAGACTATTTTGCATGGCAACCAAAAGACATGACAGGGTTAGATCCAAGCATAGCAGTTCACAAAATCCCGGTTTACCCCGGTGCTAAGCCCGTCAAGCAGAAATTGAGAAGACTCAAGACAGAATGGTCTTTACCAATCAAAGAAGAAATTGCCAAGCTACTGGACCACAACTTTATTGAGCCCATCAACTATCCATCTTGGCTTGCTAACATTGTGCCGGTTCCCAAGAAGGATGGTAAAGTCAGAATGTGTGTAGATTACAGGGATCTGAATAAAGCCTGTCCCAATGATGATTTTCCCTTGCCTCACATTGATCTGTTGGTAGACCACATGGCAGGTTCTGAATTGGTTTCCTTAACTGACCTGGCTGCGGGGTATAATCAGATAATGGTTCATCCTCCTGCCAAAGAGAAGACAACTTTCATTACCGAATGGGGCACCTATTGCTATCGGGTTATGCCATTTGGGCTTAAAAATGTTGGAGCAACCTACCAGAGGATGGCAACTACCATTTTCCATGACATGATGCATAAAGAAATTGAAGATTATGTGGATGACATGGTAATCAAAGGCACTACTGTTGAAAAACATTCAGAGGCACTAAGGCGATTCTTCCTTAGACTTCGCCAGTACAATCTCAAGCTTAATCCCGCTAAATGTGTCTTCGGAGCCTCATCTAGAGTATTCCTAGGCCACATGGTCAGTAAGAAGGGTATAAAAGTGGACCCTGCTAAATCAAAGGCAATTCTGGAAATGCCACCTCCAAAAACAAAAAAGGAGATTAGAGGTTTCCTTGGACGGCTACAATACATTAGTCGATTCATTAATCAATTGGCTGATGTATGTGGTCCCATCTTCAAGCTACTCAAAAAGGAAGCCCCCAAACAATGGAATGATGACTGTCAGAAAGCTTTTGACCATATCAAGCAGTATTTACTAAACCCACCAGTACTACAGCCACCAAGGTTTGGAAAGCCTTTATTGCTTTATCTATCAGCAAATGGGGGCAATACTTACCCAAAATGCTCCTGATTCCAGCAAGGAGAATACCATCTATTACTTGAGCAAAAGGATGCTTTCTCATGAGCTCAAGTACAATTTTATAGAAAACTTATGTCTTGCTTTGGTATGGGTCTGCCACAAGCTGCAACACTACCTTTGCTCCTTTACAACTCATGTTCTTGCTGATAAGAGCCCTTTGAAATTCCTTATCGAGAAGCCAGTTCTTGAAAGTAAGATGGCAAGGTGGATGGCTGTATTAGCTACATATGATCTGAAATATGTACAGTGAAAAGCAGTTAAGGATAGCATAGTGGCTAATCAGTTAGCTGCAGCTCCAGTAGATGATCATTGGGTCGAGCCTGAATTTCCTGATGAAGACATCCTGACAATTGACACTGAAGTTTGGAAGCTTTACTTTGATGGGGCATCTAACAACAAAGGGTATGGTGCCGGCATTGTATTCATTACACCATGTGGGGAAAACCTACCCATTGCCATCAAACTAAACTTCGAGGTAACAAATAATGAAGCAGAATATGAGGCATGCATATGTGGTCTTGAGGCAACAATAAGGCTCAGAATCAAGTGCCTTGAGATTTATAGGGATTCGAATCTGATAGTTTCCCAAGCCTTGGGGAAGTGGAAGATAAGAGAAGAGCATTTGGCTCCTTACCATAAACGCCTAAATGAACTAGCAGCCAGTTTTTATGAACTGTCTTTCCATTATCTTCCAAGAACGAAGAACATATTTGCTGATGTTTTGGCAACACTCGCCCCAATGCTTGATATAAGTGACGGCTTCATAATCAAACCTGTTACAATTGAAGTTAAGTATGAACCAGGCTATAAAGCTCATTGTTTGAATATTCAAGCGGCTGATAGCAAACCATGGTTTTGGGATATCTTCAATTACATCAAGAATGGACTATATCCTGAAAGAGCCTCTAAAACAGAAAAGAGGAATTTAAGACAGTTGTCCAAGAGTTTCATTCCAAACGAGGATGTACTCTACAAACGGGCTTGGGATAACATCCATCTGAGATGTGTCACTGAAGCAGAAGCCCAATAGATCATGGAACAGATGTATGGTGGCAACGAAGGCCCACATATGAACGAAATTGCTCTAGCCTGTAAGATCATGAATCAGGGTTACTTCTAGCTTACTATGAACCAAGACTGCGCGAGATATGTTCAGAGGTGCCATAAGTGTTAGATCTATGCCAAACTTCAGAAGAAACCTCCATTACCTTTATCTCCTATCACCACGCCTTGGCTCAGATCTACGCCAAACTTCATAAGAAACCTCCTGTACCTTTATCTCCTATCACCGCGCCTTGGCCATTTGCAACTTGGGGCCTAGACGTCATTGGCAAGATAAGCCCGAAGTCTTCCAGCAAACATGAGTTCATTCTAGTGGCTATTGACTATTTCTCTAAATGGGTTGAAGCTGCACCTTACCAGATATTGGACTCCAAACAAGTAGCCCCGTTTATTCGTACCAACATCCTTTGTAGGTACGAGGTTCCTTTTGAGATCATTACTAATAATGGATCTCACTTCCAAAAGGAGATTGCTCTGCTATTAAAGAAGGAGAAAATTCAACACCAAAAGTCTTCTCCGTACAGACCTCAAACAAACGGCGCAGTTGCAGCCGCAAGCAAGACTCTTAAGAGTATACTGCAGAAGATGGCTGACAGCCATAAGGATTGGCACATGCATTTGCCATATGCCTTATGGGGATATAGAATAATAGTACGTACTCCAATCGGTGCTACACCTTACTCTTTGGTGTATAGGATGGAAGCTATCCTACCAATCGAGGTAGAAGTCAAGTCAGCTCGCATTCTGAGGGAGAGTCAATTGGACGAAGTGGAATGGGTGAAAGGCTACCATAACCAACTTCTTGCCATCGATGAAAAGAGAATGGATGCCTTATATCAGATGCAAGGTTATCAATAGAAACTGGCTCGACACTTCGATAAGAGAGTCAGGGATAGAGGATTACAGGAGGGTCACCTTGTTCTGAAAGAAATAAGGGCACCTGTTCATGATCCAAGGAGAAAATTTAGACCGAACTGGAGTGGTTCGTTTGTGATCAAGAAGATCTTATCTAGAGGAGCAACAATCCTGACAGACTTGGATGGCATAGAATTTGCTAGCCCATGCAACCTGGATCAACTTAAGAGATACTTTGCATAAAACACCATTGTAATTCATGCATAACATTTGCAATCATTGTAAAATCATGCTCAGCATTCACATCTTTCCTCAAAGTCAGAACTACGTGGACCTGATTCTCCATAAAGAGGAAAAAAGAATAAAAATCATAAATCATTATAAGGAGATACGTAGGCAGCCCATACGGGCTCAGTCCAATTCATCAATAAAATTTTCATTTCATATTCACTCGGCTCTTAATTATGTCATAGAAAAATGAAATGAAAAACAAGCTCGCTAAGTTGAAAACCCAAAAAGGCGGCTGAGGCAAAAGTTAGAGCAACAAAAGAAATGAAAAAATGAATGATGTCTTATTGTATCTCATTTAAACTTTGGAACATTAAAAGAAAATAAAGACATGGTCAAAATTTATCCTAAACTATAACAGTGATCATGATTCTTCTTCTATCTCCTCAAGTATAGCAGCCCTTCTAGCCTTCTTTAATTTTCACGAGTTAGCTATCCACCAGTCAATATATTGCATGGATTTACCGCCTTGGTCAGCAGGGCGAATAGCATGAAAACCCCTCACCCATCCATTTTGGACAACCCGAGCAACAGTTTCAGTAATTAAAACAGATTCAAATAGAGCGCCATCTGGGGGCACGCCCTAACTGTGTCCCATTTGGTGCATAACCCTAGTAGCTTGGTAAAAGGTCACCATCCTCAACCCCAGCAGGTAGACCATCTTGTAACCAAAGCTCATGGTCATGAATCTTTTGATCTTATACCACTCGCACCTCCACAGTAGGTCATCAAAGTCCAGCTCCATCAACCATTTTATCTATTCTTTCTTGGAATTCTGTTTCATCACAATGGTCCGAGTTCTATACCAAGAAGTAGAATAATCCACCTTGGTGGGAGGTCCAACTATCCGGAGATGATCTCTCAGCCAAGTCTGAAAAGTGCAAATGAAATAAGTATAAAAAAAACACAAAAAGAGTTGAAATAAAATACAAAAGCCAGAATTCAACCTGAAGAATAATAGGGCTAATTGACCACGCCCATCAGAAGTGCAAGACCTGTCTAAACTCATGATGGTCTCAGCCAGCACTATAGCTGCAATGGATCTCCCCTCCTCCATTTACGGAATCAGTTCAGTGGCTTTAGCATCTCCCCAACTAGTAGGGCTCACAAAAGTGTATCCGGCAGTCAGACAGAAGGATAGAGCTCGCATCCTCAAATGAAACCACCCATCATCCTTAAAATCCTTAGGATCATGGAATTCTGCTATCACAGCACTCAGATCAATCCAGTCATCCATTACCATGGGACTAGCAACATCAGTACTCAAGTCAAAAAGTCCTTTGAAGGAGTTGAAATATCCTACTTTCTCAACAGGACTAGCCAGCATAGCCTCTGGATCATATCCAAGCAGCACAGAAAACTCCTCGAACGTAGGACACATCTCTTCCATAAATGCCCCAAATCTGAAGACATGGGTAGTTGGATTCCAAAAGCGTAAGCAGGCTCACAGAAATTCCCAATCAATCTTTATTCCTCTTAGGGTAGGCATAGCGCTTACCCCATATTTTTCTAGATTAATTCTCTCCACTTTTGTGAGGTTCTTACACCATAAGAACATTGCATGGCTGAAATAGGGCTCCATTGTGAGGAATAAAAATAAATAAAATTGATGGAGAGCAAAAGTGTTTGAAAATGACTTTTGGAGGCACGAAGATCGATGGTACAAACTAAAAATGGACAAACACTGTTTAAATAGGCAGATTTAAGCCTGCCAGATCTGCTGCTGGCGGCACAGTAAGCGTGCCGCCTAGTACGGCAGCACGCCAGCTGTGTCGCTACGGTGCCGGCATGCTGAGCATGCCGTCTGAGGCAGCCGCACGGGAACCGTGCCTGCCATACCAGCGGCACGCCAACCGTGCTGCCCACCCCTCTTATGCCTCCTTATGCCTCTTTTCCTCAAAACAAGTTTTTACATGATTTTGGGCTTAAAATAATTCTTTTTTTTTTCAAAAATCAGAGCAGAAACGAGAGAAAAATGTAAGATATAGTAGAAGAAAATCCTTATTCAGCCGAATATCTGCATTCATATCATGCACCCATCTCATTCAAAATATGCATAAAGTCATAACATATGATACATTCCAAAATGTCACATAAGCATAAAAGTGCATATATTCAAAATATCATGCATACATCCATCATCCTTAGTACATGTATACATGAAAAAACAAAAGCTGACAAAACAGGTCTCTAACAACCGCGCCTGGGTCTGCAGCGTCCTCGCCTGGACATATCATGCTCGTGACTATCCTCTGACATATTCCTTGCATGCAGAAACGAGGTCAAAGCAAATGCATATCGGCCCAAAAGATCATAGTAATAGCAAATGAACTCCATAGGAACCTGGGAAAGAAAGGAAAATACATGAGAATCACTACAAGACAGACAGATAAAGGGTTAAAAGTACCAGCTGTGCAAAATGTTTACCTCTGTGACAGTCTCAAGGATAGTAGGGAAGAAGGCTGGATGATCATCAAGAAGATGGTAACGTTGTGATCAGCCGTCACAAGAAAAATAATCAAGATGAGCTGGCAAACGAAAGGGAACCAGATCAGTCGGACCTCCCACTGAAGCATCTAGAGCTGGAGCTGGAGTTGAGCCGCTAGCCCCAGAAGGATCAGCTGCAAAACTTGAAGGGCCAGCCATAACACCTGGAGGTCCAATCCTAGGACCTATACTGCCAACCGGAACAGTACCGCCATCCCGTGAGAAGCTCCCAACTCTGGAGGGAGGACCTCGGGAAGACGCTGAGCTAGATCCCCTATATGATGGTCCCCGCAATCTATCCAAGGGAGGTGTCCCCCGCATTAGGGATGCCTCGCAGAACTCATCATAGTCTAAATCAGGCAACAAAAAATCCAGATAAGAAACTCCAACAGCCCAATCATCCTCTCCAAGGATAGTTAGCCCAAACCTCATATCTGCCGGAGGGGGCTGTGGCATAACTCTCTCTCCTGTAACTTATGCCCTTACTCTCTCTCCCAAGTAGAACATCCTCAAGGACTCATAGCGGAGCAAGAGTCGACAAAAGGACAAGTCCATGCTAGGCCTGATCTGATCAGGAATCCATTTTTCAAACCTGATAAATGGTGACCATCTCACCTGTAAACAGATTGCCATATTCAGCAGTGTAAGATAAATAGTAAGATTTGGGTTAAGATCAATAAAGAAATACCTGATCTACGGTCACAGTAGCAAAGAACTGTCTGCACTGATCAAATGTTTGCGCCATGAAGGAAGGTCTGTTGGACGCCCTCCAAATGTATCCGTAAGGGGGGTCAATAGCAGTAGGCTCTCTTAGTGTTGGAGCTAGCATCAAAAAGTGCTCATAAGCCCAGTACTGCAAAAAATAGAATTTTATCAGTCACTAGGCAGAGATTAGATAACAGAATATCAGAGTGTAATACTCACCTCGAGCACAATGGAGGTACCACCATGGCCGCAAAGCGTGCCACGGGAAATGCTGCACAGCTCATGATACATAGTACAAAGGGCTGCACCTCCCCAGTCAAACTCCCCATCCAGATTCTCCAAGGATCGCAGGACATTCAGATTTATGCATTCCTTGTCATTATGCAGAAAAGTACAGCTCAAGATAATCAAGGCGCAAAGTCTAACACCCTAATTGACACCATTGACTAGGAGTCTAACCCCATGGTCATCAAGGCCTGATGAAGACAAGAACATGGGACATGGAGGCTCCCACGAAGGGGATTAGCCCCAATCAGAGCGGTCATCTCTACAGAAGAGCTCTTGATCCATAAAGAATAAAACTCGAGAGGACGAGATCTGAAATGCATACCAGTAAGCAAGCTCCACTCGAAGAAAGTGACTGTCATCTCACCGCAAGAAAGGTGGAATGTGCCTGAACCACAATGGTGTTAACCGGTTGCTTAACATCCAGCTCCAGCCACTCGAGCAAACCAGATGGCTCGAGATGCTGACGGATAGCCTCCTGATTATTCAGATAAATGCGGACCAGCTCTATGACACTACGGCCACCCCTGGGCCTCAATTGTGTTCTCTGTAATTTTTGTAAAAAAAATATTAAAAATTTAATAATCATCAAAATTCTTACTGGCCATGTAGGGAAAGAAAAGCATACCTGAAGAAATCTAGTATAAATGACGTGATGATCTGGCTCCTTTAGCAATATGTCCAGGTCTTGAGCACCCACTGCTAGCTGATTGAAGATTTCCATAATGAGAAAGTAAAAAAGAGAGAGAAAAAAAAAGAAAAATTTTAGAGAAAAAAGTAAAGCTAGAGAGAGAGAGAGAGAGAAGAGAAGAGAGAGAGTGAAAATGAAATTATGAGAAAAGTGAAGGAAGTTAAGGTTTATATAGAAGTAAATGTGGGCCCCCCCTCTCGTAACATCTTTTTTACTTTTTTGATTCGTAGGTCTAGTTCACGTGGTTTTATCATAACGAACTCATTTTAAACCAGAATTTAGTTCTGTTTAAAGCAGTGAATCCGCATGATTTTTATCCATCTCCTGAAATAGATGGGGCCTCGATCGGAGTTCAAAATCTCCTGAAATCACAGAAAAACTAAAAATTCAAAAATAGCTTGAAAATTGGAAAACAGTCC
The DNA here is from genome assembly GCA_947687605.1 of Reutealis trisperma. NCBI lineage: Eukaryota > Viridiplantae > Streptophyta > Magnoliopsida > Malpighiales > Euphorbiaceae > Reutealis > Reutealis trisperma. The sequence continues at coordinate 846,417 of CANTUT010000013.1, read as the reverse complement.
AAACAAAGTCAGAATAGCCAAAAATCAGATATGAAGCTCTTGTACAACTCCCAATACTGAAAGGGACATTCAAAATGCTCAGAACGGCCTCCTAAGCCTTCCGGTTCACACTTATCAGATTCAGCCTCTATCTAACCAAATCAGACAAGGGGGGCAGCTGTGAACCCTCAAAATTGCACTTCCAGTGGACCGTCTTTCAGTTACAAACCCACATGATCAAACCGAGCTCGAATCAGAATTGAAACAGACTCGAAACAGACAAAAAAAGGTCGAACCGCCCAGAAAGAGTCACGCATTTCGTGCCGCCCAAAAGGAGGCACGCATTTCGTGCCACCCACTGATTTGGTACCGGCAGCCGGGCGGCACGGCAGATGGCCGGAGCATCTGCCGTGCTGCCAGTGCCGCGCCGATACTGCCGTCCGTACCGCCGAAACCCCCTCTGGCAGCTCTATAAATAGAGCCTCCTCCAACCTCATTTGGCATGACTTCCAATGCATTCCAATACATTTCAAGCTCATTTGACACTTTCCAACACACTCCAACACTTTCCAACACATTTGTTGCTTCTAGATCCAGATTTCAAGTTTCCTTTGAATTCACAGTGGAGTTGAGATCCGGAGCAAAGCTCATTCCATTTTTTAGAAAACCAAGAAAAGCAAAGGTATAATCCCTCTTTATTTTCAAAATTCTAAATTCAGATCTAGAATTCTCTTTAGGTCTAAAACTGAAAAGATCTAAAAAAACTTATTAATTTAAGAATCAGAATTAAGTTAATAAGTAAACCAACACATTTTTAAAACCTCTTCTTCACAAGAAGGGAGAACTGCGTGGGGTTCGATTCCTATTCGATAGGATACGCAGGCTGCCATTCTGAAGGGCATCAACTCAAAAATCTTTTTATCAATATTTCACTTATTTATTTTACTTATTTACTTTTTACTTTGGTTTATTCACATTAACCTTTTTGTTTATAATTTTATATTGGTTTATTTGGGGAATGTGTGCTTTTCCTAGTACCCATAAAGGCTAGAGGAAAGATCCCCTTTATTTCAATTATTTTTGATATTGTAATAATTAAGTAGGTTTTATCTTGCTTATTTATTGTCATTCCATCTCATCATATATATATATCTGTTTCATTTATCATCATATTTCTGTTCATGCATACACAAAAATTCTTTTTTCAAGAGTTATTTTGCTTTTTTAGCCAAACTAAAGAAAATAATATTTTCTTAATTATGTAATTATCAAAACCTGTTCCCCGAGCCCTTCTTAGTCACTCGCGTATTAGTGCATTTTCCATTGGGACAAAATCAAAATATTTTTGGAGTCAATTAATTTGGGTTTTCTTTAATTTTCTCAATTAAAATAAGTAAATTAAAGTGGCGACTCCCTTTCACAATAACAAATCGCACAAATCAATTTTCCAAACTCACAACGAGTTTCAATCGTGGAGTTTCTCCCAAAAAGAATTTCGATCCCTCGGCGGATTAGACTGGTGCTCGGGCGAGGCCCACATATAGGGGCACTCATATATTTTGCAAATTGCATCAGGCCTAATATTTCATTTGTGAGAAAAATTCCTAATTAATTATAACTCAACACCTATTAAAAGACATTAGAGTGGTGTAAAAAGTTATCTTCAATATACTATTAATATTATGATCATATTTTGATTCAAATTTGAAATTGGTCCATATGCGAATATTGGTTATTTACTTGATTTTTATAATGTAGATCTTAAACTGGCTATATATTCACTTATTGTGACACTGCAATTTTATAAAGATTTTTATGGTCCTTGAGTATCTCACTAAAAATACTCCCATTGTATTTTAAGAATAATGCAATTTGCATTGCATAAATTAAAGGTGGGTATATCAAGGGTGTTGAAGTACACATACAAACTTCACTCAAATTCTTTTATATACATGAGCTCTAGAAAAGATATACACCAAATTTGCTCGAGTGACAACCTAACAGACTTATGTACTAAGTCTTTACCTAGTGAGATATTTAAATAGTATTATTTCATCGATTAGTATACGCCATGTTAAAATCTGTCCTCATTAGGGGAGCGAATTAGTATATGATTATACTTTTTTTTCTTAGTCAATTTTTTATTCTATAGAGTTTTCTTGGACAGAGGTTTTAATGAGATAATCTGTACAATAACAAAATAGTACATGAAATGTACTATTTTCCTTAGCTATATTTTTTTTTCCCACTGGATTTTTCTATCAAGATTTTTAATAATGCATATTCATGACATAAGTAATATCCTAAAAAAGTATTATAAATAAATTATTAAATATGGATATTATTTAAATGTATTTGGATATACAATTTGAAAAGTTATGATGTTCATCAAATTCAATCAAATAATAACTTGGCAGATTTGTTTACAAAATTATTCCTTACAACAACATTTGAGAAGTTGGTGAACAAAATTTGCATGCGCTGGTTACACGATTTTGTTAGAAATCATGTACTCACAAGGGGGAATTCTTATGAACTGTACTCTTTTTTCCTTAGCTTAGGTTTCGTTCCATTAGGTTTTCCAGGCAAAATTTTTAATGAGGTAGTATTATGGCACAAGTTCCACAAGAATAATGTATTTTTTTTTCTTTATTAAGAAATTTTTTTTCCATATGGTTTTTTCTTAGTAAAGTTTTAACAAGACATTTTTTTGTAATAGACATTCAAAGAAGAGTGTTGTGATAATATTTAAGTGATGTGATAAGATTTGATGTCTATCCTATCTGTATTAATAGATATTTTTATGTAAATAGAACTATATTTCTATTCCTATTTCTATAACCTTTTACACTTATAAATAGGTGTTATAATCAATAAAGTGGTAAGACATAGAAATTTATTTTCTTTTCTATTCTTTCTATTTTCTATAATTATTCTTTATTTTATAACACTAAATAAATTATAGTTGAGTTTTGTGTGTATTATAAGCAATCAAACTAAATTTAATAATAATAATAACAATAATAATAATAATTTAATCCCATTTTAAATCATTTTTTTTGTCTTCTTCTTCCTCATTTCTTTTTCTTAGCTACCAAACTCCAAACAACTATCGTGAGTTTGGTGGCTAGATCCTCTCATTGACTCAGATCTTGGCCTTCACTTAATCATTACCGCCATTATTCCAAGTGACCAGATCACACACACAATTGATACCGATTGCAAGCCCAAGGTCAATTGAAATCAAAGCAGCAGCTCCACATCGCAATTGAGACTTTGCCTTCACACATTGTCTCCATCGCGTGAGACAGCCACGAAACATCGTCGGTAGATCACTTCACGAGCTCCTTTGTGTCATTGTCCATTGACCTCGACCACTAGCAATCCGATCAAGCTGCTCCTTTGGTGACGGTGCTCATCGTTCTAGTCATCCCTTCTACTATTGATCTAGGTGAATCCATCCCTTTCTTTTATTAAAATCCACGAGTCCACGTGCACGTAGATAAGTATTGGAAGTCACTTGCACAAAACTAATCGGTTTGTATTAGTTCAAACATTCACTCGCTTATAAGTCCTTTATATATTTTGTTATTATTCAATAAGAAATTCATTTCCCAATAATTGACCTATGTTTTGTTCTTAATTTTTAATTATTTTGTTTTGATCTTTACATTTTGATTTGTGCAAAATCACTAAAACAATTGGAGAGAAAGGAGATAGATCAAAGGAATTAATGAGATCTAACTATAGATTATGCGTGATGGTGGTGAAGGTTAAGGAGGTGGATTGGTAGGCGGCTGAAGGACTCAATTTTTTATATTTCAGTTTATTTTTATTTTTTGCACTATAATTTTTCTTATTTTTTCTTTTTATTTGTTTATTAAATTTAACGTATCACTCTCCAAGAGCAATGTTACTAATAGAGGAAATTACATTAATTGTCACTTTTAACTTTTTTTTTAAAATATTCTTTTATTTTTAACGCTGTACAAAAATGCCATTATATATATATATACGTGTGTGTACTTATAATATACATATAATATATTTTTAGTATACAAATGATATGCCAAAGATATATATATATATATATATACATATATATATATATATATATATATATATATATATATATATTTGGCATATCAATTGTATACTAAAAATATATATATATATATATATGTGTGTACTTATAATATACATATAATATATTTTTAGTATACAACTGATATGCCAAAGATATACCAATGATATATAATTATCTGATACTATTTTTTCTATAAAAATAATATGTTTTTAGTATACATATGATATATCAAAAATATGTCAATAATATACAAATATCTAATGCTATTTTTTCTATAAAAATAATATATATTTGATATATCAAAAATATACATCCAATGTACTAAATTTCTGAAAAAAATTTTCGGTCACTATTGACCTACATAAATAGTGTCTTATAGGTCTCGTTTCTATACCAATATAAACAGCTCTCTCTCTCTCTTTTCTGTTAATTTTAATAAAAAATAGGGTATTATTGAAAATGAAAATTTTAAAAATTTATTTGTGAGATGGGGGTACATATGTGATAATATATATATATATATATATATATATTTATAATAGTTGTATAGAAAGCCTTTACTGATACTGCTAGGTTGGGCCTAGATCTATTTGGAACATTGGGCAATAAATTTTCGGAAGGCCCAATCTATTAAGAAACACGTAAGGGGAGACCAAACAAAAGTCGTTGTCTTATTTGTTAACTGAGTTACCACTCAAAACAAAAGAAATTTCTTCTTCCCACTTGTCCCAAAGCAGACTGAGGCTTTAGAAAAATGGAACAATTTTGATGTCGAATTTTTCCATTATCTGTAAAATTATTTGCTCTCCATTAAGAGGAAAATTCATTAATTACTTAATTACATTACATGCAATGGAGAGGTCACGAAGATGGAGGCAAGCTGCTTTGGTTTTGAACAGTGGCAGGCGGTTTCTTTACTCCCTTGATCAAAGAAGGCAATCTCTTAATCAGGTTTCTCTCAATTTTTTTTATTGATTGTTTGATAAAATTTTGGAAAAGTATATAATTAGTAGGTTATTAATCCTTATTTAGGGATTAATCATGTCTCAAGATACGGTTTATTTTTGTCTTTTTTTTTCTTTTAAAAATTTTAAATATAGTTATCAAATTAGGATTTGTATTTTTAAACATTAATTATAATAATTGATGAGTTTGAAACGTCAATTTTATCCTTAATCTAATGGTAAATTTTCTTTTTCCTGCCACTTGAATCCTTCCATTACCTATTTTCTGTATTTGCTACTCCAACAAAAATTGATCTCAATCTCAATATAATAAAAACATTACAAATATTTTTAAATATAATCTCATTTCATTAAAAGCGTGATAATTTAAAAAAAAATTATATTAATTCATACATTTATCTTAACACGTACCATATACTCTATTAATGTGAAATTTGAAAATTAAAATAATTAAAGACATATTTCTTCAAACACTCGACTTTTTTAATAAAAAATATAATCAAGAAAATAATTTAACTAGTTATTTTACTCACACAATCATATTAAGTTAATTAAAATTATTATTTTTATTTATTTTTATCTATTTAATATTTTAATTTTTACACATGAAAAAATATTTTTATTTCTTAATTTATGTTTTAAATTTTCATAGAAAATAAAAATAAAGGGAATCGAATTTTAATTTTTAAGGGGGATAAAATAAAATTTTAAAATTTTAAGTACTATAATTTTTTATTTAAAAAAAAAAAAAAGAAAAGCGCAATAAAGTACTATTTGGTTCGACTGGGAACTGAGTTTTTTTTTATGACATTTTAATATTTTGTGTTTATCACTATCAAAACACCACATGGTAGCTTGCCATAATTTTTATTAAAAAAGTAGAAAAAATCTTAGGTGAATCCGATTCATCACGTCATATTATAAACTATCTAATCATGATCTATTATTTTAAATAATAATTATCTTTAAGGTGAATATAATAATTAACTATCTGAATTATGAGGTTTGTATTATCATTAAATTGGCAATGTGTAATATGATCATTAGTAGTCCATAATCTGACGTGGTGAACCTAGTCTACCTAAATTTCTCAAAAAAATAAAAGGGCAGTTGCCCTCTTAAGCCACAACATTGCTTCACCGATGGAGGGAGAAAACGAATCAATAACTTGAATGGTAAATTACCCTTTAAAAAATCACTTTCCATATAAGACTAATTGTTATTTCATTTGTTGGCAGGTATCTCAAGAAAGCAGCTCCTCAGGGGAAATTGATGATGAGACACGACCTATCATTAGGTCCTTAGAACTCTCTTCTTCTGAGACCGAGAACTCATACAACAGTACTATCGAAGAACATGATGACAATATTCATCGGAGAGTGGTTGTTTAGATGAAATAGTTAAATTCCTATATCAAAACAACCTATATAATTATGGTCAAATTTGCTTTCCTTACTGAATTTGACTAAAAACACATGTTTTTTGATACAGGTCACCATAGAGCAGATTTTTGTAATCATTAACTTTGTCTTGGAGCTTCCATCAGCGGTTTTTGATAAGCTTTCTTCTGTGACCAAGCCTCGGTATGCATTGGCTAGTATGTTGATGTCTTTTGCAATCCTGATTTTTTGCATAATCGAACTTGCGTATATTGGTCGAAAGGAAAGAGTCACTTGGAGATATAATGGTAGAATTCCCTGGTTTTACCATTCAACTCCAAGTAGTAAATGTTTTGGCACCTTCCCTGATATTGTGGAATTGGTTTGTGCCATATTTCAGTGCCTGTTTACTGCAGTAGCATATGCATTTTTATCTCGACATATTGACAATCCTATCAAGATATCTATTTGGCCAATCATCTTTTCTTTTGGTCCTTTGTGTTCTAAATTTATGAAGAATCCAGAAAATAGGGGGATATCCAGAGAGATAGACCCTTGAAGATTTATATTAAGGATTATAATGTGGGAAATGTATATAACCTTGGAAAGTTCCATATTCATTCAACTTATAGTATAACCTTAAAATTGTGATTTATATTGGCACAACTCATCAACTGAAATAGAAAACTTTCAGGCATGAGATTGCACTTGTTAAAATGATTGTTTTATGGTACTTTTAGGTATGAGATTGCACTTGTGACTTAAATAACCAAAGAAAAGGTCTGCCTTTATACATTTCCAATTCTAATGATCACACTTGCGCCCTGCATCAAAATTAGTAGTTACATCAATGTTTTGAATTATTATTTTTTTTCTGTACTTTAGGTAAATTAATTATGGTTTTTAATTTTAAAATTAATTTATTGCAGTATTATGGTATGCTTCTATCATCGAATAAAATGATTTAACTAATTAAATAGGTGATATATATATCAGCCTAGCTTTAGACGGGTCAAAATCTAAATCGGCTCTAAAAGGGTTTATATATATATATATATATATGGGCTAGTTGGAGAAATATTTTCCTATTTATACTCTTTTGTACTAGGTGAGGCTAAAGTGTTTTTAATTTTTTTTAAATGTGTCGCGATTTAAACTGGCGTTGATTGTGAATGTAGGTGGCAATCAGGGCCGACCTTGAGGCTAGGCCAGTAAGGTCGACCGCTCAGGGTCCAATAATTTTAGGGGCCCCAAAATTATATATCATATTATATATAGGTAGTTATGAAAATTTTTAAAAAAAAAAAAGGAAAATAGCCCCAAAGTCCCACACATTTAATAGAACAGATAATTAAAAAAAAAAAAAAAGAGACTTGAATAGATACAACGCAATCAATTAACTCCCGAAATTTTGCTTCTTCCTAAAGTGTCGTTCCAATTTCAAAAATTCTATTGATGGCAAAGATTTCAAAACTTTTACCTGTCAGTTTTTTCAATTCTCTACACACAAACTCCAATGCTAGAAGAAGTCATTTTTTTATGATTAATTTTGTTCTTAGTTGTTTTGTAGGAGGACCATATTTGTTTCTATATTCATTTAGTAATCGAAAAGTTTATAAATCGTAATTATTATATTCATATGAGAACTTCTGCAATTAAATGATTAATAAAAATTTTATTTTCTATTTTTTCTCAAAAATACATATGATATATAATCATATTATATTATTTTACATTAATATAGGTTTACATAAGCTCCTTTTTGTTATTTCATCCTGGGCCTCTTAAATCTCAAGACCGGCCCTGGTGGCAGTGGTTTATTTTATTTATTATTTATTTATATATTTATGAATTTTTTGTTTTAAATAACTAAAATTATATATATATATATATATATATATATATATATATATATATATATATATATATATATATATATATATATATATATATATATATATATATATATATATATATATATATATATATATATATATTGTATTGTTGATCAAATTTCGTTAGTGTAAACTTTATTTGTAAGAAAGATAGAATATTAAGGATATATATAATTGTATGTAAAAATTTTAATTAATTAAAATTCTTAATTTTTTTACATGTTATACAAGTTTATTATTTTCAAGTATTAAAAATACTAAAAATAATTTTCAAGATTATCATCTTATAAGAATATATACTTGTATGAATAAATTTTAATTGATTAAAATTATAACTTTTTATATGTTATATAAATTTGATAAAAATTTGCATAAAAAAGTGTATAAAATTTGCGAAATTATAATGATTTTACATAAATATGTTTAATATATGAATAAATTTTGCTATTAATTTTTGGCCTGCAAAAATTTGTACTATAAATATTTTTTATACACAAGACACTGAGTCATATTTAAATTTAGCCATGCTAATGGAATAGGAAAAATTTATTTTTAATGCATGATAGAATTAGTTTTTATTATGTAAAAATATAAAAATTGAGTTGTTCAATGAATATAATTATAGAAATAAAAATTAAATTGAAGTGATAAATATGATATTTTAAATAAAAATAAATATAATTATAATTTTTTCATTGGTCCCTCTTAAATATATAAAACGGCACTTTAACTGGTAATATTAACATAGAAAACGCCACTTAAAGTGGTGATTTACAATACTAGACACTGGCGAAACATTTAAAAAATAAAAAAATTTAAAAAGTAGAATCAATGCTAGTTATAACTGGCAAAACATTAAAAAAAAAAATTAAAACAAGAAAAACACCATTTTGAATGGATTTTGCTCTTACTCAAATATCACCAAATTGAATGGCGATTTTATGTGGTGAATATTTGCATAGATGAAAGAACTAACTCATATAAGGAAATATTTTTTTTTTAACATAATTAGGTACAAAACCCTTCTAATAACACTCTTAAATATTTCATAATATAAGAAACAGTAATCTCAATGGATAATTTTTTAATTTATCATTGATTGAATATAGATAAAAATTTTCCTTTCGAAAAATTATTCAATACATGTAGTGAATACGAAAATAGTCCACATTCTCTCACATTTAAGCGGAGTTCATCTACTATGGGTGTCAGTGACAGCCACCTGAATACAAAATTTAAAAGCCAATGCAAGGAGAGAATCAATGGGCAGCGGCAAAAATGCTGTCGCTGAATGCAAACTTTTGTTATTACAATGAGTACAGTCTCTCACAGCTTCAATACTTTTGCAAGTCCTGTTGTAGAAGATACTGGACTAAAAGGAGTAGCCCGGAGAAATGTCGTGTAGGAGTCGGTTGCCAAGGAGGGAAGAGAGCAGAAATATAACCTTGGGGACTAAGTTGCAATTAAATTTTATAAATTTAGGGACTAAAGTGTGATCTAATTTGAAATGTTAGAGACTGAAGTGCATGAAAAATTTATAGTCTTAAGATCAAGGATCAAAGCATAAAGTTGTTAGCTAACATTGGGGAACAAAGCAATTGATTATGAGTTAGTAGTAACGAATAATATATTAAGATTAACCTCATGAGGTTTTAGTATATATCACCTTAACTTCATTTGCAATTTCATGCAATTTATATATTTATTTTTGCAATTATCATTTCCCCATGAAATTTCTTGTCATATGATCATTGTTTCTCCATATGACCTTTAACAAACCTTAAGGGACAAAGTAATTAATTGTGAATTGGTAGTAACAAAATAGTATATTAAGGCAAATCTCACTAAGATTTTAGTAATTTAACGTGAATGAGTGGTATATCATTTCCTATTCTCACGGTCAGAACTCACTAAAATAGGGAGTTTATCATTTCTCATAGGAACTTGGGGTAAAATGCACTGAAAGTCACTAAACTTTTGTCTGTTTTCTGTTTTGGTCATTAAACTTTAATTTCTTATAATTTAATCACTAAATTTTAATTTTTTTCATTGACGGGTCACTAAAAGAATTCCGATGAAATAACTCATCAAAAAGTTAATATGGCATTTCAGGTAGGATGACACTTCATCAAAATTGATGATATAAGCATGCCACATCACATTGAGAGGTTTTTAAAATTTGAAATTTAAAAAATCATATTTTTAAATTAAAAATTATAATTAAAATATATTTATTTGTGTGATGTGAGATACTTATATCATCAACTTTGATGACGTATCATCTTACTTGGAACACCACATTAGTTTTTTAGAAAGTTGTTCATCGGAATTGTCTTAGTGACCTGCCGGTGAAAAAAAAATTAAAATTTAGTGATTAAATTGTAAGAAATTAAAATTTAGTGACCAAAACAAAAAACAGGTAAAAATTTAATGATCTCTACTGCACTTTATCCTAGGAATGTATAGAAGTCTATTGAAATTTCCTAATCATATCTTCATCCTCGTTTTCGTTAGTGAAATCCAAATATTTTTAACTTATACTACAAGAAACTTTCACAGTATTGATAGAAATTACTAATAAATTACCGATAGAAAGCTCTTTTAAAGAAATAAATAAACACACTGACAGAATATCGACGAAAACTTATCGATATTTATTGACAAAAAAATTTTTAATGGAAATATCTGGCGGAAATAAGTGGCATGATTATTTACCTATAGTTTATTAACCTTTTACTGATGGAATGAATCCCAAAAGTCAGGTACGAAAAGTTAACGCACATTTAACTTGTTACTAATGGGAAGCCATGTGATATTTGTGATTCCATCGGTAAACGAAACAAATGTTACAAATTATATTTTATGTATTTATCGATGGAATCACTAATATCATGTGGCTGTCAGTCGGTAAATCTAATTTATATAACCTACACGAGTTTCCTTTCTTCTTCCTTCTTTCTTCATTCTTTCTTTTTCTTTCTTCTTTCTCTTCGTTCTCTTTCTCATCCCTCGACATAATCTATTGCCGGCAATTTCCATCCATTGCCGTCATTCATCCATTTGCCATTCTCACGTCTGTAATTTTCTTTTGATTTCAGTTCTGTTTTCTTTTTTTCCTTTGGGTTAATTTTAGTTTTTTTTTTCAATTTATTTGTAGTATAATTGAATGTTAAATATTGGGTATTTTGCTATTTTTGATATATATAAATTTGGGTATGTTATTTGTAATGTGGGAAATTTTTTGTAATTTGATAATTTTTTTTGTTAATTTTGGTATATTTGTTAATTTTTCTGTATTTTTTATATTTTTTTTGTATTTTTTGTATTTTCTTTTTTTGTTAATTGGATGTGGGTTTTTTTTTCAATTTTCTATATTTTTATTTATTTTCTGTTATTTTGTTAATTTGATTTTTTGTTCGTTTTGAATTTTTAATTGCCCTGTAATTTTTTGTATTTTTTAATTGGCTTGTAATTTTTTTTGATATTTTTATTGATATGATAATTTGTTAATTTCATGTATTTTTAAATTTTCTATAATTTTATTGATTTGCTGTAAATTTTTTTGTTCTATTATATTTTTGTTGTATTTTCTGTATTAATTTTCTATATTATTGTTAATTGAATGAAGGATTTTTTTTTTAATTTTTGAACTATTGTTAATTTTCAGTACTTTTATTAATTTGATAATTTGTTAGTTTCGTTTTGTTATTTGGCTTGTAATTTTATTTCAGTTTTTTTTTACTTATTTTTCCATTGTATTATTTTAATTTTTGAGTTATAAAAGAGTACGTATATTAATTTTTTGTACGAAATTAGAGAATTATAATTATATATATGTATAATTTAAAATTTTTTATGCATATTTTGCAGGTATTTTGGTATATGTTGTTGAATCTTTTGAGTATTTGTATATTTTTTATGATTTTTTAATAGACAGGTATTTTTATGTATTTTATTGAAAATGGACAACTTGCAAGCAATTTAGTTAATATCCAAAATTATTAAAAAAAGAAAATAATCTAAAAATAAAAATGAAAATAAAAATAAATTAAGAGTAATAATAGAATAAAAATATAAATTAAAAAGGAAACTTAATAGCAAGTATAATATGAAAATTCATCTAAAGAAAAATTAAGTTAATTAATATCCAAAATTAAAAAGATAATAAAAATAAGAAAAGAATAAAAATGAGAGTAACAATGAATTAGAAGTAATAATAGAATAAAAAATTAGAAGTAAAAAACTTAAAAATCGAACATGCCATAAAATTGTCGATAAAGAAAAAACCAAGTTAAAGAATATTTAAAATAATAAAAAATAAAAAATAAAATAAGAGTCATAATAGAATAAAAATAAAAATTATAGAATAACCTTAAAAGGCAAGCATGCCATAAAATTGCTTGTAATGAGAACATTAAGTTATACAATATCCAAAATTATAACAAAAAATAATAATAATAAAATTGAAAGTGAAAATAATTTAATACTAATAATAGTGTAGAAAAAGGGAAAAAATAAATTAATAGTAATAATAGTATAGAAAAACAAATAAAAAATAACATTAAAAACCAAGTTAGTTAATATTGAACAGCATAAAAAAAATGTAATAGTAAAAATAAAAGTAAAAATAAATTAATAGTAATAATATAATAGAAATAAGAATTAAAAAATAACCTTTGAAACCAAGTTAGTTTATATCCAACAATATAAAAAATAAAAGTAATATAAAAAAAGTAAAAATAAAATAATATTAAAAGTAAAAAAAATAATTTTAAGAGTAAGAATCAAACTAATAGTAAAATTATTATTAAAAAAAACTTTAATGAGCAACCATTTCATTAAAAAAAATAGTAGTAAAAAAGTTAATTAATTGCAAAAAATAAAAAAATAAATTAAGTAGGACTTAGAAATTTATGAAGTGAATTTATTATGCTACATTGTGAATTTATATTGTTAATTTATGAAATAAAGTGAATTTATATTGTGAATTTATTATATTGTGAGTATAATATATGTAAAATTTTTTGTAATTGTTATTACATGCTGTTAATTAGTTTAACTGTATATTTAGATTTTGTAAAATGAAAAGCCCAAAAATACAGTTAATTATAGGAATCCCTAAGTAACGCATTAAAACTGACTAATATATATAAACTTTACCATAAATACCTATTTGGTGTCCTTCTCATTGAATGATGAGAGAACACTAAATTGTCTAAAGTAGACAGTTTAGAGATTTCATTGTCTAATATAATTTGTTGTACATATTGTATTTCATAATATCGTTTGAAATTTCGATTATTATATTCTAAATGTTCTCTTAGTGCATATTGAAAAGTGTTCTAATTTTAACATTTTTCATTTTTAGTGCACTAAGATAATTGTAGAGAGATGTTATTATTTCACCAGCAGTATGAATATAAATGTCATAGTATATGGTTAGATTCTTACCTTATAAGCAGGGAGATATAAAAGGGTAGAACTAGATATTGCAAATTTAAAATAATAACTAATAAATATAATTTCTAATATTCTCTGTCTCTTTAAATCTAATTCATTTTAATATTTTTCAGGAATTAATCATGATATTGGATAAAAATGGATGTATTCTAGGTTTAAGGCACAATATAATCCTAAAATTTCTTAGAAAACGGCCCTCTAAACTTAGTATAAAATAATTCTAGAACTTAGAAATTATCCTTAATATCCATTGCAAGAATATCCATTCAAATCCTCGTTACTTTCAACAACATTAGTTTTATAAAGAGACTGAAGAGAGGGAGGTAGCAAAAACAAAATAAATTTTATAAAGTAAAGAAAATTAGGAAAGAAGAAATTTAAAAAAAAAAAAAAGTGAAGAGAGGGAGGAGGCAAAAAGCTACTATATGCTGTTGATAATAAGAAGAGAGAGAGAGAGAGATTAAAAACAAAAAATTAACGATACCATACTAAAGAATGTAAAAGAAATAATTTTAAAATAATTTAATTACTTGTTACTATCGTTGTGCAAAAAGTTGTATTTAGTTAGATTTCTCACTATAACTTCTTTGACTAAGAAATAAAACTCTAACAGATATGTACTAAAAAAACCCTAAAAGAAATAACAAACAATTCTAAAAGAAATATTGAAGTGACTTTTAAACTCCTCCTTGGAAAAAATAACTAAAAAGTAAAATAAAAGAAAAGAATTGGACTTTTGGGTAAAAAAAAAAAAGCCCCTAAACTTTAATAAGGCACGTGCCTTGTACGCCTCTTGCCTACTCCAAAAACTTTGCTTAGGTACAAAAGGCGAGCGCCTAGTTAAATGCACCTTATCTATATATTATAGAAGTGCTAATCTTAAATCTCGCTTCGCCTTAGCACTTAGGTGTGCGCCTTTGACCACATTGACTTTTCCAACATCTAAAATGATGTTTTGTGAAAAAAAAAAAAAAAAAGGTTTCAACCTCAATGCTAATTAAATTGCTTCTATGCCTTTTAAGCTGAATCCTTAAAAAGATTGCTTAATTTGCCTTCTTTCATGCTTTTGAATTTTGTCTTTTCCTATTTATGGCTTGCATTTTAAATTGGCATTCTTGTCACCCCATGTTTTGGCAACTTAAGTATCTACTTTGAAGTTTGTTATATTTTTGTTATTTTCTGAATTATATCTCAAATTAACTATGAGAGATCATGCACAAAATTACCAAATATAACATTGTTTTTGGTTGAACAAAATATGCAATTGTTGCTTCTAGATGTTGATTGGATGTATTTCTCTAAGTGGATCATGCTACGTATTTTGAATGCTTATAATTCTTTGGTAAAGTAGTTAGTGTGAAAGTTTAGTTTATTATTTTTTGTTGCAACTTATGGAATGTGGTGTAAAGCAAATGAGAGAACATATTGGTCTGGCAAATACAAAAATATACTAGTATGAAGGAAATGATTGGTATAGAAATGTATGAGAATACTGCAGCACAGGTTTATGTAAGGGACTTTGGCTGTTCATCACAATATTGAGCCGCTTACTTTTTATGGTTGGATTGTTTTTATATTTGTTACTGTGATCAGGAAGCTAACTGCTGGATGGTTTGGGCAAAAATTCCTATGCTTCTTTCATTCAGTCAAATAAAAACAAGAAGATAAAAAGATCCTTGCTGGACTAAATTTGTGTTTTAACTTATCGTTGCATCTATTATGCAGAAGGAATGGATAGAGAGGAGAGACGAATTCAAGAAAAAAGTAATCCGCTACTTGGGAAAATCACAAGAAATTAAATGTTGTCATCCTTCCCTCTCATGTTTGTTCTCTCTATTGGCGTGTACCAAGGAATGTCTTAATTTATTATGGTGGGGTTTTGTGGTGAAGGAAAGTGGGGGAGGAGGGAGGATTGGATGACTGGATAAATTGTCATCCTTATAGAACACATTTTAGAGTCTCACTCCTATGTCTTCATTTACCTTATCCTTTTCTTAGTCATTGTTACAACTCAAAAAACAGTTGTGTACTTTAAAAGACATTTTGGTTAGTGTTCATCTCAAGTGTTCTTGTGATTTACATTTCATTTGTTTAGGTAGGTGTTTTGGTTTTGTATAATCAATGATGTCTGGTCTCAATAGCTTTGAATTCATTGAGGAGATGAATTGGTCTAATTGTTCTTTACCCCTTTTATCTCTGTTACAACTAAGTTATATGGCAATGTTTTAGAATTAGTTAGTGTTAGTTAGTGTGGCACTGTTTCAATACTGTTAGGTTGTTGTAATAGAATGGATCCTCTTGGTATAAAAACCAGAGGCGGGAACGGGAAATAACTGGTGGAAAACATTTTGAGCTTTTCATTTTTTTACTGATTCTACTGAATTCTCTAGAATTTCCTAAAATTTCCTTTTCTTCTTGTTCTTTCTTCAATTTGTTCATGGTATCAGAGCTGCGAAATTAAAGATTGCAGTTCTTCATTCTATTTCCTTTTGTTTTGGTCATGATTTGCTGTTGATTTTTCATCTCAAATTGAGTTACAATGGTTGAGGTTGTAGATGATTCTAGTAATGGATCTACATAATTAGGAACTATGAATCAAGCAGTTTCTGGTTATCATGATGGTAATCCTTTGATGTTACAAAACTCAGATCATCCAGGGATGAATATCGTATCGACGCCTCTCACTGGTTCTAATTACCTTACCTGGAAGTGAGCAATGCAAATTGCTTTGGGGGCAAAACTCAAATTAGGTTTCATGGATGGTCATTATCCTAAACCTGCTGCGAATGCACCTAATTATGAGCAGTGGATCCGTGTTGATCTGATGGTGATATCATGGTTGCTTAATTCAATTTCTAAGGATATTGTTGATACCTTCATATATGCCTCTAGTTCCAAAGAGCTTTGGGATGAGTTAGCTCATCGTTTTCAGCAAAGCAATGGAGCACAGATTTTTAAGATTCAGAGGGAGATTAATGCAATGACTCAAGGTAATTATGATGTTTCTAAATTTTACTCTAATTTGATAAGACTTTGGGATGAGTTAAATTGTCTATTGCCGGTGCCAAATTGTACTTGTGGAGCCTGTATTTGTGGATTGTCATGTAATGTTGCAAATATGGCAAACCAGAATAGGCTGTTACAGTTTCTCATGGGGCTCAATGATTCTTTTGAGCATGTTAGGGAGCATATTTTAATGATGGATCCTCCACCTGATGTGAATAAGGCATATTCGTTAGTTTTATGAGCAGAAAAAAAAAGGAAGTGAGTTCTGGATCTAATATGGAAACTAATAACACAACCTTCTTGACCAAGGTTCCACCTAATATGTCTAGTTCTAAGTTTACTAGTGCTGGGAAAGGGAATTATAAGAATAAGGAGAATAGGCACTGTGATCACTGTGATAGGGGGGGGTCATACTAGAGACTCTTGTTTTAGACTCCATGGGTATCCTGACTGGTATAAGGAGTTTAAGAATAGGAAGGGGCAATTGCAAGGGAAATTTGTTGGAAATGTGCAGGAAACTCCACTTGAGGACAACAAGGCAGACTCAACAAACTGGAAAGACTTGAGTGAAGTCATTCATCAGCAGATTCAAAGGTATATGAAAGGAAAGAATGTGTTAACTGAAGAATTGGCAGGAATGGTTGAATTTTCAGGTAATCTTTTGCATACTGCCTTGAGTTTGCTTGATAGAATTAATATAGATTCTTGGATTATAGATTCTGGAGCTTCAAGTCGTATAAGTGTTGATTTAAAACTTCTTTCAAACTCAAAAACCTTACCTAAACCTTTCCCTGTATTATTGCCTGATGCCTCAATTAAACATGTTACTCACATTGGTCAAGTTCTTATTCAAAAACATGTTACATTAACCAAAGTACTCTATATTCCTGGTTTCAAGTTTAATCTGTTGTCTATCAAGAAATTCCTTGAGTTCAGTACTTCTATAATCATCTTTTTCCCTCAATTTTGTGTATTTCAGGACCTTCAGACTGAAGACATCTATGCTGTTGGCAAGACTGAAGGCAACCTATATTTGCTTACTAAATCTAGTTTCTTACCTTCTGAGATAAACAAAGTACTTAATCAGTTTTCTATTGTTTCTAGACTATGTCATTCTTTTTGTAAATTCAAATGTCAGTCAGAATCATCTGACAACATATTCAATGTCTGTGATTTCACTGCCACTGCTATTAATAAAACTCATGACATGTATGTTCTATGGTATAATCGATATGGCCATTGTTCTTCTATTGTTATGCAACATATTCCAACTGTTTGCTCTCATTCTTTTGATAAACCAGAATATTGTAATGTTTGCTCTATATCAAAGCAACCTAGGCTTTCTTTTCCTGATAGCAATTCTGCTACTACTCAAATTTTTGATTTCTTACACATAGACTTGTGGGGACCTTATAAACAATCTTCACGCTCTGGGGCTCATTACTTCCTTACCATTGTGGATGATTATAGTAGGGCCACATGGACTTTTCTTATGCATCACAAAATCCAAACTTATTCTATTATTGTTCATTTCCTCAAGTTTGTTCAAAATCAATACCAAACTACTGTTAAAACCATCAGAACTGATAATGGGATAGAATTTGTCAATTATAAATGTGCAACCCTGTTTTTTGATCAAGGTATTATGCATCAAAGAACCACACCCTATACACCCCAGCAAAATGGAGTAGTTGAGAGAAAACATAGACACTTACTCCAAGTTGCTAAAGCATTACTTTTTCAATCAAATTTACCTAAGAAATTCTGGGGAGAAACAATCCTAATAGCTACTTACATCATAAACAGACTACCTTCTGCTCAATTGAAATGGAAAACACCTTACACACTCCTTAATAAAAAAGAACCAAATTATTCAAACCTTAAAGCCTTTGGATGCCTATGCTTTGCCACTAATGTTGATCCAGGCAAAGATAAGCTTTCTCCTAGAGCTATTAAGCCCATTTTCATTGGTTATCCTCCTGGTCAAAAGGCCTACAAACTATATGATTTAGCTACCCACAAAGTGTTTGTATCTAGAGATTTAATCTTTTATGAAACAGTTTTTCCTTTTGCTACTGTTTCTGATTCTACTGCTAGTAATACATCACCTTTACCTGTTGTTGATGCCAACATGGATATTTCTTATCCTTTTGCTTCTTCAAATACATCTTCTACATCAATTTCTACTCCTCATTTTTTTGATAACTCCCCTATTGTTTTACCTTCTCCATCTCATATTTCACAACACACTTCTGATGCAACTGTGTCTTCATCTCCATCTAGTGTACACCCATCACCTAATACTATTTTGGATGTTCCAGATCCACCTGTATTACCTTCTACTAATACAGACATCATTTTACCTTCATCATCTACTGCATTGCCTATCAGACATAGTACTAGACCTAAATCTAAACCTAAATGGATGGATGATTTTGTTTCTGCTGTACCAATTTCTTCTTCTACACTTACTAGTAATTCTACTTCTAAAGTCAATAATGTCATTGCTACCTTTACTACATCTTCTTCTCCATATACTCCTAATGTTTTCGTTTTTGTTAAAAACCCCTGTTATAATCAGCACTATATCGATTTTTTAGTAGCAATTTCTAAAGTTCAAGAACCTTATTCATATCATCAAGCTAAACTTGATCCTAACTAGCAGTTGGCTATGCAGAAAGAACTAGATGCTCTTGAAGCTAATGACACCTGGATAGTAACTAATTTACCTACAAGAAAGAATACTATAGGCACTAAATGGGTTTACAAAGTGAAATACAACCCATATGGCACAATTGACAAGTTCAAAGCCCATTTGTTTGCAAAGGGGTATACACAAATAGCAAGATTAGATTTTACTGAAAGTTTTTCTCCAGTGGCTAAGACAGTTACAGTTAGACTCTTACTCACTATTGCTACTCACTATCATTGGCCTATTTTGCAATTAGATATCAATAATGCTTTTTTGCATGGCCATTTAGATGAAGAGGTTTATCTTGCTTTACCTGAAGGGTATTTAAAGGCTTCTCCAGGTTAGGTTCGTAGACTCAATAAATCTTTATATGGGCTTAAGCAGGCTTCCTAATAATGGAACCTTGAGTTTACAGAGAAATTAGTTTCTTTTGGCTTCATACAATCTGCTAATGATCATTGCTTATTCACCATGGGTTATGCAGCTACTTTCGTGGTGTTATTAGTATACGTGGATGATGTTTTATTAGCAGGCCCAGATGAAGGTTTACTTAATTCAGTTAAGAAATTTTTGGATCTGACTTTTACTATCAAAGATCTTGGTTATGCTAGATATTTTTTGGCAATGGAATTGGCTCGCAATTCTACTGGCACTCATGTTAATCAACGCAAATATATCCTTGACATACTGTCTGATGTGGGGTTATTAGGAGCTAAGCCTGTCTCAGTTCCTTTGCCAAGAAAATTGAAACTTTCTGCTGATGAAGGTGATTTGTATGATGATGTAGAACAATATAGGCACATCATTGGGAGATTGCTTTACTTGAATTTTACCCGGCCTGACATCACTTTTGCTGTCCATCAATTGAGCCAATTTGTTCAAGCTCCAAGGGTACCTCATTGGAAGGCTGTTGTTCATTTAATGCGTTATCTTAAAGGCTCACCTGATTTTGGCTTATACATTACTCAGGCCAACTCTCTTAATCTCACTGCTTATTGTGATTCAAATCGGGCTTCTTGCCCTGACACACGTCATTCTGTAACTAGGTTTTGTATCTTCTTGGGTTCCAGTCTTGTTTCTTGGAAATCAAAGAGGCAAAATACAGTTTCCTGCTCCTCTGCTAAGGTAGAATATTGAAGCATGGCAAGTGTGGTTTGCAAGTTACGTTGGATTTCTTACTTATTGAAAGATTTCCATATTCAATTTTCCACACTAGTACTATTATTCTGTGACAACCAGGCAGCTTTACACATAGCTGCTAATTCTGTGTTCCACGAACGAACGAAGCATTTGGAGATTGATTGTCATGTTGTCCGTGAGCAATACAAACTTGGCTTCATCAAACCATCTCATGTGCCTTCAACTCATCAATTGGCGGACTTATTCACTAAGGCTCTCTCTGCCCCTGTTTTTCAGTCTTTAGTGTCCAATATGAACTTTGTGTCTCTGACCCAATGTTCATCTTGAGGGGGGGATCTATTACAACTAAGTTATACGGCAACGTTTTAGAATTAGTTAGTGTTAGTTAGTGCGGCACCGTTTCAATACTGTTAGGTTGTTGTAATAGAATGGATCCTCTTGGTATAAATACCAGAGGCAGGAGCGGGAAATAACTGGTGGAAAACATTTTGAGCTTTTCATTTTTTTACTGATTCTACTGAATTCTCTAGAATTTCCTAAAATTTCCTTTTCTTCTTATTCTTTCTTCAATTTGTTCAATCTCACAGGAGGCTGACTTCTGTTTTTTATTCCTTTGTTTTCATGGAGAGATTCAAATTTGAGAATTTATTTATTCATATATACTAATAAATTTTATTCCTTTTAGATTTTTTGTATGAATTGGCTTTATATAATGTTTAATAATCAATATGAGTTTTAAAACAATATACATTAAATTTAATTAAAGTATATATTAGATAAATAAATTAAAAAATATCATTGGAATATATATAAACTTAATATATCATATATTTAAATCTATAAATAAGATATTAATATGTAAAAGCAAAGAAAATTAATAAAAAATAAAATTAAGTCATTAACATGTAAATTAAACTAAAATTAATAAAAAAATTACATAAAAAACATATATGTTGAATATGAGAAATTAATATTTTAAACAAATATGAGATGTTAATATTGTAAAATAAATATAAATATGAGAAAAATAATAATATTATAAATATATATTTATAGTGAAATTATTTATTATATTTATTGTTGAAATATGAATTAGAATTTCTATTCGTATTAGGTTTTTTTTTTTTTAATAGACTTTGTCTTGATTAGAATACAAAAATAATAAAATTATAATTATAATTAATAATGATAGTAAACCAATCAATTCAAGAGTTTTTTTTTTTTTTTAACTAGATATAGATAGATAAATATTATTACCATATAAAGTCTACTTAAAGTCTATATGCATCACCCCGTTAAGTTAAACTTAGAATATGCATCATTCAACATCAGTTTAAATACATCAATATCATTCAACATCTACTCTTACACAATAATATTATTCTTAAATAGAATATAATCCAAACAACACAAATAATAGTGAAATATAAATTTTTTTATCCAAGGGAGGAAAACACCTTATAAGAACATAATACGCTTATGAGACCTTCTACTTTTCACTATTTTAAAAAAAAAATTGAGAATATTCACTATATTACACTTGATTGGTGTAAAATATTTTTATGTATATACAAAATAAATATCTAATGAATTGAGTCGGGGAAATGAAATATTTTAACTTTGAAAAATTAGAAGGTAAAAAAATTAAAAGTTAAACATAATTTATAGAAAAATATACTAATATTCTATTAAAACATGGTTGTAGTGTTCAGACAACAAATATCAAAAGTTAAAACTTTTTAATTAATTTAATCGACATTTTTAACGCGGTGTTTGACGAGAGAGGCACATGCTGTGAAAAGACTTAATCCTCAACGGCTTAGCGTTTAATAATTTTTGTGTCATTAAACGCGCTAAGAAAAAGAAGAAAAAAAGAAAAAAAAAAGGCGCAGACAAAAAGAAAAATAAATTAGCCAGAATACAATCACCATGTCCATTACTACCTTTACCTGTGATAACCACTCTTAATTAACTAACCAGAATTATTATTCCTTTATTTATCTTCAAGGTAAGACCTGAGATAGTCAACTTTCTTTTCTTTTTTCTTTCAAGAAAAATAGTTGATTTATTCTGCTTTAATTACATTCTTTTATACTGGCTTTTTATGGCTTGTGTTAATTTGTTGTGAATTTATTATTCTGTGGAATTTTTGTGCTAATGATCTTTCTTA
Organism: Reutealis trisperma; assembly: GCA_947687605.1. Lineage (NCBI taxonomy): Eukaryota > Viridiplantae > Streptophyta > Magnoliopsida > Malpighiales > Euphorbiaceae > Reutealis > Reutealis trisperma. The sequence continues at coordinate 823,644 of CANTUT010000013.1, read as the reverse complement.
TGTAATGGTTCTTTCTAGTAAAAATGGTCTGAGAGCATTAATTATTCTATTTATATTTGGGTTAATCCTGCATATTTAAGATCTATGATGCTATTTTTGTTATAGTTATTTCCAACTAAGATCTCAACTCTATAATCGATTTCAATATTCTTAAGTCAATTCTTTCGACTTGCTATTTTCACAAGTTGGCATCAGTTTAACATTGGCTTTGAAGAAGACTCATTTATATCTATCATTAGCTTTCAATTGATATATATACATGTACATTTTGTTACTATTAAATTTGCCAATATTTGGCTTTTTTTTTTTTTTTATTTATATTGGAAATTTATATAGCTATGATGAAAAACCATCAAAGTTTATTTAAGGTATTCTCTTGAACGAAAAAAAAGTACTTCATGAAGTAGAATTTCCGAAAAGTTTATAATTTCATCATATTTGATTTCTATTATACTTTTTTTTTTAAATAGAGTGTTTAACTTTCCTTACATTGGGGAAGTAACTTCTTTATAGGATGTAGTAAGTTGCGCTTTCTTAGGTATCTAGTTATTAATTGACTATTTTACTTTTAATTTTAATCAAACTTTATTATATAGTGAGGTATTATTATATTTTATGTCAAGTAAATTAAAACAAATTCGAAAGAGTACAATATAAAAATTCACCACTAACAATTAATTTTTTTGAGAAGTACTCTTTAGGAAGTAAGAATTTAATACTAAATAAGGTATGAAATTCCTACCTCCTATATTATTACGTACAGGCACTTAACTAACAAACCACCACTGGTATTTTAGCATAGTGGTAAGGCGAAACTATTTTATGAATAAATATTAGAGTTTAAATATGAACGATGTTAAATTTCCCTTTCAGTAGGTTTTTGAAAAATTAATTCGTAGTTTAGTTATATTTGTATTCTTTTCTTGCTTTTCTACATGTTTTAGAAGCAAATTTGTGGCTAACCCTGTTTCACTGGCCAAGCTACCTGCTTTTTTTAAATTCAATTGGTAAAACTTATATCTTCTCATTATTAAATAGAAACTAACAAAGCTAGATTTCTTATTAAAACTTGTACAATTTATTTTCTATCTTTAAAATTTTTGATTCATTGTGTAGACTATAAAGTAATGAGAGGAAAAGATCCCCTCTGGAAGTATTTTGAAGTGGGAGAAGAGAATAATCGATCTCGTTGCAAATTTTGTAAAAAGGAAACATTAGAAGAATTCAACATCACCTAACTGGAACTATTGGCGCAGGAATTATACCATGCAAGCAAGTTCCTTCCAATGTGCGAGAAGAGGCTATTATAACAATTGAAAATTCTAAAAAAAGAGCTAGAACTACTGTAAGTACTTCTTCAACTACATCAGACGTTTTTCTCAAGGGGTTTATCTCCATATTTTTCAGTCACAGGAACACATGAAATGGATAAAAGGGTCGCAAAAAATAGCAATGTCGCGAATAACAAGCTTGCAAGATTCATTGTTTTTAACAACATTTCACTTGCTGTTGTTGAAACACCATTTTTCGTCGACTTTGTCAAGAGTGTCGCTAATTGTGGACCGGATTGCAGGCTGCCAAGTTCTTCAGATTTGAATTAAAGACAAAATAAAAATATTAGACCAAGTAACTTAAACCTTTCTATTATCTTGGATCGACAATTAATCCTAAGGATCTATGGGTTGTTCAATAATGCTTGACAAGTGGAGTAAGTTCATCAATGTCATGATATACTGTGCAAAAGGGGCAATTTTTTTGGGTTCCTATGAAATTTTAGAGTTTTTGAAAGATGGGTTTCTTTCTAAAACAATTGAAGAAATTGGGTTGATAGGGTTTTGCAAGTTGTGACTAATGATGTAAGTGTTTTCCTATGTTAGGGACATTCTCAGTAGCAAGTATCCAAAAATTTACCAAATTTCATGTGTTATTCATGAGATTCACTCTTTTCTGAAGGCTACAAATGAAATTGAATGGGTAAAATCAATAATTGATGCTGCAACATTGTTAGTAGAATTTGTGCAAGAAAATACCAGAAATTTTGTCACTCACAAAAAGCGGGGGATTGAAACATTTCTAAATAAGGGGGCAATGTTGCTTCGCCCATGGAGGGAGAAAAAGAATCAATAACTTGAATGATAAATTACCCTTTAAAAAATCACTTTCCATATGAGACTAATTGTTATTTCATTTGTTGGCAGGTATCTCAAGAGAGCAGCAGCTCAAGGGGAATTGATGATGAAACACAACCTATTGTTGGCTCTTTAGAACTATCTTCTTCTGAAACCGAGAACTCACACGACGGTAATGTTGAAGAACATGATGACAATATTCGTCGCAGAATGGTAGTTTAGATCAAATAGTTGAATTCCTAAATCAAAACAATATATTATGGCCAATTTTGCTTTCCTTTCTGAATTTGACCAAATACACATGTTTTTTGATATAGGTCACCATAGAGCAGATTTTTGCAATCATTAACTTTGTCTTGGAGCTTCCATTAGCAGTTTTTGATCAGCTTTCGTCTGTGACTAAGCCTCGATATGCATTGGCTAGTATGTTGATGTCTTTTGCAATCCTTATTTTTCGCATAATCAAACTTGCATATATTGGTCGAAAGGAAAGAGTTACTTGGAGATGCAAAGGTAGAATTCCCTGGTTTTACCATTCAACTCCAGGTAGTAAATGTTTTGGCACCTTCTTTGATATTGTGGGATTGGTTTGTGCCATATTTCAGTGCCTGTTTACTGCAATTGCATATGCATTTTTATCTCGACATATTGACAATCCTATCAAGATATTTATTTGGCCTATCATCTTTTCCTTTGGTATTTTGTGTTCTAAATTTATGAAGAATCTAGAAAATAGGGGATATCCAGAGAGATGGACCCTTGAAGATAGTTTTGACAAAACTTGAACTATTATATTTTCAATGTAATTTTTGTTTTATTGCATTTATTCTTTTGGTATATTGAAAATTCTTATAGGGAGAGTGTCCCACACCATATTTATTGGACTATGCAAATGGAGAAGATGCAAAACTAGAATAATGTGAAGTGCTTGTCTTATTTTCAATTTTTCTTTTTGGCCATAATAACAACTCCCTTATATTACGGATTATAATGTGGGAAATCTATCTAACCTTGGAATGTGCCATATTCATTCAACTTATCGTATAACCTTAAAATTGTGATTTCTATTGGCACAACCCATCAGCCGAAACAGAGAACTTTCAAGTATGAGATTGCACTTGTTGAAATGACTGTTTTTTGGTACTTTAATTGGCCAAATGAAGCTCATAAAAGATCAAATTTGCTTTTGCCATCTGACTGGGAAACACGACTTAAACAACCAATGAAAGGTTTTCCTTTATACATTTCTAATTCTAATGATCACAATTGCGCCCTGCATCTAAATTAGTAGTTGCATCAATGCTTTGAAAGGGTAAATTATTATTTTATTTTTGTACTTTAGGTAAATTAATTATGATTTTTAATTTTAAAATTAATTTATAGCAATCTTATACTATGTTGAAATGATTTCACTAATTAAATAGGTGATAAATCAACCTAACTTTGAACGGGTCAAAATCTAAGCCGGCACTAATAATACTCTTTACATATTTCATAATATAGGAAACGGTAATCTCAATGGACAATTTTTTAATTCATCATTAATTGACTAAATACATATGAGAATTTTCCTTTTGGAAAATTATTCGATGCATTTAGTGTATATAAAAATAGTACACATTCTCTCACATTTAAGCGGAGTTCACCAGAAATAGGTATAAGTGATAACCACCTGAATCCGAAGTTTAGAAGCCAATGCAAGGAGAGAATCAACGGGCAACAGCAAAATGTTGTCGCTGTGAGTCCCTGAATACGAATTTTTGTTATTACAATAAGTACAGTCTCTCGCCGCCCCGATAATTTTGCAAGTCCTGTTGTAGAAGATACTGGTCTAGAAGATGTAGCCCTGAGAAATGTCCCCGTAGGAGTCGGTCGCCAAGAAGGGAAGAGAGCAGAAATACAACTTTGGGGACTAAGGTGCAATTAAATTTTATAAATTCAGGGACTGAAATGTGATCTAATTGGAAATGTTAGGGACCAAAGTGCAATGAAAAATTTAGTCTTAAGATCGAGGATCAAAGTATAAAGTTGTTGATGAAACATTAGGGAACAAAGTAATTGATTGTGAATTAGTTGTAACGAATAATATTTTAAGACAAACCTCATGGGGGTTTTAGTATTTCACCTTAACTTGATTTGTAGTTTTATGCAATTTATTTATTTATTTTTGCAATTATTAGTTGCCCATGAAATTTCTTATCATATGATAAGAACTGGAGCGCAAACTCCTATGGCAGATCTCCTCATTGCGCTCCGATCTTGATATGAGGATGGAAGAGGTCCGACAATTCAAGGAGGATGCAGAGAAGAAGCTTGCTAAAGAGAAATTTGAAGAGAAAAAGCTTGCTAAAGAGAAATTTGAAGAGGCGATCGCCAGTAAATTTCTCTCCTACTAAGAGAAGGTTTTGGAGGCTATCTAAAACAAGTATCCCGGGCAAGACTTTGACTTTGTAGGGGAGATCTATCCAGATGAAGAAGAAAGCTATTCACCCCTTACTCCTCCAGTCATTAGTGACCCTGTCGATCAAAATTTAACCCTTAACTGAAGTAGATTGCGACATCAAGGATAGAACCAATGCTGAACGAACTTTTTTTTTTTTAACGACCTATTTAATTTAATGAATATTAATGTGTTTTCTTTTCATGCTTATGTTTATTAAAAATATATTTGTTTAGACAAGCTATGCTAAAACAAACATTTGGCGTATCTTTTAGTTTGCTTATAAATTTATTAGGGGTCTTGAGTGGATTTCTAGCTCACCTACCTAAGGAGAAACATTTTTATCAAAGAATTTTGGCTAAACAGTGGTTTGTCTTACTACTTAAGGAATCTTGGTTGAACATTGTTTCACCTATCCCAAAATAATCCATAATAGGGAACCTTAGGCACACTTCTAGTTTGCTTATCTCTTGAAGAAAATTTTCGTGTTGAGGCAAACTTATAGTTCGTCTATTCCCCTTAGATTTTTATATTCGCTTTGAGGGAATCTTGGACAAGTTCACCTATTCCTGGGTGAATCTTGTTTTATCTTTAGAAGGTCTTAGGCTAACTTCATGTTCACCTACCCCATGGTGAATCGTTCTTTTTCTTTTAAGGGATCTTGGGCAAACTTTCTAGTTCACCTAACCCATAGGGAATTCTCTTTTACTTATTAGGAATCTCAGGCAATCACTTAGTCTGCCTATACCATAGGGATTTCATTTTCTCTTTAGGAAAACTTAGACAAACGCTTAGTTCGCTTATCCCATGACAACTTATTTCTCTTTTAGGGAGTCTTTAAAGAACTTCTAATTTGCCCATCCCATGGCCATTTATTCTTTTCTTTAGGGAATGTTAGGCAAACTTGTAGTCCACATATCCAATTGCGATTGCATCTTCTCTTTAAGGAATGTTGGGCGAACTCATTAGTTTACCTATCCCATAGCAATTTATTTTTCTCTTTAGGGAATCTTGAGCTAACTTTTTTGTTTACCTATCCCATGGCGATTTATTGTTTTCTTTAAGGATTATAGGGCAAACTTATAGTCTACTTATCCGATGGCAATTTCACCTTCTCTTTAAGGAATCAAACTATCCTATAGCAATTTATTCTTCTCTTTAAGGAATTTTGGGCAAACTTTTTAGTTCGATTATCCTATGGCAATTTATTCTTAGGCAGTTGGAGATTATTGTACTCTTATTAATGAACACGAATAGAGAAAACTTGGACAATTGTGAAAACATTATTACTTAAAAAGTTATATCATGTGAGCAGATTTCAGATATAAAAATGAAAATACATACATTTACTAATAGTATGCCCTTAGATTATCTAAATTCCATATTTGGAGTAGAAGTTTTTCTTGATGATCTTCTAACTTGTATGCTCCTAATCCTACAACCTAGGTGATCCTATACGGGCCTTCCCATTTAGGTCGTAGCTTTTCAACTCTTGCATCGCCCTTCGCAATCTCCGCCTTCTTTAAGACTAGATCTCCTTCTTGAAAGATCTTTTCTTTTACCCAGCAATTGCAACATCGAATCATCCGTTGTCTATATGCTGCCACCCTTTCATATGATCATGATATTCCAAATGTTTAGAATGGACATTTTCTTATTTGAGGATTTTCAATAAAAGAGAAACAGTGGAGAATACTGATTTTCACGAAAATGGATTTTTGAATTGCAAAAATTAACCATTTTTTAGTTAAGATCACAATCAATTTTGAAAGGAAACAAATTGTTGGAGCTCAGGTCTTTCCTTCTTTGTTTTTCTTCCTCCTTTTTCTTTTCTTTTCTTCCTCTATGGTTTACCACTGTGAAAATTCATGGATTAGTTCTATTTTCCCTCCTTGGATAATAAGGTACTCAAATTATCCCTGTTAGTAAGTAACAAGGCTTCATCTTATCCTCATAGTACTGTCTAGATTCTAACTATTATAGACAAAATAAATTCCAATATGAGTGAAGGTCATAGTACTGTCGATACTCTAACTCCCACAGGTACTATTGTAAACAAAACAAATTCCAATTTGAGTGAACGCTTTTTTGTGGATACTGTCAAAGACCAAAATCTCAAGGGTACCATTAATTATCTTCTTCTAATCTTAAGGATTAGTCGCCCAGGAATAGGGCTAAGCAGTATAGAAGGACTAATGTATGCATACAGCAAAAAGCATACACCAACACCATACTACTCATAAAGAAAAATAAGTCGGGGATTAACAAAGAACATAATGTATAATAATAGAGAGAAAATAAAAACACATCAATCTAATTAAAAGAAAAGAAGTAATATTTACATTAAATAATGAATAAAAGAAAATATTTCAAGGCCAAGATAGTATACTAAAAATTAAATGCAACTCCCTTTAAAAGAAAATTTATCCCTAGTGAAGTTACCAAATTGTTATAATATTTTTGACGCCGCAACACGAATGGCGAAATATCATAAATTTTCAAAATAAAAAAGGATGTCACTACTGACTGATTTATTTTGAAAGACTCAGTTGAAAACCTTTAAAAAATTAGTCTGTTAAATTAAAGTTTGGATTCAAAAATCACAAATGTATTGGGAAGATGTTAGGCATCCTATACAATAATTTTTAAAATATTAAATTGACCTTAAGATATTTATCTTTTATTATATATTCCATATTTATCTTTTATTATATATTTACTACATAACATTATTGCTCAACTTAAACACATAATATATGATCATTAATTTATTTTGAGAATTGAATTCATAATCATTTTAATTAAAGAAAATGAAATTTAAATTTAATTTGAGCTCAAAGTTATTATTAATTTATTGTGTTAATAAATCAAAATAAATACCAGATAATTAAGAAAAAGAATGAAAATTAACTTTTTACTTAATAACATCAACTTAATAAAAAGTATTTAAGAATTTATCACATTCTTAATAATTACAAAAGAATATAAGACTTGTAAATAGATATATAAGTAATATAAATGGATACAAACTCAATATTACAAATTTTCCTAAAGCTGTCTTGAAATTTGCTTCCTCTATCTTGTTTCGAATTAGAAATAAATCTTGCAATAACAAATTAAAAAAAGAATTCCTAGTATAAAATGTGATTTTTTAAAAATAAAAAAAATAAAATTTATATTTTTTCAAAAAAATAATGGGCTCACCTTTTCTTTTAATCTTCAAAAATTTTTTAGAAAACAACTTAAATTTTAACGCACCCAAATTAAAAACTAAAAAAAATGACTCGGAATTCAAAATTAGCTATCAAATAATTGTAACAATATAATTATTGAATTAAAATTGAATTTGCAAAATACAAATTATGGTATAATCAAAGCAATAATTAATTTTATAAAAGAATTATTTTCATCATTTTTATTATAATTAATTTATCAAATTATGAACCAAAGGATTAATTTTATTATCATCTTTTTAAAGAAAAACTAATTTTCACCTTTTTATTTCATCCCTTAATTAAAAAAAAATGGCTATAATTTAAAAATCGCTTAAACTTTAGATTTCATTTTGTATTCAATATTTGCATTATTATATCCTTTTGTGAAATTGTCCCATTTAACTCTTCTATTTATATATTTTTTAGAAAAATATCATGTGCAAGGAACCAATAAAATAAATTACAAAAATTCGTTTTAATTTATGCCCAAATCAGACCAAATATCATTTTGCTCAATTAAACACAAAATAAATTCAATTTTCGATTTTTAAGAAAAATAATTTTTAATGGGTCATTTCCTCTTTGCACGGCAACCCCGTTGCAAAAGGGAAATTTGTTTCGTGAAGAAGAATCCAAGGCCACAGACGGCAACTCCATCCTCTAACCAACACGAGAATAACAAAATACCCGAAATACACACACACTTATATATATATATATAATAAAAATCCTTTAATTTTTGTTTCATAAACCACTATTAACTAAACAAAATCATACATTCAAAATGTATATAGAAGCATCAAATAAAATTAATGATTACAAACCCAAAACACAATAAAAAAATAATAATAAAGCAGCACTAAATTTCCAAAATTTTGCAACCAGACTACCTCAAATTATTAAGAGTATCAACTCAATTTCCCAAATTTAAATAATTATTTCATAGGAATTGCATAAACCCCCTTTTGAATACAGTAACAATTAACAGAAGGAACTAAACCCATTTTTAAGACCCAAAAACAGACCTTGGAGCCAAATTAAACCGCAAAAGTGACCCAACAGAGGTTCATTAATTCAACTTCATCCAAAAATCTATATTGCTACTTCAAATCTAGCACCAAGCTAAATTTGAGTCCTGATTCATATATAAATATATTCTCTCTCCGTTCTCAAAAAGTTAGTCATTAAGGAAAAACACAAGACCAAAACCATCACAGCATGGAGTTCCAAATGACCAGACCTGATTTCCTCCCACAAATGGAAGACAACCATATACCAGCGATCATCAATCCCACAAAAAGAGAAAAATCCTAACAATCTAATGAATATGAAATTAATTTATAGCGATCAGTGCCAAAATGACACTCAGATTAAGAGACAAGGTTTGTTACCCAAATTAGGATGTATGACCAGACCCAGGAAAGTTCCCCAAATCAAATTCACAAAATAAAAATCAAAAGAAAGTAAAATACCCGATCCATTTGCTAAAGAACTAGACTCATGTATTAATGATCTATTTAGCCACAATGCATCAAGAAACACAATCATCCAGTTTACTCGTCCAAAATGAAGCCATAAGTTAAACATTGATGCGTGGAAAAAAACAAGAATGGAATCTGTTGCCCCGTTTAGTTAAAACACACAGAAAAGGACCAGGCCCATTCTATTTTTGCCCTTTTGTTTTTGAACCCAAAATGAAGCTCGAACATCCACTCACCTACATTTCAAGCACCAACACCAATTCCAGAGATCAAAAGACAAATAACCAGCAAGAACAAACACATATATCTTTTCACGAGCAACGAAGTGAGTTAACAAACACTATGATTTCAATCCATCAAAGAAAAACCGGACCCGTTTCAACAGGAGTAAAAATTAGCAACACCGGACTCGATCACAAATCACTACAATAACAAAAAATAAATAAATAAACGAAAATAGAGAGATTCACCCAAATTGAAAATCACCAGAAATACCAAAAGACCAGACCCGTTTGATCCTTTTCAAGCACTAACACCAAATCAATCAGAAGAAATCAATGAGAGAACAAATGATTTCAATGGGATGGGACTTTCAAAATTAATCAAAAAAAAAAAAAAATAAAAGAGTGAAGTTTCGTAACGGCAAGGTTTTGGATTTCATCTGTGATGGAGAGGTGAGTTGTTGGAGGAAGAGATCTGAGAGGAGATCAAGTTTTGAGATAAGGGATTAGTGGGGTTAAATGAAGGAGAGAATCGGGTGAGAGGGAGAGACGCTGTGATGGTCAGTGCTTTGAGTGAGTGTGTTTTATAGAGGGAATGAGCAAATCCAGAGGAACAGTGAGACGGGTTTTGATTGAGAATAAGAGAGAGAAGGACTGAGAGGAGAGGGTTCTGATCGGATGGGTGATGGTCAGCAGGGAAGGCAATGGTTAGGCCAGGGGTTAGGTACTGTAATACCTTTATTCATATCAAAAAATAAATATTCATGTCTATTTATATTCTTATTTATATTTATTTAGGTAATAAATTTTAAATTTGTTTCCTAATCCCTAAGTTTCAAATCTGTTTTTATATCCATAAAATTTCAACTTATAAATAATTCATTACCCAAATAATTATCAAATTATTTTTAAATATACATCTAAATTTAGAATATTTTATTTAAAAAATAAAATGAATTTGTATGATAAAAAACACAGTGATTTAGGATAATTGATTACTTGATATTTAAAATATTTAATTTGATTACTTAATATAAAATTATAAATACTAAAATTTCAAAAAGTATAGAATTTTAATAAATTATTAAATTTAATACGATGATACTAATATATGTATCTGAATAATTATTTTATATAAAGATAAAATTGAGTGAATTAACATTAATAAATAAAAAGAATAAGAGTTACAGACAATATGAATTTCAAATATAATAAGCATGAAATATTTAAATAGTATATGCGCTTCAAGTACATGAAAGTGACTCTTTACTTTACTATCTTTACACTCAAAATTATGAAAAGCATAAAAGAAAACTATGAAACAATATTAATTTAAAGAAAACTTATTTAATTATAGAACCAGAGAGAAAAGAGAAGAAAATCAAGAGAAAAGATAAGAAAATCAAGAGAAAAGAAAGAAGATCTAGATAGAAAAGAGAAGGAGATTTAAAGAGTTTGAAAATAGAAAATTTGCAGAGAGTTTAAAAAGAGCAATTTTAAGAAGAAAAGAAAAGGAGACCCAAAAAATAGGGAAGTGAGGAGAGAGAAAGAGCTTAATGAAAAAATAAGAGAATAAGAGAAATTTAGAGTTAACTTTAATATTATATATCAAGGATACGAAATGACAGTTAACTTTAACATTATATATCAAGAATACAAAATGACTTTTTTGTCTTCAATAAAATGATAAAGTAATAATAAATTATTTATCTATACTAAAGAATATTCCGATAATCTCAATGAAACTGTTAAATTACTAAAAGTTTATTATTAAAACAACATAATTTTAATGATTACAATATAAATTACTTAAGGGCATTTAGGTCAATTTGAACATATTTTATATTTTAGAAAATATAAGAATTATTTACATACTAAAATACTAAAAACTTTATATAAAATAATAAAATATATAAATTTTTATATAAAACATATAAACCCGATAGTTCGTATAGGATATGAGTAGGGTATTACATTATCTGTATCCTACCCAAACCCAATATTATTTTTTTTTTTGTATGGATTTACCCATACTCATTACCCAGTCAACTCATATATTATCCGCTTTGACCGAGTAAGATTCGGATGGATACTCATGAATAGATTACAAATTACCATCCCTAATGGTTAGGTTTTTTAGAGAGAGGTCAAATGATTCTATATGAGCGAGAGAGAGAGAGGCATTGTGTGTCTTTTTTTTTTTTTTTTTTTTTGAGGATTTTGAGAGGGTTTTTGAAAATGAGGAAAATTGAGAGAGAGAGAGAGAGAGAGAGAGAGAGGCGTCCAGTCTCTTGGGCTTTTTCACTTTTTTTTTAAATTTTATTATTATTATTACTATTAGTAGCAGCTGTAGTTTTCTTCTTTTCTCCTTTTCTTTCTATTCTCATTTTTTTCTTTTTTCAAATATAAAATAAAAATTCCTTAATTCACTAAAATATCCTTTTTAATTTTATATATATTTCCAAAATTTAATTTTACATTTTAGTTTATAAAAAAGTAAAATTGAAAACTTGCAAATTTAAAAAAAAATCCTATTTTGAGATAAAAATTAAAGAAAAACATAAAAATTATAAAAATTTGTTAAAATTAAAATGATCATTAATTTACTAATTGTTGAAAATTTTCTCTTGACCTAATAGTTACCCTTTTTAAATATCACCTCAATTTTATGGCATTCTCTTCATCTTCCTCTTCCCCTGGACCTGATCCTTTTCTTTACCAAGCCCTTCCCCCAGAGATTCGAAGCAATATCTCTGAAAGAGCCCTTAAGAATTTGGCCTCTAAACAGATCTTTAAGTATCAAACATGCCTCATTCGAAAGTATGGCTCTCGGTTTGTGAAAGAACTAACTATCCACCCTGACTATCCTTTTCTGAGGCCATATGCTTTCATGGATATGACAGTGGATTCATTTTGGGTATGGCCTAAAGAATTCCTTTGCTTTCTGTGGTATTTCCTTCATCTTTATCATATTGCTATAGAAATTCAGCCCTTTCATTTTCTGAGGTATATCTAGTGTTTGGATGGCAACAATGCAGCTAACCCGCATTTGGTTACTTTCCTGCGTTGGTTTAACCCTTTGGACCAGTGGATGAGATTTCATATCACGAGCTTGGGTAAGTCTTTTTGGACAGATGGTCCTACTGTTCGAACTATGCTGGTTTTTCATCGTCCTTATACGGCTATAAGCGATCTTTTAGGCACTCGTCCGGTTGTGAATCCTCAAGTTCTTATCTATAAGTCCTGTTATTTTTCATTTTATAAGGATGTCTTTTATTATCCTGATGAGGTTACTGCCTTTCAACACTCTATGTGTGAGAAAAACAATGCTCCTTTGCGTGAGATATGGCCCCCCTAGTGAACCTGATGCTCCATGGTGGGATTTTTCTCCCGAGCACTGTTGTGAGATTAATAATGCTCTGGATGATTAGGATCAGAATTGTCTTAAGGAATTGTACTGGAGAGATGGCCCTCAGCCCGTAGTGCCTAATGATGATAAGTTTGACCCCACTAATCACATTTGGACTCACCTTATGGAGCCCTCTTCAGACTCTACTGAATTTGATGAGACCGCCTTCTTTAGCCAGTATGATGATGATGATGATGGTAATGATGTTATAAATTTGTCTCCCTCGCATGAGCCTATTAAGAAGTGATAGGTTAAGAAATTTGTTGTGGAAGTTAATGATAGTTGTGGTATGAGACCTACTAGGTTGCAGGGTCTTTGATCTGTATAATTATATTTTTCTTCTTTTCCTTATTGTGATGGAATAATTTTCTTTTTCTTCTTGGTGGTGATGTGTGGAAGCTTGTTGAGGCAGGTAACGGGACTAGAGATACTGCTTCAGTAGGGGTGTGTAACCCTAAGTGTTGTATCCCTTTTTTTCTGTATAAATTATGTTTAATATTGTATATAAGAATAATTAAGTTTGGGTGTATTTTGCACAATTCTTAATACCTGTGATGATTTGGGAGTTCATAGATTTAAGTGAAATTAATTTGTTGATCATAAGGTTTGTTAGGTTGGGATATTCTAATGAAATAGAATAAGTATTGTGATATGGTTTTAATTAGAATTTAAAAATATATATAAGAAATTGAATTTAAAGATTCCCGAGAACTTAATCCAGAAAGGGTATAATTAATTTATTAAAAAAATAAAAAAAATATTTAAATGAATTGGAAATGAAATGTTTTGAATGAATTTAAAGAGGATAATTGATTTTAAAGTATGATTTTAACATCAGTTTTGAAAGTTTGTTATTTTAGGACTCTATACTCGTGTCCAGTGTGTCTGTCTGTCTGTCTGTCTACATTTGTTGAGTCACGCATCATAAAGTTATTAGTCCTTATTCATACATCATGTCCTTCATTGATTATTGCATTAAAATTGCATATGGTGTAGTATTCCTGAACACAGTACCTTGAGTTCTAAAATAAAAGTGAAAATATTTTAATTACTACAAATGATTTTAAATAGTTTTACAAACTTAAATAATTTTGGATATACCTGCAGTGGATTTAAGTTCTCGGAATGAGATAATATTTTGAGGTATCAGATTTTATATTACCTTGTGGAAAGGATTAAAGATTAAGTATTGATTTTTATTAAGGAAAAGAATTTTATTATATCCTATAGTAGAGTTATTATTTGAGCATACTCATGAGGTGTATAAGTTTAAGTTGAGATCATAATGGAATAGCATAGATTAAGACAGACATAAATCCTACATGGACATTTCCTTGAGTGTCAGTAAGAGTAGTGAATTTATTGATTTTATGTGGATAAATAGAAAGATTAGGAATATGAAAAATCATAAGATGCTGATGAAAAATTTCGAAATAAGATAATGTTATGGGTTAAATGTATATGGTTGGGAGACAATAACTGTTTAAGCTAGGATGTTAAAGTATTTTATAGATAGGGAATAAGTCTTAAATAAATTGTGAATTACTGGTTAGTATACTATTTATGGTGTAAAATATGTTTAGAGTTAATAAAATTTCTTGATGATTCTGTTAATATGTGAAATGTTGAAATAAAGGGTAAAATTTCTGGTTTTGTATATCAATTGGTGTGTAGGCATTTATGCTGATTTCAAATTGATAAAACAAATTATATATATATATATTGAGGAAATTAGTTAAAGCAAGTAAGAGTGGAAAGCAAATTATTTAGTATTGATGTGTTTTATTCGATGAAATGATTAAGGAAATTATTATGGGAGTTATTCTCACAATTAAATTTAATGGAAATTATAAGTTTGATGAGATATTAGCCATAAGAATATTCATCGAGGTTCTTAAAGATTAAGTCATAATTATTAGTCTGAAAATGAATTATGGAATATTAAGAGTGTTATTAACTTAGAATTAATTGTTGGAGTTTTATCTGGTTGATGTAATCAATAGTACATGAAAGTGTGAAGTTAGGCATTAATATTAGTTTTCGTATTAATAAGTGCTTAAAGATAAGATATGTTTAAGGTTATGATTAATTGATGTGAAATCAAGGGTTGTGTTAGTGTGAGCTGTGATTAAATCAAAGGTGTAGAAATACGGAATGATTAGTTATTTGCTATAAGGTTTAAGAGAATAGATTGGATATTGGTATTGGAAGAATTTTATTGGAGGTTTAAGTGTATAATTTTATGTCTTGCTGAAGTTGTTTTGTTTTGTTACCTTTCCTGGGTTTGGTTGTGTATCAGAGTGCGCAGTGGAAGTGTGGTGGAGAAGTTTAGTTGTAAGGTGTTGTGTTTGAAAATTCGAGGACGAATTTTATGAAGGAGGGAATATTGAAATACCCCGAATTTTCAATTATTTTATAAAATTCTATTTTCGTACGGAAACATATTATTTTATTATTTTCCTTATTAAAGTAAGAATTGGAATTATATTTTATTAAATTATAAATATTCATATTATTTGAATATGTATTATTAATGGCAATTTTGATATAATATTGCAATATTATATTATTATGATAATGTTAATGTAGATTTTTGAAGAATTGTATTTTGGATTATATTTTGATATTTGAGTATTAATAAGGGTATTAATTATATTATAAGCTTGATTATAGTATTTTATCGGATATTTGGATTTCCGTTATAATTACTATAATTATCGTTAATAATGTTATTGATATATGTTCATGAGTATATGTTGTAAATTATTATTAATATGTAAATTATAAATTATTGTTACTTATTGTTATTATCATTATTATTATTAGTATTATTATTATGATTATTCTTGGTAATTTATATATATATATATATATATATATATATATATATATACGTGTAGCATTATGTATATTATATGGTTTAGTATATATATATATACATGAACAAATCTGTGTTTTAAGTTAAGAAAAAGAAGAAGAAAGGGAGTTGTGATTGGTCTAAGCAAAACGGGACGTTTTGGGAAGAAAGAACAGAACGGGAAGCAGAGGAGAAAGGAGAGAGAAAGGGAGAGGCCGAGAGAGAGAGGGTGGTTTTTGGTGGTGTTCCGGCAGGCCGTGGTGAGCACCGCCACCACCGCTGGACAGAGGAAGGTCCGGCGACCTCGAGGGAGGTGGCAGCTCGGTGATCGGCGGTGGCACGGTGGCGTACGCGAGGAGAGAAGTACCGCCGGCCACCGCAACTTCAAATCAATTTTTCGGCCGATTTTAGCAGCGAAATCCGGCGATCTTGGTGTCGTTTAACTCCTGAGGATGAGAGCTTCATTTTGGTACCTACCTTGCCCCCTGAGGACCACCGGAGGAGGAGATTGAAAAATACCAAACCGTGACTTTGGAGGCATTTTTCGGTGGCTGAAGGGCGAGTGCCGGCGAGTGGTGACCGTTTTTGTGCTCCTGGGGTTGAGGTGAACCTACTGGTGTGGAGTTTCCCCTGATCCGCCACCACCGGCGGCGGCGCGTGGTGCTGGCGCGTGAGAAGGTGCGGTGATTCTGTTTTGACATTCTGGCACGATCCTCAACGTCTGTATGTTTGGAATTGTGAAGGTTAACCCGAAACCCTTGTTTTTCAGTCGTTATATGAGTTAATCTATGTTTAGTAGTTTTTAGAGTATTTGTTAGGTCGTCGAGTCTGTTCTAGGGTTAAGTGTAATTCTTATTATGTTGATGTTCTCTGTTGCGAGGTGTCGGTGTCTGGCGTCTTCCTGGTTCTAAGGCTACTCTTCTGAGGGAAGCCGGTCGGAAGCGTCGACAGTTAGGTGAGTGATACTCACTGATATATTATCCTATTTCCATTTCATATGCATTGCTGTGTGTATATACATATGTATATTATGCACTACTACTGCATCTATAAGCATGTAACATTTGACTGTGAATGATGAATTGATATTCTGTATTCTATGTCATACTATGATTGTGATTGATGGATGGAGGTCGGGAGGATACAGTACCACCTAGGATTATGGATTTGTTATGATTATGATTGGATTATGATGAGATTCAGAAGATGAGCTATGACTGATGGATGCCGGCCGGGCTTGCTCATCGCCAGGGCTGCTGTCAGTCGGGTCAGGGCTGCGTGGTACAGACTAGTGACGGCCGGGCCCCTTGGATATAAGAGACAGATTATTAGACTCAGAGAGCCAGAGTAAGGGGATTGGCTCCCCATATTGAGTATTGAGTATCAGTGTGGTACTGTGGATCATACCCCATCTTTGCTTGATTGGATGATTTGTCTGTCTCTATGACATGGTGCATAGTATGTGCATTAGAAGTCTATCTGTAGGATACCAGTTTAATATATTAGCTGGTATCATTCACTAAGTCGAACGCTCATTCCTATTCATCTTGTTGCTTTTGTTGCGCGATTTCTGCAAGTGCACAGGTCGTGAACAAGTAATATAGTAGTGAAATAAGTGTCGATCCCACGAGGAAGGGTTGACAAGTACCAAAATTATTGAATATTCTATTATTTAGAAAATCAATTATGAGAAGTCGTATTTTAAGCTAAAGTAAAGTTCAAGTAAATAAATGATGATAATATGAAATAAGATTAAAGGCCTAGGATTTAGAATTCATCAATTGATTACCTATGATTACTTTATATATTTTTTTAGATTGGATTATTTTTGCTAGAATTAATGATTAAATTTCCCTAAATTATATGATGTTCTCTCTCAAGATACAACATGTGTGTTTATATTAACCTTACGTCTACTCTCGTGATCATAAGCAATTAACACAAATCCATTAAGTTTTATGGAAATCCTTTTAAAAATCACAAAAGAGTGTTCTTATCTCTAAGCAACACATACCCTAAGTCTAATATCTTAATGAACTGATATTGTATTTCCACTCTCGCTACTTCACACAATATCTTAAATCATGCAATTAATGGCCAGTTAATTACAAGCATTAAGTTCTAAGATAAAAGATTAATTCCAACAATCAACCCAATCAATTAAATATAAATAATCATATGCAAATCAAAAGATTACATCTAAATCCTAGAAAAATAAATTTAGCTATTCATAATTAAAAGAGAAGAAACAATTAAATTAACAATAAAAATAATAAACATAATAATAACTTATAATTAAATTCAAGAATAGAGTTTAGAGAGAACTTATTTTGAGATACAATCTTTAATAAACTTGAGCTCCAAAAACTCCTCCTCTTGATAAAAATAACATAAACAAAAAAGAAACCTAATCTATTTTTTTTTTCTCTCTAAATATTTTTTTTGATGGATTTCTTTTGATGCCATTTCCCTTTGCCAAGCATGGTATTTATAGACATGTTTGGTGGAAAAATTCAAGTTCCATTAAAATTCTTACATCAAAAATTCAATATTGATGGTTAGGTTGGCCACCAACCATTGAATTCCTTCATTAATATTCAAAAATAGTTAGGTTGGCTACCAACCATTGAATTTTGGCCACCAACCATTGAATTTTGGCCACCAACCATTGAATTTATTTCTCATGGATTGAAAACTTGAATCATTGCTTGCATCTTTATTTTTACTGCATAATTTTGATCTGCAAAAATAAAATAAAAATACTTAAAATATGTTATAATTTATTTATAAATTGTAGAACTATTTATTTCTAAAAATAAGTAATAATATTATTGCATTCTTGAGAATTGAGCTAAAATTTAAGTTTAAACAATTAAAATAACTCTAAAAATATAGAGTTATCATACCCCCAAACTTAAGTTTTTGCTTGTCCTCAAGCAAAGGAAAATTCAAAACCTAAACTAGTCCACTTTCGTAGGAAATTACAATTGCATTTAGCGTATGCAACAAGCCTTTAAACCCCTAGGTGTCCCGTAGAGGACGAGTTATAGTCTCGTGAGGGCTTCCAGTGGTGATACCCACAAACACCTTTAAAACTCTAAATTTTCAACTATTTATTTCAAAAAGAAAATTTAATCTTCTCATGCTTAGTTTGAATAATTTTTCAAAGGTCTCAAGAAATTAATATTCACAAACAACATATCAATAGTATTGCAAATCAAGTTTCTATCTCAGGTTCAAAATAATCCTCATCTTAATCATGCCCTGAAATACCATGCATTAAATCAATCGCAAAGAAATTGTTGCACTTCAGATAGGCATATATACATTGATATCTTTAAATGCCTCTATCAAAAGATATAAAATAGATGTGCAAATCTCATAAGCATGTTAATGCAAACAATCTCCACTAATGGAATTCACAAATCAAGAGAGATCAATAGGTCTTAACTAGGCTTGTAATGGGGTTAACACGAAATCTTTTGGCTTAACAAAGAACAGGCTAATGAACAAAAGTAAAATAATTATGCCAAGTTTACAAAATCAATAGCTCAAATAAAGGAATTATATTAATGAAGGATCTTTTTTTCATCTTAAGCACTATTCTTTTTCAATGTTTTCTTCTTTTAAGCCCACCTCTTCTTCTTCTTCTTCTTCTTCTTCTTCTTTTTTTTTTTTTAACAACATTATTCTAAAGACAAGCAAGAATTATTAACTTTTATTTATTCAATTTTCTTGCTTTCCCCCAAACTTATTTTAAGCAGAAGGTGATCTTTTACAATGAATAATGCTTTTAGTTATTAGAGATCCTTATTTTCTTTTAAAACTTTAATAATTCTCTTTTCTTCATTAAAATGTAAACTTGACAAAATTATCTCACAAACAGGGTGAAAGATAACAATTAAAGTTAATTAACAAAGAAAAGAAAGCTAAAATTATCAAGGCACAAAGGGGTAAACTAAAGAAAAAATTAAAATAAGGGTAGATACAAGTAACAGGCTAAACAAACAATGCCTAAATCATATCTCTCTTTCAAAATGAATTTAAAATTTCACCTCAAAAGTTTGCAAAAACATGTTCTAAGATAGGTGAGGCAAATGAAGATAAAAATGTGTAGAAGCCCTCTCTAAGTAAGCATACACAAATTCAATGCAATCAATATAATGCAAAACAAAGCAAAACATAATCTCAATAAAAGTTAATTTCTTACCCAAAATAGTTGTTCAACCTGAAATACTTTAATAAATTGTCTATAAATATCAATTATAATCAATCATTAGCCTTTCATCAAATTATTTAATATAAGCATATTTTATCAAAAAAAAATTTAAATTTATTCATCAAAACACAAAAGAAATAACTGAAAATAAAAAACAAACTAAACCTCCCCCAAACTTGCAGTTGACATTGTCCTCAATGTCAAAAGAAATAAACCAAAAGAAAGAAAATACTCCCTCTTGTAGAAAAGTGGATTCTAAATTATAAGCAGGATATGCATTTCACTTCCTTGTTTCCTGTAAAACATCTTGAAACAACACTAAAAGCAAGCATGAGAAATTAATCACACAAAAAGAAAATATCAATTTTTTTATTTTTTTTATTTTTTTTATTTTTTTTAATTTTTTATTTTGGAAACTAAAAAAAAAAAGAAAGAAGAAAAAAAAAATATAGATGCGTATCAAGAGCAAAAAAAGTACTCTTTACTCAGCCATCTTGTATGAATAACTCTTGAGTTAGTTAGTTAGTTAGCTAGCTAGTTAGTTTTTTTTTTTTTTTTGAAAAGGAAAATCACATAAATTTAAGATGCGTATCAAGAGTACAAAAGTAACTCTTTACTCAGCCATCTTACATTTAGTGAATCGAACCTAAAACTTCGCTTGATCAAGTGCAACAAAAAAAACACACATAAAACAAAAAAAATGCGATAAAAAAAAACTACAAAAGTTAGTGAAGTTATAATCAGAGATTCAGATCTAGTCCTCGCTTTTTACTGCTACTAGCCCTAGGGTGCCAAACTACCTGCACCATCAATGGATCAGGTTCGGATTTAAAGTTTTGCAGTTGATCATTTAATTGATCAATAGTTGAAGCAGAGACTAAGATGCGTCGACTCGCCGGTGTCATAAAACTCTGTTCCACAGCATGATCGAGAAAAGATAACAAACCATTATAAAAACCATCAACATTAAGTAATCCCAATGGCTTTTGAAGAATAGTTAATTGGGTCCAAGATGCAATGGTGAAAATATCTTCAAATGTTTTTAAACCACCAGGTAATGCGATAAAAGCATCAGCATTGAAATTCATGTATGCCATTCGTTCGTACATGCTATTGACCTGTAACTCATTACCTATAGTTCCACCAGTGATTTGTTTATTTCGAGCCAAAGCCTTTAGAACTACTCCTAAGACTTTACTACCTCTAATATATGCAGAACTTGCGACACAACCCCTTAACCCTAGACTACCTCCCTCAAACACCAAATCAATTTTTCGTTCAGCTAAAATCCTACCAAGTTCATTAGCTGCTATCAAGTACTCTCTTTTCTTGCCAGAGTTTGGACTACAAAAGACACAAATAGTTTTGAATTTGCGTGTTGAGGATTCTGCCATTTTCTCTCACAGATCTCTCGAAAGGGTTGTGTGTATATTGACAATAATGAATGTGCATATAAAGAAATTAGAAAAGTAAAAGAACAGTTCAATGGGATAAAATAATTATTGACAGAAAAAGTATAAAAACAAAAATGATAATAAAAACAAAAAATAATCAATGCTGTGTGTACAAATGTCAAAAGAAATATTTGAAAAACTAAAAAGAAACAGACATTGAAAAACTAAAAAGCTAATGAAAGTAGAAAAATCTGCAGCATGTGTACAAAAGTCAAAAAGAAAATATTGAAAAGCTAAAAGTAGACATTGAAAGACTAAAAAGTTGTCGACAGTAGAAAAAATCTGCAGGAAAATAAAATCTAGGTGCTAAAAAGTCAAAAAGTACTGCAAGATGTAAAAAAAAATAATGCATTGAAAAATAAAAAAGTTAGTGATACACCTGATTATAAACAGTAGTTGTGATTTTGGCTCACATCTTCCTTTGGTTTTACGTCCAGTAACCGCTTACACGCCTTCTATGAGTCGAGGATAGGCTTCCCGTCCAGTTTTCTTGTTAACTGGCAAATAGGGTCTTTTATCGTCAGATTCCCTAGACTGTAACGCTGCTTCTCTTCTTTGAATAGTTCCCATAAATCTAAAAGAGTGCGTTGAACTTGTCCACAAGGATGCATCTCAAGAGTCTGTAAGATATTATCCATAGACTCCTTACTCAGTCCATCCTTTATGAATTAAATTTTGTCTTCTCGATTTATAGATGCAAATCCAATATTTTTACAGCGTGTGTTGCAATTCCATCTTGCACACTTGTAGCAGACTCCCATTCTCTTAGCTCTCCTCTTTTTTGAGTAAGAACTTCTCCCCGTACCTGGCAAATATTTAATAAATGAGTCATCAAGCTCACCTGCCAATCGTACTTTGGCTTCTATGATCCAGCGAATATCCTCAGGAAGATTCAGACGCCTAAATGCCTTCATTCTTTCCAGTCTGCGTTCATCAATTTTCTTGAGCACATCTTGGGGAAGAGTTGGAAATCTATTTTTTAGTGCTGCAAGAGATGCTTCCATGTCTAATTAACTTTGTTAAGAAAATGAAAGAGAAAATTTACAACGAAACAACTAAACAGAAATAAAAGAAACCTAATAAAGAGAAAACTTGGATTTCCTCCTAATAAGCTATTTAATAACTCACAAACCACACTAAAGCAAAATTAAAATAAAATGAAACAAACAAAGGAACAAAAGAAATTAAAAAGAAGTAAACAAGTTAGAAATTTGGGTTGCCTCCCAAAAGCGCTTAATTTATAGTCTTTAGCTTGACTATAGCTAGATCTTCATCAAGGAGGATAATACACAAAGTATATCATCTCGATAATTGTGGAAAGATGGACTTTTGCCAATTTTAATGAGTCAAGCCATCTTGATTTGAGCCTGCATGGAAAAAAATTAAAACAGAAATTATTTAATATTTTATAATTAGGCTCATAATTTTTAAAAACTTTCCAACGAGCTCTTTTTCTTGCTCTAAATTTTCTTAAGAAATTGAGATAGGAAGGTAGTGGAGTTGAATCAAGAGTCGGTGAGTGCTCAGTTGATGGTGGTGAATGCTTCTTCTTTTCTTCCAAGTCATCAAATTGATATTCTTTATGGTCTGACATATATGATGTTGTATTCACCAAACAAACTGAAAAAGTTTCCTTTGAGTGCTCTTGTTCAAATCCTTTTTCAATTTCCCCATCAATTTCAACCACTCCGCAGATATTATCTATAAGAGAATAATATTTCTTGGGTAAATTATGCTCAACTTCTTCATTTTTTTCTTGCTTGCTTGAAGTATCTCCTTGATCAATCGTCTCTTCCTTATCATCACTCAAAGAAATTGCCAAGCATTGCTCTCTAGAATGTTCTTCAATTTGGCTTGTCAGGTTTTCATGGCTTTGAGTATCTAATGGGCTAGTGAATTGTTCCATTTGTACATCATCATTTGTATTGTGGCTAGCCCATTGATTCCTATCTTCCATTTTTTCACATCGTTCGTAAGTAGCATTCATAAATTTTTCTAATGCTATTTCATAAGATGGTTTGTGCTCTTTAAATGGTGCATGGTGTTGAAAATCATATTGATAAGGATACCATAAATTGTTACCTTGATCGCATTGGTTTTCCCATGAAAAGCTTAAATAGTCACTCCATCCTGAGTTGTTTATGTTAGAATATGGATAATTCTCATGCCTATTATAATTTGGAAAAAATTGTACTTGTTCTGCATATTGACACTCAGAATTCAAATGATTACCTCCACACAGATCACAACTCAAACATGAATTAAATAAAGTATTAGCATTAACTTTATCAATTAAGTTAACCAATGCATCAATTTTAGCATTTAACTTACTAAAACTATCCTCACCATACATGCTTGCTGCTCTATTTAGTATCATTCCTCCATCAAAAGTTGTGGAAAGCCTTTTTTTTTTTTTTTTTTTTTTTTTTTTTTTATAAAAGTCCTGCAAAATAAAAAAATAGAAAAGAAAAACAAAATCTAAAGTAATAGAGTATATCAATCTATTGATATTGTCAAAAAATCGCCTTCCCCTCCAACGGCGCCAAAAACTTGTTGCGCGATTTCTGCAAGTGCACAGGTCGTGAACAAGTAATATAGTAGTAAAATAAGTGTCGATCCCACGAGGAAGGGTTGACAAGTACCAAAATTATTGAATATTCTATTATTTAGAAAATCAATTATGAGAAGTCGTATTTTAAGCTAAAGTAAAGTTCAAGTAAATAAATGATGATAATATGAAATAAGATTAAAGGCTTAGGATTTAGAATTCATCAATTGATTACCTATGATTACTTTATATATTTTTTTAGATTGGATTATTTTTGCTGGAATTAATGATTAAATTTCCCTAAATTATATGATGTTCTCTCTCAAGATACAACATGTGTGTTTATATTAACCTTACGTCTACTCTCGTGATCATAAGCAATTAACACAAACCCATTAAGTTTTATGGAAATCCTTTTAAAAATCACAAAAGAGTGTTCTTATCTCTAAGCAACACATACCCTAAGTCTAATATCTTAATGAACTGATATTGTATTTCCACTCTCGCTACTTCACACAATATCTTAAATCATGCAATTAATGGCCAGTTAATTACAAGCATTAAGTTCTAAGATAAAAGATTAATTCCAACAATCAACCCAATCAATTAAATATAAATAATCATATGCAAATCAAAAGATTACATCTAAATCCTAGAAAAATAAATTTAGCTATTCATAATTAAAAGAGAAGAAACAATTAAATTAACAATAAAAATAATAAACATAATAATAACTTATAATTAAATTCAAGAATAGAGTTTAGAGAGAACTTATTTTGAGATACAATCTTTGATAAACTTGAGCTCCAAAAACTCCTCCTCTTGATAAAAATAACATAAACAAAAAAGAAACCTAATCTATTTTTTTTTCTCTCTAAATATTTTTTTTGATGGATTTCTTTTGATGCCATTTCCCTTTGCCAACCATGGTATTTATAGACATGTTTGGTGGAAAAATTCAAGTTCCATTAAAATTCTTACATCAAAAATTCAATATTGATGGTTAGATTGGCCACCAACCATTGAATTCCTTCATTAATATTCAAAAATAGTTAGGTTGGCTACCAACCATTGAATTTTAGCCACCAACCATTGAATTCCTTTATCAATATTCAAAAATGGTTAGGTTGGCTACCAACCATTGAATTTTGGCCACCAACCATTGAATTTATTTCTCATGGATTGAAAACTTGAATCATTGCTTGCATCTTTATTTTTACTGCATAATTTTGATCTGCAAAAATAAAATAAAAATACTTAAAATATGTTATAATTTATTTATAAATTGTAGAACTATTTATTTCTAAAAATAAGTAATAATATTATTGCATTCTTGAGAATTGAGCTAAAATTTAAGTTTAAACAATTAAAATAACTCTAAAAATATAGAGTTATCAGCTTTCAGGTCAGGGAATGAGCTGGTGAAAGAATTGTAATTAAGTAGACTGTCAATCTCTCTTCTGCAGTAGTTTGTATTGTTGAGTAATCAGACATGTATATAATGTATGTACATTTGTAATAGTGATTCTAGAACTCCGCAATGTTACACTTGTAAATAGTGCTTTGTGTATTATTTCAATTATGTATTTTAAAAAGCTGTAATCCTTGAATTAAGCAGAACCTTTCTGTAATTTATTATTTTATGGAATATATGAAATAAATGATGTTGGGCCAATTTGATAATTGTGTTATGTTGTGAATCTTTTGGTTCTGCTTACCTTATTTGGGCCCATAGCCCTTTTCAGTTGGGCTTTTCAGTTGTGTGTTTTAGGCTTTTTGTCTTGTGGTTTGGGTTAGGCTTACTACGGGCACTGGTAGCCACGTGCATTTCCTGTGTCCTAGTGCCGGTCACGTGCCCTCAGGTTTGGGGCATGACAGTTTAGAGAGAGAAGATTCATACATGCATGTTAAAGAATTTTTGGATATTTGTTCCATATTTTGCTTCTAAAATTTTTCTGATGATTTAGTTAGGCTTAGATTATTTATATTTTCACTAAAAAATAAAGTAAAAGCCTAGTTAAATTCCATTTAAGCAAGAACAATTACTAGTTGGGATCAACTAATTAATAAATTTTTGTCAAAATTCTTTCTCATGTCCAAAACTCATAGTCTTAGGAGAGAAATTTCCAAATTCTACCAAAAAGAGGGAGAAGAATTTTATGAGTGTTGGGAAAGGTTTGATAATTTGATCTTAAAGTGTCCTTATCATGGTTTTGAAATTTTGAGATTGGCGAAATATTTTTATGATGGTTTAATTCCATTAAATCATCAAATGATTCAATCTATGCATGGTGAAAAATTTTTTCATCTCCAAAGTAGTCAAGCTTGGGAGTCACTTAAAAAATTAGCTGTAAATTTTCAGTAATGAAATTGCTTAGATCCTAGAGCCAAACCCAATCATGTAACCAAGAGAGGAGGCATTTATGAGATAAGAGAGAGAGATGAAAATGATTTGAAAACTACTCTAGCTAGTTTGTCTAGGAAAGTAGAAGCCTTAGTATTAAGTCAATTCATAAATTCTCAAACAAACACTAGGAATGAGTTGTATGCCTTATGCTCTAGTACATCTCATACTGCTCAATTTTGTCCTTCAATGCCAAACTACTAGGAAGCATTCTCTGAACAAACAAATGGACTCCATTCTTATAGAAAATCATCTGATAGCTCATATGCCTTCACATATAATCCAAATTGGCAAAATCATCCCAATTTTTCATGGAGATAGAATCAGCCTCCAATGAATCAAAGTCATCAATATAATATGTCCAATAAGCACATTGGTTATTTAAATATGCCATATCCTCAAAATGCTACTCAATTCTTTGCTTCACAGCAAAAGAAATCTTTTTTAAAGGATAATTTACAATAGTTCATACAATCCACCCAATAAGTTTTGTAATCAAATTCTCAATCCATTCAAAAACTTGAAACACAATTGGGCCAACTTGCAATTACTGTAGCTGAAAGGGAAAAAGGAAAATTTTTCAATCAACCTGTTCGAAATCCAAAAAGTCAATATGAGGTAGTTTTATCAAGTTCTAATGAAGAAGTTAAATCCATAACTACTCTTAGGTCTGGAAAATGCATAGTCAAACCTGATTATACATCTGAACCTTAAAAAGAGAGTCAAAAGAGTCATCTTGAAATTTCTTCATCCAAAGACTCAATTGAAAAAGACAATCAATCATTGCCTTATGTTCCAAAAGCCCCTTACCCACAAAGACTTTTCTGAAAAGAGAAAGGTACCCAATATAATAACATTATAGAGGTATTTAAGCAGGTTAGCATTGACATCCCTCTTCTTGATGCTATTAAACAAGTACTTGCTTATGTCAAATTTTTGAAAGATCTTTGTACGGTAAAAAGGAAATCAAGTGTTCCTAAAAAGGCATTCTTGACTTAACATGTGAGTTCCACACTTTAACATACCGATTAAGTATAAGGATCCCGGTTGTCAGACAATTTCTTGTACCATTGGTAATCATGAAATTAAACGAGCTTTACTTAATTTAGGAGTAAGTGTGAATTTGTTGCCATATTCTGTTTATCAGTAACTTGGGTTAAGAGAATTGAAATCCACAACTGTGATACTTCAATTAGCTGATAGGTTTATCAAAATTCCTAGAGGTTTCATAGAAAATATTTTGGTCAAAATTTATAAGTTTTACTTTCCTGTGGATTTCATTGTTCTTGATACTCAGCCTATTGAAAACACAAAGGATCAAATTCCTATCATTTTAGGAAGACCATTTTTTGCCATATCCAATGTAATCATCAATTGTCGAAGTGGTGTTTTGATATTGTCACTTGGTAATATGATTGTTGAACTTAAAGTGTTTAATGTTGCTCATCAACCAATTGACAATGATGATTTGTGTGAAGTTAACATGATTGAAAGTGTGATCAATAATTTTTTTTTAAATGAATGAAAATGATCCATTTGAGCAATGTTTAACTCAATTTGGCATGGACTTAGATGTTGAAAATTCAATTAGTAAGGTGAATTCTTTATTAGAATCTATTCCACTAACGGATACAAACAATGGAAAGCCAAAATTGAACCTCTATTTTTCACATAATCTAAAGAGTCAATTCATAAATCATAAAAGTTAGACTTGAAACCATTGCCTGAGTCACTGAAATATTCATTTTTAAGACCAGTAGAAACTTTGCCCATTATCATAGCATCTTATTTAGAGGTTAAACAATAAAACAAGTTGATTGATGTTTTGAAAGATCATAAAGAAGCAATAAGGTGGACAATTTCAGACATTAAGGGTATTAGTCCTTTAATTTGCATGCATAAAATTCATTTAGAAGACAATACTAAACCTAGCCGTGAATTTCAAAGACGACTAAATCCCAATATGAAAGAAGTTATTAGAGCTAAGGTGATAAAACTTATAGATATAGGTGTCATTTATCCTATTTCTGATAGTTCATGGGTAAGTCTTGTGTAGGTAGTTCCATAAAAAATCTGGCATAATAGTAGTGAAAAATGATGAAAATGAACTAATTCCCACTCAATTCCAAATTGGATGGCGCGTTTATATTTATTATAGGAAGTTGAATGCTGTCACAAGGAAAAGTCATTTCCCACTTCCTTTCATTGATCAAATGCTTGAGGGTCATGCATACTATTGTTTTCTTGATGGTTACTTTGGATATAATCAAATCCTAATTTCACCTAAGGATCAAGAGAAAACCACTTTCACTTATCCTTTTAGAACCTTTGCCTATCGACGTATGCCCTTTGGGTTATACATTGCACCTACTACATTTCAGTGATATATGATAAGTATTTTTTCTAATATGGTTGAGCATTTTCTTGAGCTATTCATGGATAATTTTTCTGTCTTTAGTTCTAGCTTTGATGAATGTTTGCATTACTTGACCTTGGTTTTGATTAGATATAAAAAAAAATCTTGTGTTAAATAGGAAAAAATGCTATTTCATGGTTAAAAAGGGAATTTTTCTGGGTCATGTAGTGTCACAACAAGGAATTGAGGTAGATAAAGCAAAGATAGACTTAATCTCTAACCTTCCTCCACCCCGCACTGTAAAAGATATTCTATCCTTTTTAAGTCATACTAGTTTCTACCGTAGATTCATCAAAGATTTTAGTAAAATCTCTCGCCCTTTGTGTAACTTACTTGTAAAAGATACACCTTTTATCTTTGATAATGAATGCTTTCAAGCCTTTAAAAAGCTTAAAATCTTGTTGACATCTGCACTCATCATTAGACCACCTAATTGGAGTATTCCGTTTGAGATCATGTGTGATGCCTCTGATTATGCCCTTGGTGATGTTTTAGGACAATGAGTCAATAAGCTACCAGTTGTGATCTTTTATGCAAGTAAAACTCTTACTGATGCATAACTTAATTATTCAACCACTGAGAAAGAATTGCTTATTGTAGCATTTGCCTTGGACAAATTATCTATATCGATCATGTTGCATTGAAATATCTTTTGTCAAAAAAAGATGTTAAACCTTGCTTGATTCAATGGATTTCGTTAATACAAGAGTTTGACCTTGAAATTTGTGATAAGAAAGGTTTTGAAAATATTGTGGCTGATCATTTGTCTAGACTGATAATGAAATCTGTTGATAAGGATTGTCCCATCATAGAATCTTTTCCTGATGAACAACATATGTCCATATCATAGTTACCTTGGTTTGCTGATATTGTAAATTATCTTATTACTGGTCATATGCCAAGCCATTGGAGTAACCAAGATAAAATAAAATTTTTAGCTGAGGTAAAGAAATTTCTTTGGGATGATCCATACTTGTTTAAATATTGTCCATATCAAGTGACTAGGATATGTGTGCCTGAAAGTGAACAAAGAAATATTATCTCCTTTTGTCATGACCATGCTTGTGGAGGTCACTTTAGTGCAAAGAAAATTGCTGCAAAAATCTTGCAATGCGGATTTTATTGGCTTACATTGTTTAGAGACACCCATGTGTATTGTAAATATTGTGATTGATGCCAAAAATTGGGAAGGATTTCCCGTATAAATATGATGCCTTTAAATCCAATTCTTATGGTTGAATTATTTGATATTTGGGGTATTGATTTTATGGAACATTTTTCTAATTTCTTTGGTAATTTGTACATGCTTATTACTGTTGATTATGTATTCAAATGGGTAGAAGCAAATACATGTAGAACAAATGATCATAGGATTATGGTGAAATTTTTGAAAAAATATATTTTTTTTTAGATTTGATACACCACGAGCAATCATTAGTGGAGGAAAAAACTTTTGTAATAGGCATTTTGAGCATTTAATGAAGAAATATGGCATTACTCATAAAGTAGCTACTCCTTATCATCCACAAACAAGTGGTCAAGTTGAAATTTCAGATAGGGAGATCAAACGCATTCTTGAGAAAATGGTTAACCTCACTAGAAAAGATTGGTCTTTAAAATTATATGATGCATTGTGGGCTTATCGTACAGCATTTAAAACCTCAACTGGAATGTCCCCTTTCATACTTGTTTATGAAAAACCATGTCACTTACCAGTTGAATTGGAACATAGAGCATATTGGGTAATCAAACAATTAAATTTCTCTTTAAATAAAGCTGGTGCTTAAAGAATGCTTCAATTAAATGAGTTAGAGGAAATTAGAAGTGATGCTTATGATTATGCAAAATGGTAAAAGGACAAAATGAAAATTTTTCATGATAAAAATATTTTGAGAAAATCTTTTACTCCTGGTCAAAAAGTCATTTTATACAATTCTTGTTTGCATTTATTTTTTAGTAAGTTGCGCTCTCGATAGTCAGGCCCATTTTTTGTTCTCACTACATGTCCACAAGGAGTAGTTAAAATTAAAAATCTAAAAAACAGTGATGTATTTAAAGTCAATGGACAAAGATTGAAACCATTTTTGGAGCTGGAACAAATAACAGTGGAAGAAGCACTTTTGAGTGATCCTATTTATTAGGATCAATTCAATTCATTTATATCATTTTTTTCTTTTTCTTTGTGTAACTAATTTTTGTTTATATTTAACATTTATTCTTTATTTTGTAAGTATAGTACAAACTTTTCAGCTAGATATGGAAGCATCTCTTACACTTAGAAACAGTTTTCAACTCTTCTCCAAGATGTATTTAGAAAAATTGACCAATGCAGACTGGAAAGAATAAACGCATTTAGACATCTGAATCTTCCTTAAGATATTGACTTGATCATAAAAGCTAAAGTATGACTAGCAAGTGAATTAAATGAATCATTTGTTAAATGTTTGTTAGGTACGGGGAGAAGTTCTTACTCAAAGAAGAGGAGAGCAAAGAGAATAAGAGTTTGTTGCAAGTGTGCAAGATGGAACTGCAATACATGCTATTGAGAAGATAAAATTCAATTCATAAAGGATGGACTAAGCAAGGAGTCTTTAGATAATATCCTATAGACTCTTGATACGTATCCATGTGGACAAGTTCAATGTACTCTTTTAGATTTATGGAGCTTATTCAAAGAAGAGAAACAACATTACAGTCTAGGGAATATGATGTTAAAAGACCATGTTTGCTAGTTACTAAGAAAACTGGATGGGAAGCATATCCTCGACCCATAGAAGGCGTTTGAGTCATTACTTAACGTAAAACCAGAGAAAGATGTGAGCCACAGTCAAAACTACTGTTCATGATCAAGTGTATCACTAACTTTTTGACTTTTGTTATAGCATTTTTCAACACTCTGCAATTACTTTTTGAATTTTTAGCACCTAAATTTTCTTTTTTGTAGATTTCTCTATTTGAGTAAGCTTTTTAGTCTTTTAATGTCTGATTTTAGCTTTTCAATGTTTTCTTTTTAACATTTGTATATACAACATTGATTATTTTTGTTTTTAATTGTTATTTTTTATCTTTATTTTTTTTGTCAATAATTATTTTACCTTATTGAACTGTTGTTTTCTCTGCTAGTTTCTTTATGTGCACATTCATTATTTTTAATATGCACACAACTATTGAAGAAATTTGTGAACCAAAAAAAAAAAAAATGGCAGAACTCTCAAAACGCAAATTCAAAACTATTTGTGTCTTTTGTAGTTTAAACTCTGGCAAGAAAAGAGAGTACTTGATAGCAGCTACTAACTTGGTAGGATTTTAGCTGAACGAAAAATTGATTTGGTGTTTGAGAGAGATAGTTTAGGATTAAGGGATTGTATCGCAAGCTCTGCATATATTGGAGATAGCAAAGTTATAGGAATAGTTCTAAAAGCTTTGGCTTAAAATAACATATCAATGGTAGAACTATAAGTAATGAGTTACAAGTCATGAGCATGTATGAACGAATGTCATACATGAATCTCAATGTTGATACTTTTATCGCATTACATGGTGGTTTAGAAATATTCATCATTGCATCTTGAGCCTAATTAACTGTTCTTCAGAAGCCATTGGGATTACTTAATATTGATGGTTTTTATAATGATTTGCTATCTTTTCTTGATCATGCTATAAAACAGGGTTTTATTATACCAGTGAGTTGACGCATCCTAGTCTTTATTTCAACTATTGATCAATTGATTGACTAATTACAAAAATTTGTGTTTGAACCTGATCCATTGATGGCGCAGGTAGTTTGGCACCCTAAGGCCAGTAGCAGCAAGAAGCGTGGACTATATTTGAATATTCAGTTGTAACTTCCCTAACTCTTATAGTTTTTCTTATTACATTTTTTTTTTGTGTTACACTTGATCAAGCGAAGTTCTCTACTCCTTATTTATCTATAGTAGACATTAGGAATAATGTCTCAGCTAAGTTTAGGGGTGGAGAAATTATTATTAAAAAAAAGAAAAAAAATTATGTTTTCTCAATTATTTCTAAGGTCTGATTCACTAAAACTTCATATGGCAGAGTAAAGAGTTACTATTATGCTATTGATATGCATCTGTATTTTTTGTGATTTTCTTTTCTAGTTTAAAAAAAAAATCCAATTACTGTGATGAGAATTGAGCTTTAATGTCATGGCTTTGACTGGTAATGAGTATTGATTTAAATTTTGATGACATTCTTTGGTTAATTTATTTTCACAATAATTATACTCAACTCTTTTCTGACAATAGTCATGATTGTTTTGTAGAAAGACAAATATGCTAGAATAGGTGTGTTCTTATACATTTACCTTGATGATCATTTTAATTTTGATTTGAAAGAATTATATATTGGAACTTTCCCGTAAGGTCTTTTGAGATGAATGACTGATTAAGCATCACTTTTGAAATGATTAAGGGATTAGGATTTTCACCACAAAGCCAAATAAGCTAGTTCCCTAATTGATATTCCAGGAGAACATCCCTTTAGTGGACCATGAGCCTACGTTGACTAACTGTTTTCTTTGGTAACCATATCTCTCACCTAATCTAAACATGATTATATCTTTACCTTTATTCTAAAGATGAATTAGAGCTAAAAAGATAAATTTCATGAGCAAGAGACATTTCTTAAAAGTTTAGGATAGAAATAATAAGACAAATTTGTGGAGTAATGAAAATTAAAAAAAAAAAAGAAGTGAAAAACAATCTTGAGTTTGAAGATCAAAGCTTAGATATTACAAGCAGTGGTTAGAATAAAGTAAAGGCCAACACAATAATAGTTGGCTATGTTTTATATGCTTCTATGTATTTTGAAAAGTGTCTCTTATAAAATATTATGATATTTTTAACTGTATAAAGTCTTTAAAACTTGTGTAATCTTCTATCCCTTGCATTCTTTAGCCACATCAATATCCCATGGCCCCATTATAACCAATATTAAAAATTTTTTGATCTCATATGATGCTGTCAAAGTAGTGGAGATTTATACCAAAAGG
Organism: Reutealis trisperma; assembly: GCA_947687605.1. Classification (NCBI taxonomy): domain Eukaryota; kingdom Viridiplantae; phylum Streptophyta; class Magnoliopsida; order Malpighiales; family Euphorbiaceae; genus Reutealis; species Reutealis trisperma. The sequence goes on along the minus strand of CANTUT010000013.1, from coordinate 789,837 downwards.
GAAGCTTATGATACTTAATTTTTTATTAGAAATTAAATGATTGTTATTGTTTGAAGCATGCATATCACTTTTACTATTAACATTGGTTATTTCACACTCTCACTTGAGTATGATTATTGCAAGATGAATTAACTTTTGAATGGATATGTATTCAATTCAATACTTGTTTGATTTTAAAGCTGCGATATCTTATTGTTTTATGAGATAAATAGTTGGAAGTTTAGCTTTTTGTAGGTGTTTGTGGATATCATCACTGAAAACCCTCACGAAACTACAACTCGTCCTTTATGGGCCACCTAGAGGTTTAAAGGCTTATTGCATATGCTAAATGTAATCGTGATTTCTTATGAAAGTAGACTAGTTTAGAGTTTGTTTTTCGCTCGAGGACTAGCAAAATCTAGGTTTGGAGGTATTTGATTAGTATAATTTAATGCATATTAATAACTCTTAAATTTATTTTTTGTTGTTCATTTATTAAATAAATATTTTTATGAAATAGGAAATAAAATGGTCAAAACTTGAAAATTGAGTGAAATTATAGTTTTTTACTTGCATGAATAATAATAATAATAATAATAATAATAATAATAATAATAATTATTATTATTATTATTATTATTATTATTATTATTATTATTATTATAAATTTTGTGAAAGAATAAATTTTTCAACAAAATCAACTAAGCCATTTTTTTTCTTTCGACAAATAACACCATCTTCAAGTGTGCAATGGAAATTGAAGAGCTCACTAACCATCCTTATGCAAGCCAACTAAGGAAAACAAAGAATTCAAAAATCAAAGTCATATATTTGATGCTAAAAAAGAGAAAAATTGCAAAAATTCAAGTCATCACCAAATATCCATATGCAATCCAACTAAAAAAAAATAAGAATTCAAAATTTAAAGCCACACATTTCATGTTAAGGAAGAAAAATCATTTGAAAATTGGCTTCTTCATCAACGTGCCATCTAGCTATTCATCCTTATAAATAGAAGGAAAATATCTTAGCAAAAAAGAGCTTGTTAGGGAAAGAATTGAGAAAATAAGGAAGAAATTGAGATTTTAAGATTAATGATCCAAATTGGTAAAATGGGTTCTTTTGTTTATTTTGTTGTTTTAATTATGTTTTTCAAAGTTTTATTTTTACTAAGGTGGATGATGAAACCATATTAGATTATTAATTTCTATTATGTATTGATTCTAAATATTTTACAATTTAATATTTATGATTTTGGCTTCATTTGATAATATCTTTTCATCAATTATATCATGTATTTTTTATTGTTAGAAAAATTATACTTGATTTTTATTGAAAGAAAAGAATTTTCTCTGATTATGTGTTTTTCATTAAATTGTATACATATAATGCTTAGAAATTACACTTTTAAAGTGAATGAAAATCTATTTGAGAATTTAAAAAATTGATTTTTGAACTATCTTCTGAAAATTAGAATCAATACATTATAAGAATTATTAATTAAACATTGGTGAATTCTGAAACCTTGGTAATACTTTATTTGAATTTTATTTCACAAGTTCAACTATTTTTAATTCTGTTATTTTGACGTTTCTACTTTACATCTCTTTATCATTATCTAAAAAAAAATTATTTGGAACTAGGTTATAATTAAATTAATGTGGTTTAATTAAATTTTTCTAAAATTATTTTCATAACTCTCTCCATGGAAATGATCTCATTACCACTTATCTACTAAATTAGTGATTCGTGTACTTACAAATATAAATAAAATTTCACAACAGATGTTATTGTATACACCTACATCAATAATAGATATTGTTGATGATTAATTTACTCCAAATGTCAATAAATATATTTTGGCATATGCCAATTCAATTTTACTAGTTTATCCTTGATCTTTTTCTCATGCAATGTGGTATCAAGTCAATATTATATTCTTTGTATTTTTGCATATTACTGTTATAAGGAAGATATGCTGCAATTTTACTAGCAATTCAGTTTAGTTTTGCATACTTTTAGTTGCAATTGAGTTTTGGAGAAAAAAAAATCTATATACTATATGTGGCATGTACATCATCAGATTTCTACTCAAGTGAGCTTCTTCCTGCAATTGCTCACCAATTACACCAGCATCAACAAATTTCCTACAATTTTATCACTATCCATTTTGCTGCAAATTCGTAATGCAATGCATACAACAATAAACCATTTGAAAATCAAAAACATCATATCATATCACAATATTTGCCAAAAGTTTCATTTCATTAAACAAATTACATTACATAATACAAATGACCATCTCATTTGCATACCTACTAAAACAAAATAGAGATTAAGCCAAAAGAATAAATTAAACCCACTTTAATATAACTATTTTAACATTACCTTAACTCCTAGTCATAACTCATTAACCCCAAAATTCTAGTCATAACATATTATCACCTAATCAACAAAAATCCCTAATACTAACTTACGTTACTTGAATAATATCACAAATACCAGGAGGATCACCAAAAGTCACAATTTTTTTCTCTTCTTTTGGTCTTTTCTAACTCCCTTTCCAAATCTACTTTGCTTCGCACCAAATTACATATTAGCTCCTTTTCTCTCTGATCGACTAAAATATCAGCCCATTCATCCGCCCATTTAAATGTTCTTTTGCATAAGGGATTTTCACAAGCCCATAAGAGCCTGCCAGGATTGTTACTCATCCATGATTTCCTTAATATGTGCCGTTGACCACATGCACATGGACGAGTTTCTTCCATTTGTGAGTATTGATCTTCTCGGTTACCTTCTTCATCTCCTTCTCCAGGTATGTCCTCCTCTCTAGATTTTTTTGTGTTTTCCAGGTTTTGTTATTTACTTCTTTAATTATTTTAAAGGGTGAAAGGGGATAATTTTTGAGGAAAAGAGAACTAGGGGCATTTTTGACTTTTCATATCAGGTATTGATGTGGCAAGATGACTGTACAAATGTAAGGGTCAGATTTTGCTTACTCAGCACTCCGGCACTCCCAAATTGGCCAGAATCACTAATTAATATGCTAAATAGACAGTTCAGACACTTGATTGAACAAAAAAATTATTGAGACACTAAAATAGCAAAAATAAAAAAGTTGAGACACCATTTATGTGATTTTACCTAGCTAAAATAGCAAGTGGCTGGAGATGAAGATGAATAAAAGAATAGTAAGAAAAAAATGTATTTTTTGTAAAACAAAATTTTGAAGCATATATATATATATATTGAAAGCCCGTGTTATGCACGATTTAATATAATTTTATATTTAACTTATTATTTTGAATTTATAAAAAAAAATTTCATATAATAATATAATATAAATAAAAAATTTTACATTATATAATTTTACTTTCTATATTATTTTTAAATTTTCATATTTTAAAATCTCAATATAATATATAAAGCACTTATATAAATTTTAAAAAATAAAAATTTGAGCTCTCATATATTTGTTTATTGATGAATCAAACTTTAATTTATTTATAGATAACTTATTTTCATATTATAATTTGTAATTATTATTTTTCTCTTCATTTTCATTAGAATCGTAAAACTACTAAATGTATAGACTTTTTGATTTCTACAAAGAGAAGAAAAAAATTAATTTTAGTTTCTAAATATGTATGTACATACTATAATATAATTATTTGAAATTTAAAAAATACCTTCATAAAAAAAATAAAAAGAGAAAATATTGAAGAATAAAAACACTAGAAGATAAATAGAGATTTATCAAATGAAAATGAAAAATGAGGGAGACAAAGATAAAATTATTGTCAAATGAAAGTAAATAATGAGAAAATAAAAAATAAAATTCTAATTTTATATCTCAAAAATAAACTCTAAAATTAAATTGAAATAATTAGGATATTAATTATAATGAACATATAATCAATTTAAATAAATGACTGATTAAGATGTATTTATAATCAGTTTGAATGCATTTAATATAATTAATTACAATATATTAGTGTAACGTAAAATTTATAGCTTACTTACTATGTAGATCAATAAATACATCTTAATATCACAAATACCAGGAGGATCACCAAAAGTCACAATTTTTTTCTCTTCTTTTGGTCTTTTCTAACTCTCTTTCCAAATCTACTTTGCTTCGCACCAAATTACATATTAGCTCCCTTTCTCTCTGATCGATTAAAATATCAGCCCATTCATCCGCCCATTTAAATATTCTTTTGCATAAGGGATTTTCACAAGCCCATAAAAGCCTGTCAGGATTGTTTCTCATCCATGATTTCCTTAAAATGTGCCGTTGACCATATGCACATGGACGAGTTTCTCCATTTTAAAGGGTGAAAGGGGTTAATTTTAGAGGAAAAGAGAACTAGGGGCATTTTTAACTTTTCATATCTGGTGTTGATGTGACAAGATAACTATACAAATGTAAGGGTTAGATTTTGCTTACTTAGCACTAAAATCACTAATTAATATGCTAAATAGACAGTTCAGGCACTTGATTGAATAAAAAAAATTATTGAGATACTGAAATAGCAAAAATAAAAAAGTTGAGACACCATTTATGTGATTTTACCTAGCTAAAATAGCAAGTGGTTGGAGATTAAGATTAATAAAAGAATAGAAAGAAAAGAATGTATTTTTTGTAAAACAAAATTTTGAAGCATATATATATATATATATATATATATATATATATATATATATATATATATATATATATATTGAAAGCCTGTGTTATGCACGATTTAATATAATTTATATTTAAGTTATTATTTTGAATTTATAAATAAAGAAATTTCATATAATAATATAATATAAATAAAAAATTTTACATTATATAATTTTACTTTATATATTATTTTTAAATTTTCATATTTTAAAATCTCAATATAATATATAAAGCACTTATATAAGTTTAAAAAAATAAAAATTTGAGCTCTTATATATTTGCTTGTTAATGAATCAAGCTTTAATTTATTTATAGATAACTTATTTTCATATTATAATTTGTAATTATTATTTTTCTCTTCATTTTCATTAGAATCGTAAAACTACTAAATATATAGACTTTTTGATTTCTACAAAGAGAAGAAAAAAATTAATTTAAGTTTCTAAATGTGTATGTACATACTATAATATAATTATTCGAAATTTAAAAAATACCTTCATAAAAAAATAAAAAGAGAAAATATTGAAGAATAAAAACACTAGAAGATAAATAGAGATTTATCAAATAAAAATGAAAAATGAGGAAGACAAAGATAAAATTATTGTCAAATGAAAGTAAATAATGAGAAAATAAAAAATAAAATTCTAATTTTATATCTCAAAAATAAACTCTAAAATTAAATTGAAATAATTAGGATATTAATTATAATGAACATATAATCAATTTAAATAAATGACTGATTAAAATGTATTTATAATCAATTTGAATGCATTTAATATAATTAATTACAATATATTAGTGTAATGTAAAATTTATAGCTTACTTGTTATGTAGATCAATAAAAAATAATACGTGACAAATATATTTTATATGGTAAAATCTAGAACATCCTCTCTCTCTCTCTCTCTCTACATATATATATATATATATATACACACACACACATTAGATTACTTTTAAATGAAAATCTCTTTATTTATTTATATATTTATTAAGTTTGAAAATTATATCTCCTATAAAAATTAAAATAAAAATATGATTACTTTTAAATATTTGTAACCACAATCATAAAAATAATATTAATTATCATTATGACTATCTAAAATTAATACTAAATAATATATATGTCACATAGACTAAAATTAAGAGAAATAAATAATATGAGAACCAGTCATATTGATTGAAATAAAATAAAATAAATAATATGTGAACCAATAAAATATAAACACATGATAAATATATGTCACATAATAAAAATTAAGATATTTTAAGCCAAGTAACATATGGACTAATAAAATGCTAACACATAGTAAATATATATCACATGATAAAAGTTAAGACATTTTATTTTATATATATATATATATATATATATATATATATATATATTAGGATGAATAAAAGAATAAAAAGAAAAAAATGTATTTTTTGTATATTCTTTTATTCATCGTAATCTAATATATATGTATATATATATATATATATATATATATATATATATATATATATATATATATATATATATCTTTTTTTTTTGTAAGCCCTGTGCAAAAAGCCCAACAAAATTTGCAGAAGTTGGTCAAGAAACTCGTTCTTCCCTAGTCAATCAACGAGATTAGATATGATGGTATTTGTGAAACAGGAAAGGAAGTTAGAGTGTGTGAGATTAAGGGAGATAAAGGAGGGGGAAGTGAAGATATTCATCATCGAAGGTTAAAGTCGATGCAAGGAGAGAATCAACATCACCGCCAGCAGAGGCAAAAATTCCTTGACTATAAGTCGCTCAAATCAAAGATTCCTTATGCTCCTGTTGGAGTCGGTCACTGGAAAGGGAACAGAGCAGATGCAATAGCATTTCCTTCCTCTAGTGAGAATTCTAGGTCTCAATCGTTGAATCAGGTTTCTATTAATTCCTTGATATCTTTTTGATTGTGGAGAAAGTTTTGAAACAGTGGACTAGTTATGCGTCAAAATAAATTTTATTTTCTCATTAAAACATATGAATATTATCTATTCGATACATAATTAATTTTTGGGAATTGAATTTAACATGCTAATTTTATTTTCTTATCAGAACATATAAATTTTCAGAAACCCCAATCAGTTAACAAACATGAAAGAGAGTCAATGCTAAAGTCTCTGTCTTATTTGTTAAACGAGTTTCCACCAACGATCAAAGCAAAACTGTTTTGGTATTTGGTATTTTGAGAATTCATTAATTAGTTAATTACACCACGTGATGAATGATTTAACGGAGATGGAGGCAAGCTGTTTTGGTTTTGAATCGTTACTCTCTTAATCAGGTTTCTCTCGATTTTTTGATTAATTGTTGATAAAATTTTAGAAAAGCAAAGAAATAGTAGATTATTTCCCTATTCCTAAATCCTTATTTAACGAGATGGAAAAACAAAGGGGGGATTAATTATGTTTCAATAAGGAACAAGTTGGGGTTTTATGATCAAAGGCTATCAAAGCTCTTAAGGCTGCAGATGGTGATACTGTTTCTGCCATTATGGAATTAACTGGGGTACTTGCTAAAATTACATGAAATAAAAAAAAATTTTTTTTTTTTCTGGTCAGTTGATATGAATTTTATCGAGAGAATAGAAATGGTATGATCTGGAGTAGAAAAAGATAATTGTCTGACCAATATAAAATTATTATATGTACCTGCCAAACTCAGGTGTCCTAGAATTTAGAAAGTGACCTGATTTTATCATGTATCGAAATTGAATTTTCGAATTATATGATTTCAGCCTGAAAAGCCTAGAGTTGATGAAGATTATGAGGTAGGCTTTGATGGGGATAATAATGAAGACGACATGGATAGAGAGGTGGACAAAGGTAAGAAATATTAAACTTTGAATGTGGCAATTCTTTTTTTTTTTTTTTCCTTTTTTTTTTTTTCTGAATGTGTAACAGATGTAGAACTAGAGTCAAGAAAAAGATAGGAAGAACAAATAGAAGAAAAAAAAAAGATAAGAGAATGAGAATAAAAAGAGAAAATTAGAGAAAAGGAAAAGGTTAAGTAAGAAATATTAGTAGAAATTGGGCGAAATGGGAGGAGGGGAGGCAGAGCAAAGAAATTGGGCAAATTCATGCTTAGGTCTTCTCTAAGACAACATAAGCTTGTGCACAAGCATGCAATGGAAACCCTAAATGGAATACAATCTCATAAATAAAATTAAAATATTAATCAATTAATTCTCTTAATTGATATCAATTTTTCCCCCCCACATGTGCCTGATATTATTTATTACAATAAAGTAAATAATATAATAGAAAGATTTTAAATGGTAGAGATAAACACATATATGGATCTATGGTATGGGTTTAGTAGGGTTATTAATGGAGATCAATTATATTTATTGTCCTTGTTATTAACATGTGGGTGGAAAGCCATAATTGATTAGTATGCACAAACTTTTCTGGTTTACCTCAATATTGCCTATTATCACTGTTGCTGAGCAGTTTTTGGGTATTAAAAAAATCTAGAAGGTAATTTTAAATCTGGTATTCTAGAAAATTCACAGAATTAGTGGAATTTGGTTGCTTGGATGAAATAATAGAGGAACACTTAAAAACACATGTTTAACATTTCCATATCAGTTCCATCTCCTCTAGAATCACCTCTACTTTACCCAACTCAACTCTCTCTCTCACTCTGCCCAAATATGGTAGATTATTTATTTAAAAAGATTTCAAATTGGCTTAATGACTAGAAACATCAGAAAGTTTGATCCAATTTTCAATTTGCCCATAAATTTTTATGTGTTTCAAATTAACATATAAACTTTATTAGTTAGATCAATTTCCTCATGTAACTGGAACTAAGACAATTAAACTTGTATAACGGTAAATATGCAAATTTAAATTTAAAAAAAAAAAAAAATAAAACTAATCCTCTTCCAACCTACTACTGCCACCAAACCCATCCCCAATCCCATTCTGATTTGCATAATCAATTTGTTCTGTCTCGCATCCATAACTCTTTTCTCTCTCAAAACCATAATCCCCTTGATTTGCATCATTGGCATTACCACACTATGAATGAAAAAAAAAAAAAAAACCAATTAAGATGTGAAGACTCTTCAATAACTTGAAATTTTCTTGAAATCTAATAGAGTCACAAAGTAATAACTATCCCTTTATATCTTGAGTAGAGCTATTTGGTCAAAGATGGTGCACTAGATGCAATTTGGAAATGGGGAGATAAGATAAGTGTGACTTGGCCATGTCACCGGTTATTTTAAGTTAAATTTTATTTTAGCCTGTTTGGATATGTGGTGTAATTTATGTAGTTAAAATAATTTATATGTCTATTTGGAAAGGGGAAATAAGATAAATGTCACTTGGCTGTGTCACTGGTTGCAGTAAATTGTATATAAAGTCACTAAACTTTGCACTGTTTTCTAATATGATCACAAACCTTTAATTTTTTACAATTTGATTACTAAGTTTTAATTTTTTTTTCTTTTTTCACAAGCTGGTCACGAAATTCAAATTCGATGAAGAATTTGAAGGTTAGTGACTAAATTAGAAAAAATGCAAATATTAGTGATCAAATTGTAAGAAAATTGAAGATTAATGGCCAAATTAGAAAACAATGCACAGTTTAGTGATTAAATTAAAGTTTGTGAAAAAATGAAAACTTAGTTATCAAATTGTAAGAAATTGAAGGATAGTGACCAAATTAGAAAATAGTGTGAAGTTTAGTGACTTTGCATGCAATTTACCCTCACCGGTTGTTTTAAATTAAATTTTTTGGTAGCTGGTTTGGTTATATGGTGTAATTGATGCGATTAATATATATTATATGTCTATTTGAAATGTTTTGAAATTTAAGGGAAAATTGAGAATTGGATAAAAGTTTATGAATTTTTAGTCATTAGGCCTTTCAAATTTGAGTGGTTCTCTAATTCTTATTGGCTTTTAATGATTTTTTTCCTCTGATTGATACTTGCATTCATTTGTTGACATCTCCGAGCTGGTTGAGGGAAATGGTGGGTTGTGTGTTGAGTTTCAGATTATCAAATGCCCTAAATTTGCCAAGCAATTTTGTTTCGATGATTCATAACTTGGCAATCTTTGATAATGTTAGATTCAAAATTTTTTTATTGAAGGACGTAAATCTCCACATGCGGGTCAAGAAACTGAGGCATTTTTGTTGGAGTCACAGCCACAAGCAGAACCACAATCAAATGCGGCCACTACTCTAGCTAAGAATGAAGGCACTGAAAGTGTTGTAGGGGAGGATATTAAGATTTTGGTGAATGGAAATGAATTAGGTTGGGAGAACCAAATGGGGTGCTAGCAAGAGCCATGGTCCACCCCAAATTTACTAAGCCACTATTACAAATGGGGTTTAATTCCCATGAAATTTTACATACTTTTCAGAGTCCAACCCCTCAATTTCGCCCATTAGTTTCAAGAGTTGCTTTTTATTATTATTAAAAACATGCATGAAACCATAAGGGGGTTTGCTTTGACTTTCTTTTCTCTTGGCGCTAGATAAGGAATCTTCTTATCGTACGTCATTACTGAAAATTGTGAAGAGAAAAAGAGGAAACCTAAAATTTCGATGGTCAAATGTGAGATTGCTGAGAGTTCATAGGAGAATGATGATTCTCTTCTTGATTCTGTCCATGAATTACCTACTGAGGATGAGCTTATTGTTGATTGTGTGGATGGGGACTTGCAATCTGAATTTGTGATAGTGGAGGAAGATTTAGGGATTGCCGATGGGTTTGATGATCGGAATCTGGAACAAATAGGTACAACGTTCTTGGTCCTCTCCGTTTGCTAGCAATCGTTCTCGGGATAATGATGGGAAAACTTCAATATTGTCCTCTGATGGTCAGTAATAGAGTTAGGGTTGCTAAATTTAGCTCTTGTAAGGTTAAGGATAAGGAGGAACAGTTAAGGATAAGGAGGAACAATGGAAATTTGTCCTTGGTTATGTTTTAGGAATTAACCCGAGATTCTTCAAGATTAAGAACTTTGCTATGAATAGGTCGCATGAAAAGGGCTTACTGGATGTTCAGATGATTGAAAAGAATCTGTTCGCCTTTCATTTTGATTACAATGAAGCAAAGATATCTGCTCTTCATGATGGACCTTTTGCTTTCAATGAACATCCTTTAATCTTGCAAGAATGGCACCCTAGGATGAAACTAGAGGTTATTCAGGCTGTTGAGGTGCAAATTTGGGTTCAGTTCCCTAAATTGCCTTAGGAATTTTGGAATCCAAGGATGCTCAGCAGGGATGCTAGTATTTGTGGCAGGCCTTTCTTTATTGATCGTTGTAGTCTCCAGAGATCTGGACTCTCATGTGCTAGGGTTCTAGTTGAGATGGACCTGCTTTGTGATTTCCCACAAGAGGTGATGTTGGAGGATGAACTAGGACAGCAGTTTCATCAACCAAAACACTTTGAATGGAAGCCTGGCTTCTTGTCTTGACTGTAATGTGTTTGGTCATTCTAGGCTCAACTGTTCTAAGGGTTCTGTTGGATCTAAATGGGTGCCTAATAGATTGGAATCAAAAGATACTTTGGGACCTATTGATTAGATCCTAGGAGGGAGACTCGTAATGCCACTATGGGGAAGATTGTTGTTCTTACACCTACTGCAGGAAAGGTGTCAGTACCTTGCAAGGGTGAAGCAGAAAGAAGCAGTGTCTCTGTGCTGGTGAAAAGTAAAGTTGTGGAAGGAACTTCCAACAACCATGCTCAGTTGAGTCATGTGTGCAGCAACAATAATGCAGCTTCTGGATCAAGTAATGTTTCAAAAACTTGGTTCTGTGGGTGTTATTGGTGATGAGAAGAAGGGGCAAGAGGGAAATCCCCCTGCTAGGGGTAAATGATGGGTTCCTGGAATATAAGGGGTCTAAGTGACCCTTTAATGCAATTAGAAGTTAGAAAGTTGGTTCTTTCTAACAAATTTTCTCTAATTGCTTTATTAGAAACAAGAGTGAGACGTGGTAAGGTGAGTTTAGTTTGGCAGAATTTGGGTCTTCAAGGGTGGATTATAATTACCAATAATGGTGTTTGTTTCTATGGTGGGAATGATGGACCAAGTCATTCATTGTGAGATGGTTATGGATGGTAATAAATTTTGGTGGTCTGCCATTTATGCTATGAATGACAGTATCAATAGAAGGAGGCTTTGGGATAGCATTGGGGAGATGTCTAGTAGGGTTCAGGGTCCTTGGTTGATGCGGGGTGATTTTAATGCAAATTTATCTAATTCTGATAGGTGTGGAGGTAGCCTATGCAGAAGGAGGCTTGTGATGAATTTAGGAGGTATATTAGTCAAGCTGATTTTATGGAGCATAAGTAGGCAGGTAGAAGATATACCTGGACAAATAACCAGAAGGTTGTTTCCAGAATTTGGAGAAGGTTTGATAGGGCTTTTACCAATGATAGCAAGTTACAAATTTCAGAAATTGAAACTGTTGAGACATAAAGAGGAAAATCAAGCTCATTATTTCCACAGGTTTCAATTAATTTGGACTCAAGGTATACTATTTTGGCTATCAACTGGAGCTATTTCACCATTTCAGAATTTAACATGTAGTCTAGTCGTCTAATGCTATATGCATTTATAGCGCTATTGCTTTACTGTTTCAGAGTTTAATCATCTAATCTAGTATGATCTAACATATATATATATATATATATATATGTGTGTGTGTGTGAGTATGCGTGTTTATAGAGCATGGTTAGCTCCAAACCTTCATAATTAGATTATTTTTTCTTACTATACTACCCTTACTATTTAGTCTCTTGCATTTTCTCATTTCCATTTCCCCTGAAAACTCTTGGCTTTCTCTTTGACTTATTTTCTACTGAATGGCACTTCCTCACTTAATAAAAGCTGGGTACTCATGTTTATATAATCCACAAACTTCCTACTCCATGTGCCTGCCCAAAAAACCTCACAAACCAATCAAGTAATCCCTATTTGAGCTGAAGCTGTAATAATTACATTGTATCTTTAGATGTCTTAAGCAAATGATTCCTACTAAAATAAATTTTATGTTGTGCATATATTGCCCAAATTCAACAATCAAAAATTTTGAGTGACTGCTGGTTTCTTTCCATTTGAATGCACAGCAAGGTCTACAATTGATTCTCCCAATGTTTGAAATAAAGAGTAATAGTATATACTCATGATAAATGACGTAATAGTTGTATTAAAAGTATTAATTCATAAGAATTCATTAGATAGAAAAAATGAACTTAATTACAAACTCATTCTCAGAATTATAATTTTGTTAAAATATTATACATATGTAGCTATGATTATCAATATTTTATCTTTCTATTGTGTTGTTTATCTATCAAAAAGTTACTGTTAAGCACAAATGAAAACTCAATGTGATATTATCAAATTGGCTGAGCATTACCCCGTTAAAGCTTGGGTAGGTGCATGTTACAGAATTCAACTTGATATGCCTTCTTAATTTGTATGCCTTCCAAGAAATTAAAGAATGTGAAATAAATCTAATTAAAAAGAAAATCCAAAATGAAAGTTGATAGTAGTATTAACTTTCTCAAGGAGGAAAATAATGTGATATCATCATATAAACTTGAAAAAGGAATCTAATATTTTTTCATTGTTATTATAGTAAGATAGAAAGGAACAAAAAGGAGATAATAGGAATCATAGAAGAAAGGCAGCTCATTCATGAAATGCCTATTTTGCTTCATGTGATGCCATACTGGCATTGGTGTCTAAATACACTAGAACATAATGCACTCCCTAGAACTAATTCCCCTTATGTATTGTCTCTTCTGATGGCTACCGATAAACAAATTAAAAGAAGACACTTTATGCCAAAGATATCTAGTGCCTTGTTACTACAGAGTCAAACACAAGACTTACCTGAGCCATTGCCTCTCAAGACTTGTTATGGATTTTTCATCTTCTAAAGGTGCTTGCAATTATCCTAGTACTACTATTCATTGAAATATTGATTTTGATGCGGCACCAGGGTTCTATCATACTGAGTCTGCTATACATGTACATAAATGGAACAATTAGATTATGTTCACCTAGCTTTTTTCGTTATGCATTAAATCAGTTTTAATTTCAATACAAGTGTAACAAGTTTAATGAGATACTGATTTTGATGCTGTATTTCCAGAACTCGATCACATAAAGGAACTCCTCAGATCGTATTTGGAAAGACAGGTTGAGCAGAAACTACGCAACATTAACATATACAATATAGGGGATACTCCAAGTATGGTTTTGTTTCTGGCCTTTATCTCACTGTTTCTTGTTCTTGCATATAAACATTTGGTTACTTTTCAGTTAGAGCTTTAGAAGAAGTGGAATAAGATACTATGGTTTGAATGGGACCGCTTATCAGGAGATTTTGATGACTTCAATAATATTTATCTAATTAATTTTTCAATAATATTTAAATAATTAATTTTTCATTTGACAGAAGTGAAAGTTTTCTGTATGAAAACTAACCCATCTAGGGTTCTTCCATACTGAGTCTACTATACATGTACATAAATGGTACAATTATTTTGTGTTCACATACCTTTTGTAGTTATGTGTTAAAGAAGTTTTAATTTCAATGCGGCGTAAGACGTTCAATTTTAAATAGCAATGTCATTAAACGAAGCCTAGCTGTGGCGCTTTTTAATAACAGATAAACTTGCTTAAAGTGCAGGCCATTGTCTAGTTTCTTAATGACTAGATGTTCCTATTTTATAGAGAATTAACTACATGCTTTTCAAACTTGAAATTCAATCAAACTTCACTTTTAATCTTAATAACTACAAATTATAGAGCAAAAAGTTTTGAAATTGGTCAAATGAAAAGTAAGGTCTCTTTAAAATTTATCGCCAGTCTAATAATAACTTTTAAGTCACTTGATTGAACAGAGATTGCAATGTAAACCTGATTGCGACAATTAAGAAGTAAAAATAAAAATAGCTACTCATGCCTTTAATGTTATCAAGTGCTCATTCTCCTGCAAATACCACATCTTTAAGAACCCCTAGGGCACAAAATAATTGATTGTGAAATTGTAGTAAGAAAATAGTATATTAAAGCAAACCTCATCGAGCTTTTAGTATTTTTCCTTAAACTTCTTGTATGGTTTTATTTATTTTGAAATTATCATTTGCCTGTGAAATTTGTTTTCTTATGATCATTTTTTCTCCATATGAAAGATACGTAATAGAGGACAAAATGATCTCAATAAAGTTTTAAGTTACATCTTAAATAATGCAGTCACTAACAAACTCCAAATTGTAATGCAAATAGTGTTGAAATCCATCGAGTAGAATGTCAGATGATTCTTTATAATTGATCATAAAAATAATAACCTTTAGTTATTTGATTTGATTGAACATAGATTGCAATATAAACCTGATTGCAACAGTTAATTATGGAGTAAAATAAACATAGTAACTCGTCTTTAACAGAGGGGCTTTGAGTTGGAGAAGGGAGTGGAGATGGTGCAGTAGAAGAGCCAAGGGTATGAGATTATTGAGTCAGATTAGGAGAACTGCCTTTGTTGCTGCAATATGCTATATTTGGCAAGCTAGAATTCTTATAATTTTTGAGCATAATCACAGCTCTCAGCTGTTTCTATCTTTAGACAGATTAGAAATGTTGTTCTTTTGAAAATGTATTCTAAAAAAAGTAGTAGCAGGAAGTTTTTAGCCTTGTATAGGAAATGGCAAGAGATTGGTTGATGTAAATAGTTGGATTCTTTGTTTTGATAGGTTTTATTCCTTAATGAATTTGCATAAGATTTCCTTTTGGTGTTTTGGCCCCCCAAAAAAAAAAAAAAGAAAAAAATGCATGTGGAATAACAGATTAGTTACTGTCATTAGTGAATGATGATTATTAGCAAGTTATTTATTGATGGAATAATTATGTTATTGGTAAGTATTCATTATCTCAAAATAAACAATCAACGTATATAATCCCTTGAAAATTTAAAAATAATGAAGAAATACTCCTAATAGATGATTTATGACTTAAATACTTCCCTTATAGTTTAATTTTTTTTCCCTTTTATGGAAGAGAACTCTATTGTCTTACCCATCAATAATTAGTTTCTATTGTAATTTTTTTTTATCAATTATGTTATAATATTTTTCTGAATTTCTCTCCCCTAGACTTTGCTCCTAATTCTGTCTCTGGAATTTAGGAGCTGATGTTCGGAGCAATGCTAGTGGAGATAAATTTTACAAGACTGAAGGAAATGGGAAGTTTTCCAGTGGTGCAGGTGGCCGCGGCAGCGGTGGTAGTGGTAGCAATGCTGAGGGGGAGAGAGAGGACAGAGAAGAAGACTTTGGAATGATTACAAAATTTTATGAGGTGTTCATCTGTGTTTATTTCTTTCTTTTTGATGGGTATATTTGCGAATTCCAATAGATTTATTTTTTCATCTCTTTCCGCCCAGTTCTGGCATTCGATGCCGCCTACATTTATGATTTCAAAAGCGAGAATTTCATATTCGACTTGGGCATTTATAACTTTTGCTTTGATTTGATACACTTTTCCTTCCCTGGTTAGTAAAAAAGCGCTGTTCTAAAGACTTTGCACATCTTCCTTCTGATATGGTGGGTGCTTCTCCTTAGATATTTGGATTTGCAAGTAATTTTGGAGTGACTTCAAGTAATTTGTGTTGATGCAATTTGAAGTTTTTTTCTGTTTCTTTTTTTTTTTTTCCTTTTATTAAATGAAGACTATATTTATGAATGTTTGTGTGAACGATAACAAGTGCTTGAATGTTAATTTGAAATGCTGTTTACAATTTATTACCTGAGGTACTTGCTAAAATCACATGAACTTAAAAAAAAAAAAAAAAATCCAGGTCAGTTGATATGATTTTTATTGAGAAGATAGAGATGCGTGATGAGGAGTAGAAAAAGATAGTTATCTCACCAATATAAAATGATTATACCTGCTAAACTCAGGCATTATCCTAGAGTTCAGAAACTGACATGATTTTATATTATGTTGAAGTTGAATTTTTGAATTATATATGATATCAGCCTGATGAGCCTAGAGTTGATGCTGAAGATGATAAGGAAGGCGCTGATGAGGATAATGAAGATGGTGTGGATAGAGAAGCAGCTGAAGGTAAGAAATATTAAACTTTGAATGCAGCAATTAATATTATTATTATTTTTTTCCAATGTGTAGAACTAGGTTAAAGAAAAGTAAGGAAGAACAAATACAAGGAAAAAAAAAAAAAAAAAAAGAGAGAGAGAGAGAGAGAGAGAGAGAATAAAGAAGAGAATATTAGAGAAAAAGAAAAGGGCGTAAGTAAGAAGTAAAGATTGCGGGAAATAGGGAGGAGGAAAGGGAAGAGCAAAGGAATTTGGGAAATTTGCCTTTAGTCTTTTGTTTAAAAGAGCATAAGCTATGTGATGGAATCCCTAAATAAAATACAATATCACAATGAAAAATTACAATAAAATCTTAACCAATTAATTCACTTAATTAGTAAGAAATTTCTTTTTCTTCATTCCATCTGCAGCTGTTCAAAAATATTCTAACATGGTTTTAGGCTAAGTATAACTTGGCATGAAGTTGCCTTTTTTTTTTGTTTCTCTCTGTGTGTGTGTATAACTTTATTTATTACAATAATGGTAAATAAAAAGTGGGAGGATTTTAATTGCTGGAGCCAAATACACATCTACCTATCCCTTGGGTTCTTAGCACGAATATTGCAGGAGATCATTTTTCCTTCATGCATTTTTTAATTACTAACATGTGGGTGCAAACTGGAAAGCTGTAATTGATAAAAGACTGCAAACTTTTCTGGTTTAGCTCAGAATTCCCTATAGTTGTCCTGCTAACAAGCACTTTGTAGATATTTAAAAAACCTTCCGAAGGGTAATTTGAATGTGGTATTATACAACTCCAACATATGCTGTCAGATAAAAGTTGTTAACATAATCCGTGGGGCGTTCCAAGTCAGTGGTGGTTGGAGAATTTAAAAATCATACCTATGAGTGCAAGCTAGCGTCTCTGAGATGCTTGTGTTATCTTAACCCAATCCAACATAGTAAGTTACAAATTTCAGAAATTGAAACTGTTGAGACAGAGAGAGGAAAATCAAGTTCATTATTTCACCAGGTTTCAATTAGTTTGGAATTAAGGTATACTATTTTGTCTATCAACTAGAGCTATTTAACCATTTCAGAATTTAACATGTAGTCTAGTCGTCTAATACTATATGTATTTATAGAGCTATTGGTTTACTGTTTCAGAGTTTAATCATCTAATCTAGTCTAATCCAACATATATATATGTGTATATGCGTGTTTATAGAGCATGGCTAGCGCCAAACCTTCATAATTAGATTATTTTTTCTTACTATGTTACCCTTACTATTTGGTCTCTTGCATTTTCTCATTTCCATTTCCCCTGAAAACTCTTGTCTTTCTCTTTGACTTATTTTCTACCGAATGGCCCTTCCTCACTTAATAAAAGCTGGGTACTCATGTTCATATAATCCACAAACTTCCTACTCCATGTGCCCACCCAAAAAACCTCACAAACCAATCTAGTAATCTCTATTTGTGCTGAAGTTGTAATAATTATATTGTATCTTTAGATATCTTAGGCTAAATTGCACTCATTATCCTTGAACTTATTACTATAATGCGTTATTATTCTTTAACTTCAATTCGTTGCTTTAAAATACCTAAAGATTAATTTAACTACAATAATTATCCTAAATCCCTTTTTCTGTCCATCATCTAGACGGAAATCTCATGTGGACTCCAATCACCATTTTTTAACGTTATTTGTATGCCATGTTGGATGTCCAACAACTTCCAACCTTTCTATACACGCTGATATAACGAAAAATAAATAAATTTTCTCTCTCCTCTCTCTCTCTCGCTCTCTCTTTCTTTCTCCTTCACACTTCCTGTCTCTCCCTTTCCATGTTCTCCATCCGAATGGTGCTTTTCAAAGCCACATATTCTCCAAGGTAGCCACCAAGATGTTCGTGTAAAGCACTCTTATCAATTCCCTGGCGGTGATAGCTTTTGCAAACATAGTAAAAAACACTCTGCACCAACAAACCCACTAGATTTACAATCACCAAAACCCCCCACCGACAACAATTCTTGTAAAGCCCCCGTAGGTTTCTCCTCCGTGCACAACTACAGATCCAAAAATTCCACCAATAACCCCTATAAATGGCTAAATACCTAAAACCAAGCATAGCAGCCACACGAGTCTTTCACTTGAGCAACTCACAACTCTTTTTGATTGCTGCAAACCCATAAATGGGCTCAAGCACAGAAACTACAGTAGCCAAGTGCCATAGAGCAGTTATATGCACATGAACAACCAAGAAGAGCACAAAAATCACCACCAACGAGAAGAAAATGAAAAGGGGATTTTGGGTATTGATAGTGATAACGAAAATAACCAACAAAATAAGAAAGAAGTAGTTATAAAGCAAAATAACAAAGAAATATACAAAAATGTAATAAACAAGCTCGTAAAAACCTTGGGTATAGTAGAAATGGTAGAAGAGAAAGAAAAAGGTTTGGACTCAGTTAGACAATTTGAGTCAAATTTGGACTTGGATTAAGAGATTTACGAAGAGAGAGAGAGCAAGTGTGAAGAAGAAAGAAAGAAAGAGAGAGAGAGAGAGAGAGGGAGAGAGAGAGAGAATTTATTTTTTTTTTTTTAATTACACCAGCATGTGTGGAAAGGTTGGAACCTGTGAGACATCTAATCTGACATACAAAGAATGTTAAAAAAATGATAATTGGAGTCCACATAGGATTTCCGTCCAACTCATGGACGGAAAAAGGGATTTGGGACAATTATTAGAGTCAAATTAATCTTTAGGTATTTTAAAGCAACGAATTAAAGTCGACGGATAGTAATGCATTATAGTGATAAGTTTATGGACAATGGGTGCAATTTAGCTGATGTCTTAAGCAAATGATTCCTACTAAAATAAATTTTATGTTGTGTGTATATTGCCCAAATTCAATAATCAAAAATTTTGAGTGACTGCTGGTTTCTTTCCATTTGAATGCACAGCAAGGTCTAAAATTGATTCTCCCAATGTTTGAAATAAAGAGTAACAATATATACTCATGATAAATGATGTAATAGTTGTATTAAAAGTATTAATTCATAAGAATTCATTAGATAGAAAAATGAACTTAATTACAAACTTATTCTCAGAATTATAATTTTGTTAAAATATTATACATATGTAGTTATGATTATCAATATTCTATCTTTCTATTGTGTTGTTTATCTATCAAAAAGTTACTGTTAAGCACAAATGAAAACTCAATGTGATATTATCAAATTGGCTGAGCATTACCCCGTTAAAGCTTGGGTAGGCGCATGTTACAGAGTTCAACTTGATATGCCTTCTTAATTTGTATGGCTTACAAGAAATTAAAGAATGTGAAATAAATCTCATTAAAAAGAAAATCCAAAATGAAAGTTGATAGTAGTATTAACTTTCTCAAGGAGGAAAATAATGTGATATCATCATATAAACTTGAAAAAGGAATCTAATATTTTTTCATTGTTATTATAGTAAGATAGAAAGGAACAAAACGGAGATAATAGGAATCGTAGAAGAAAGGCAGCTTATTCATGAAATGCCTTTTTTGCTTCATGTGATGCCATACTAGCATTGGTGTCTAAATACACTAGAACGTAATGCACTTCCTGGAACTAATTCCCCCTATGTATTGTCTCTTCTGATGGCTACCGATAAACAAAGTAAATGAAGACACTTTATGCCAAAGATACCTAGTCCCTTGTTACTACAGAGTCAAACACAAGACTTACCTGAGCCATTGCCCCTCTGGACTTGTTATAGATTTTTCATCTTCTAAAGGTGCTTGCAATTATCCTACTACTACTATTCATTGAGATGTTGATTTTGATGCAGCACCAGGGTTCTTTCATACTGAGTCTACTATACGTGTACATAAATGGAACAATTAGATTATGTTCATGTTCACATAGCTTTTGTCGTTATGCATTAAAGCAGTTTTAATTTCAATACAAGTGTAACAAGT
Organism: Reutealis trisperma; assembly: GCA_947687605.1. Lineage (NCBI taxonomy): Eukaryota > Viridiplantae > Streptophyta > Magnoliopsida > Malpighiales > Euphorbiaceae > Reutealis > Reutealis trisperma. Next base: position 769,123 of record CANTUT010000013.1, on the reverse strand, counting down.
TCAATGAGATACTGATTTTGATGCTGTATTTCCAGAATTTGATCGCATGATGGGACTCTTCATATCGTATTTGGAAAGAGATGTTGTGCAGAGGCTAGGCAACATTAACAAATACAATATACGGGATACTCCAAGTATGGCTTTGTTTCTGCCCTTTATCTCACTGTTTCTTGCTCTTGCATTTAAACATTTGGTTACTTTTCAGTTAGAACTTTAGAAGAAGAAGAATAAGATACAAGGGTTTGAATGGGACCGCTTATCAGGAGATTTTGATGACTTCTATAATATTCATTTATTTAATTTTTCAATAATATTTAATTATTTAATTTTTCATTTGACAGAAGTGAAAGTTTTCTGTATGAAAACTAACCCATCTAGGGTTCTTCCAGACTGAGTCTACTATACATGTACATAAATGGTACAATTATTTTGTGTTCACATAGCTTTTATAGTTATGTATTAAAGAAGTTTTAATTTCAATGCAGCGTAACAAGTTCAATTTTAAATAGCAAAATCACTAAATGAAGCCTAGCTGTGACACTCTTTAATAAAAAATAAACTTGCATAAAGTGCAGGCTATTGTCTAGTTTCTCAATGCCTAGATGTTCCTATATCATAAAGAATTAACTACGTGCTTTTCAAACTTGAAATTCAATCAAACTTCACTTTTAATCTTAGTAACTACAAATTATAGAGCAAAAAGTTTTGAAATTTGTCAAATGAAAAATAAGGTCTCTTTAAAATTTATCGGCAGACAAATCATAACTTTTAAGTCACTTGATTGAACAGAGATTGCAATTTAAACCTGATTGCAACAATTAAGAAGTAAAAATAAAAATAGCAACTCTTGCCTTTAATGTTATCAAGTGCTCATTCCCCTGCAAATACCACATCTTTTAGAACCCCTAGGGCACAAAATAATTGATTGTGAAATAGTAGTAAGAAAATAGTATATTAAAGCAAACCTCATCGAGCTTTTAGTATTTTTCCTTAAACTTCTTGTATAGTTTTATTTATTTTGAAATTATCATTTGCCTGTGAAATTTGTTGTCTTATGATCATTATTTCTCCATGTGAAAGATACGTAATAGAGGACAAAAATGATCTCAATAAAGTTTTTAGTTACATCTTAAGTACTACAGTCACTAACCAACTCCAAATTATAATGCAAATAGTGTTGAAATCCATCAAATAGAAAGTCAGATGATTCTTTATAATTGATCATAAAAATAATAACCTTAAGTTATTTGATTTGATTGAACAAAGATTGCAGTATAAACCTGATTGCAACAATTAATTATGGAGTAAAATAAAAATAGTAACTCGTCTTTAACTGAGGGGCTTTGAGTTGGAGAAGGGAGTGGAGATGGTGCAGTAGAAGAGCCAAGGGTAAGAGATTATTGAGTCAGATTAGGAGAATTGCCTTTGTTGCTGCAATATGCTATATTTGGCAAGCTAGAATTCTTATAATTTTTGAGCATAATCACAGCTCTCAGCTGTCTCTATCTTTAGACAGATTAGAAATGTTGTTCTTTTGAAAAAAAAGTAGTAGCAGGAAGTTTTTAGCCTTGTATAGGAAATGGCAAGAGATTGGTTGATGTAAATAGTTGGGTTCTTTGTTTTGATAGGTTGTATTCCTTATTGAATTTGCATAAGATTTCCTTTTGGTGTTTTGGCCCCAAAAAAAAAAAAAAAAAAAAAAAGCATGTGGAATAACAGATTAGTTACTGTCATTAGTGAATGATGATTATTAGCAAGTTATTTATTTATGGAATAATTATGTTATTGGTAAGTATTCTTTATCTCAAAATAAACAATCAACGTATATAATCCCTTGAAAATTTAAAAATAATGAAGAAATACTCCTAATAGATGATTTATGACTTGAATACTTCCCTTATAGTTTAATTTTTTTCCCTTTTATGGAAGAGAACTTTATTGTCTTACCCATCAATAACTAGTTTCTATTGTAATTTTTTTTTTTTTATCAATTATGTTATAATATTTTTCTGAAAATTTCCCTCCCCTAAACTTTACTCTTAATTCTGTCTCTGGAATTTAGGAGCTGATGTTCGGGGCAATGCTAGTGGAGATAAATTTTACAAGACTGAAGGAAATGAGAAGTTTCCCAGTGGTGCAGGTGGTGGCGGCAGCAGTGGTAGTGGTAACAATGCTGAGGGGGAGAGAGAGGATAGAGAAGAAGACTTTCGAACAATTATAAAATTTTATGAGGTGTTCATCTGTGTTTATTTCTATCTTTTTGATGGTTATTTTTGCAAATTCCAACAGATTTATTTTTTCATCTCTTTCCGCCCTGTTCTGGCATTCGATGCCGCCTACATTTATGATTTCAAAAGCAAGAATTTGACATTCGACTTGGACATTTATAACTTTTGCTTTGATTTGATACACTTTTCCTTCCCTGGTTAGTAAAAAAGCACTGTTCTAAAGACTTTGCTCATCTTCCTTCTGATATGGTGGGTGCTTCTCCTTAGATATTTGGATTTGCAAGTAATTTTGGAGTGACTTCAAGTAATTTGTGTTGATGCAATTTGAAGTTTTTTTCTGTTTCTTTTTTTTTTGTTTTATTAAATGAAGACTATATTTATGAATGTGTGTGTGAACGATAACAAGTGCTTGAATGTTAATCTGAAATGCTGTTTACAATTTATTACCTGAGGTACTTGCTAAAATCACATGAAATTAAAAAAAAAAAAAATTCCAGGTCAGTTGATATGATCTTTATTGTGAAGATAGAGATGCGTGATGAGGAGTAGAAAAAGATAGTTATCTCACCAATATAAAATGATTATACCTGCTAAACTCAGGCAGTATACTAGAGTTCAGAAACTGACATGATTTTATCTTATATTGAAGTTGAATTTTTGAATTATATATGATATCAGCCTGTTGAGCCTAGAGTTGATGATGAAGATGATAAGGAAGGCGCTGATGAGGATAATGAAGATGATGTGGGTAGAGAAGCGGCTGAAGGTAAGAAATATTAAACTTTGAATGCAGCAATTAATATTATTATTTTTTTTTCCAATGTGTAGAACTAGGTTAAAGAAAAGTAAGGAAGAACAAATAGAAGAAAAAAAAAAAAAAAAGAGAGAGAGAATAAAGAAGAGAATATTAGAGAAAAAGAAAAGGGCATAAGTAAGAAGTAAAGATTACGGGAAATAGAGAGGAGGAAAATGAAGAGCAAAGGAATTAGGGAAATTTGCCTTTAATCTTTTGTTTAAATGAGCATAAGCTATGTGATGGAATCCCTAAATAAAATACAATATCACATTGAAAAATTAAAATAAAATCTTAACCAATTAATTCACTTAATTAGTAAGAAATATCTTTTTCTTCATTCCATCTGCAGCTGTTCAAAAATATTCTAACATGGTTTTAGGCTAAGTATAACTTGGCATGAATTTGCCTTTTTTTTGTTTCTCTGTGTGTGTGTGTGTGACATTATTTATTACAATAATGGTAAATAAAAAATGGGAGGATTTTAATTGCTGGAGCCAAATACACATCTACCTATCCCTTGGGTTCTTAGCACGAATATTGCGGGAGATCATTTTTCCTTCATGCATTGACATACCTTTTTTAATTACTAACATGTTGGTGCAAACTGGAAAGCTGTAATTGATAAAAGACTGCAAACTTTTCTGGTTTAGCTCAGAATTCCCTATAGTGGTCCTGCTAACAAGCACTTTGTAGATATTTAAAAAACCTTCCGAAGGGAAATTTGAATATGGTATTATACAATTCCAACATGTGCTGTCAGATAAAAGTTGTTAACATAATCCGTGGGGCACACCAAGTCAGTGGTGGTTGGAGAATTTAAAAATCATAACTATGAGCGCAAGCTAGCGTCTCTGAGATGCTTGTGTTATCTTAACCCGAGCCAACATAGTAAGTTACAAATTTCAGAAATTGAAACTGTTGAGACAGAGAGAGGAAAATCAAGCTCATTATTTCCACAGGTTTCAATTAATTTGGAATTAAGGTATACCATTTTGTCTATCAACGAGAGCTATTTCACCATTTCAGAATTTAACATGTTGTCTAGTCGTCTAGTACTATATGCATTTATAGAGCTACTGGTTTACTGTTTCAGAGTTTAATCATCTAATCTAGGCTAATCTAACTTATATATATGTGTATATGCGTGTTTATAAAGCATGGCTAGCGCCAAACCTTCATAATTAGATTATTTTTTCTTACTATGTTACCCTTACTATTTGGTCTCTTGCATTTTCTCATTTCCATTTCCCCTGAAAACTCGTCTTTCTCTTTGACTTATTTTCTACTGAATGGCACTTTCTCACTTAATAAAAGCTGGGTACTCATGTCTACATAGTCCACAAACTTCCTACTCCATGTGCCCACCCAAAAAACCTCACATACCAATCTAGTAATCTCTCTTTGAGCTGTAGTTGTAATAATTACATTGTATCTTTAGATGTCTTAAGCAAATGATTCCTACTAAAATAAATTTTATGTTGTGCGTATATTGCCCAAATTCAACAATCAAAAATTTTGAGTGACTGCTGGTTTTTTTCCATTTGAATGCACAGCAAGGTCTAAAATTGATTCTCCCAATGTTTGAAATAAAGAGTAATAGTATATACTCATGATAAATGATGTAATAGTTGTATTAAAAGTATTAATTCATAAGAATTCATTAGATAGAAAAAATGAACTTAATTACAAACTCATTCTCAGAATTATAATTTTGTTAAAATATTATACATATGTAGTTATGATTATCAATATTCTATCTTTCTATTGTGTTGTTTATCTATCAAAAAGTTACTGTTAAGCACAAATGAAAACTCAATGTGATATTATCAAATTGGCTGAGCATTACCCTGTTAAAGCTTGGGTAGGTGCATGTTACAGAGTTCAACTTGATATGCCTTCTTAATTTGTATGCCTTCCAAGAAATTAAAGAATGTGAAATAAATCTAATTAAAAAGAAAATCCAAAATGAAAGTTGATAGTAGTATTAACTTTCTCAAGGAGGAAAATAATGTGATATCATCATATAAACTTGAAAAAGGAATCTAATGTTTTTTCATTGTTATTATAGAAAGGTAGAAAGGAACAAAAAGGAGATAATAGGAATCATAGAAGAAAGGCAGCTCATTCATGAAATACCTTTTTTGCTTCATGTGATGCCATACTGCCATTGGTGTCTAAATACACTAGAACGTAATGCAATTCCTAGAACTAATTCTCCTTATGTATTCTCTCTTCTGATGGCTACCGATAAACAAATTAAAGAAGACACTTTATGCCAAAGTTACCTAGTCCCTTGTTACTACAAGGTCAAACACAAGACTTACCTGATTCATTGCCTCTCAAGACTTGTTATGGATTTTTCATCTTCTAAAGGTGCTTGCAATTATCCTAGTACTACTATTCATTGAAATATTGATTTTGATGCGGCACCAGGGTTCTATCATACTGAGTCTGCTATACGTGTACATAAATGGAACAATTAGATTATGTTCACCTAGCTTTTTTCGTTATGCATTAAATCAGTTTTAATTTCAATACAAGTGTAACAAGTTTAATGAGATACTGATTTTGATGCTGTATTTCCAGAACTTATTCACATAAAGGAACTCCTCAGATTGTATTTGGAAAGACAGGTTGAGCAGAAACTACGCAACATTAACATATACAATATATGGGATACTCCAGGTATGGTTTTGTTTCTGGCCTTTATCTCACTGTTTCTTGTTCTTGCATATAAACATTTGGTTACTTTTCAGTTAGAGCTTTAGAAGAAGTGGACTAAGATACTATGGTTTGAATGGGACCGCTTATCAGGAGATTTTGATGACTTCAATAATATTTATCTAATCAATTTTTCAATAATATTTAAATAATTAATTTTTCATTTGACAGAAGTGAAAGTTTTCTGTATGAAAACTAACCCATCTAGGGTTCTTCCATACTGAGTCTACTATACATGTACATAAATGGTACAATTATTTTGTGTTCACATACCTTTTGTAGTTATGTGTTAAAGAAGTTTTAATTTCAATGCGGCGTAAGACGTTCAATTTTAAATAGCAATGTCATTAAACGAAGCCTAGCTGTGGCGCTTTTTAATAACAGATAAACTTGCTTAAAGTGCAGGCCATTGTCTAGTTTCTCAATGACTAGATGTTCCTATATTATAGAGTTTTAACTACATGCTTTTCAAACTTGAAATTCAATCAAACTTCACTTTTAATCTTAGTAACTACAAATTATAGAGCAGAATGTTTTGAAATTTGTCAAATGAAAAGTAAGGTCTCTTTAAAATTTATCGCCAGACAAATAATAACTTTTAAGTCACTTGATTGAACAGAGATTGCAATGTAAACCTGATTGCAACAATTAATAAGTAAAAATAAAAATAGCAACTCTTGCCTTTAATGTTATCAAGTGCTCATTCTCCTGCAAATACCACATCTTTAAGAACCCCTAGGGCTCAAAATAATTGATTGTGAAATAGTAGTTAGAAAATATTATATTAAAGCAAACCTCATCGAGCTTTTAGTATTTTTCCTTAAACTTCTTGTATATTTTTATTTATTTTGAAATTATCATTTGCCTGTGAAATTTGTTGTCTTATGATCATTATTTCTCCATATGAAAGATACGTAATAGAGGACAAAAATGATCTCAATAAAGTTTTAAGTTACATCTTAAATAGTAGAGTCAGTAACAAACTCCAAATTATAATGCAAATAGTATTGAACTCCATCAAATATAAGTCAGATTATTCTTTGTAATTCGTCATAAAAATAATAACCTTAAGTTATTTGATTTGATTGAACAAAGATTGCAATATAAACCTGATTGCAACAGTTAATTATGGAGTAAAATAAAAATAGTTACTCGTCTTTAACTGAGGGGCTTTGAGTTGGAGAAGGGAGTGGAGATGGTGCAGTAGAAGAGCCAGGGGTAAGAGCTTATTGAGTCAGATTAGGAGAATTGCCTTTGTTGCTGCAATATGCTATATTTGGCAAGCTAGAATTCTTATAATTTTTGTGCATAATCACAGCTCTCAGCTGTTTCTATCTTTAGACAGATTAGAAATGTTGTTCTTTTGAAAATGTATTCTAAAAAAAAGTAGCAGCAGGAAGTTTTTAGCCTTGTATAGGAAATGGCAAGAGATTGGTTGATGTAAATAGTTGGATTCTTTGTTTTGATAGGTTGTATTCCTTAATGAATTTGCATAAGATTTCCTATTGGTGTTTTGGCCCCCAAAAAAAAAAAAAAAAAAAAAATGCATGTGGAATAACAGATTAGTTACTGTCATTAGTGAATGATGATTATTAGCAAGTTATTTATCTATGGAATAATTATGTTATTGGTAAATATTCTTTATCTCAAAATAAACAATCAACTTATATAATCCCTTGAAAATTTAAAAATAATGATGAAATACTCCTAATAGATGATTTATGACTTAAATACTTCCCTTATAGTTTAATTTTTTTCCCTTTTATGGAAGAGAACTTTATTGTCTTACCCATCAATAACTAGTTTCTATTGTAATTTTTTTTTTTTTATCAATTATGTTATAATATTTTTCTGAAATTTTCCCTCCCCTAAACTTTACTCTTAATTCTGTCTCTGGAATTTAGGAGCTGATGTTCGGGGCAATGCTAGTGGAGATAAATTTTACAAGACTGAAGGAAATGAGAAGTTTCCCAGTGGTGCAGGTGGCGGCGGCAGCAGTGGTAGTGGTGGCAATGCTGAGGGGGAGAGAGAGGACAGAGAAGAAGACTTTCAAACGATTACAAAATTTTATGAGGTGTTCATCTGTGTTTATTTCTTTCTTTTTGACGGGTATATTTGCGAATTCCAACAGATTTATTTTTTCATCTCTTTCCGCCCAGTTCTGGCATTCAATGCCGCCTACATTTATGATTTCAAAAGCAAGAATTTGATATTCGACTTGGACATTTATAACTTTTGCTTTGATTTGATACACTTTTCCTTCCCTGGTTAGTAAAAAAAGTGCTGTTCTAAAGACTTTGCACATCTTCCTTCTGATATGGTGGGTGCTTCACCTTAGATATTTGGATTTGCAAGTAATTTTTGGAGTGACTTCAAGTTATTTGTGTTGATGCAATTTGATGTTTTCTTCTGGTTTTTTTTTTTTTTCCTTTTATTAAATGAAGACTATATTTATGAATGTGTGTGTGAACGATAACAAGTGCTTTAATGTTAATTTGAAATGCTGTTTATAATTTATTACCTGAGATACTTGCTAAAATCACATGAAATTAAAAAAAAAAAAAATCCAGGTCAGTTGATTTGATTTTTATAGAGAAGATAGAGATGCGTGATGAGGAGTAGAAAAAGATAGTTATCTCACCAATATAAAATGGTTATACCTGCTAAACTCAGGCATTATCCTAGAGTTGAGAAACTGACATGATTTTATCTTATATTGAAGTTGAATTTTTGAATTATATATGATATCAGCCTGATGAGCCTAGAGTTGATGATGAAGATGATGAGGGAGGCACTGATGAGGATAATGAAGATGGTGTGGGTAGAGAAGCGGCTGAAGGTAAGAAATATTAAACTTTGAATGCAGCAATTAATATTATTATTTTTTTTTCCCAATGTCTAGAACTAGGTTAAAGAAAAGTAAGGATGAACAAATAGAAGGAAAAAAAAAAAAAAAAAAGGAGAGAGAGAGAGAGAATAAAGAAGAGAATATTAGAGAAAAAGAAAAGGGCGCAAGTAAGAAATGAAGATTACGGGAAATAGAGAGGAGGAAAGGGAAGAGCAAAGGAATTAGGGAAATTTGCCTTTAGTCTTTTTTTTTTAAAGTAGCATAAGCTATGTGATGGAATCCCTAAATAAAATACAATATCACAATGAAAAATTAAACTAAAATCTTAACCAATTAATTCACTTAATTAGAAATCTTAACCAGTTAATTCACTTAATTAGTAAGAAATTTCTTTTTCTTCATTCCATCTGCGGCTGTTCAAAAATATTCTAACATGGTTTTAGGCTAAGTATAACTTGGCATGAATTTGCCTTTTTTTTTGTTTCTCTGTGTGTGTGTGTGTGTGTGTGTGTATGGCTTTATTTATTACAATAATGGTAAATAAAAAGTGGGAGGATTTTAATTGCGGGAGCCAAATACACATCTACCTATACCTTGGGTTTGTAGCACGAATATTGCGGGAGATCATTTTTCCTTCATGCATTGACATACCTTTTTTAATTACTAACATGTGGGTGTAAACTGGAAAGCTGTAATTGATAAAAGAATCCAAACTTTTCTGGTTTAGCTCAGAATTCCCTATAGTCGTCCTGCTAACAAGCACTTTGTAGATATTTAAAAAACCTTCCGAAGGGTAATTTGAATGTGGTATTATACAATTCCAATATGTGCTGTCAGATAAAAGTTGTTAACATAATCCGTGGGGCATACCAAGTCAGTGGTGGTTGGAGAATTTAAAAATCATAACTATGACATGAGTTAGGGTGTGCAAGCTAGCGTCTCTGAGATGCTTGTGTTATCTTAACCCAAGCCAACATAGTAAGTTACAAATTTCAGAAATTGAAACTGTTGAGACAGAGAGAGGAAAATCAAGCTCATTATTTCCACAGGTTTCAGTTAATTTGGAATTATGGTATACTATTTTGTCTATCAACTAGAGCTATTTCACCATTTCAGAATTTACCATGTACCCTAGTCGTCTAAAACTATATGCATTTATAGAGCTATTGGTTTACTGTTTCAAAGTTTAATCATCTAATCTAGTCTAATCTAGCATATATATATATGTGTATATGCGTGTTTATAGAGCATGGCTAGCGCCAAACCTTCATTATTAGATTATTTTTTCTTACTATACTACCCTTACTATTTAGTCTCTTGCATTTTCTCATTTCCATTTGCCCTGAAAACTCTTGTCTTTCTCTTTGATTTATTTTCTACTGAATGGCACTTCCTCACTTAATAAAAGCGGGGTACTCATGTTTATATCATCCACAAACTTCCTACTCCATGTGCCCGCCCGAAAAACCTCCCAAACCAATCTAGTAATCTCTATTTGAGCTGAAGTTGTAATAATTACATTGTATCTTTAGATGTCTTAAGCAAATGATTCCTACTAAAATAAATTTTATGTTGTGTGTATAATTCCCAAATTCAACAATCAACAATTTTGAGTGACTGCTGGTTTCTTTGCATTTGAATGCACAGCAAGGTCTAAAATTGATTCTCCCAATGTTTGAAATAAAGAGTAATAGTATATACTCATGATAAATGATGTAATAGTTGTATTAAAAGTATTAATTCATAAGAATTCATTAGATAGAAAAAATGAACTTAATTTAATTACAAACTCATTCTCAGAATTATAATTTTGTTAAAATATTATACGTATGTAGTTATGATTATCAATATTCTATCTTTCTATTGTGTTGTTTATCTGTTAAAAAGTTACTGTTAAGCACAAATGAAAACTCAATGTGATATTATCAAATTGGCTGGGCATTACCCTGTTAAAGCTTGGGTAGGTGCATGTTACAGAGTTCAACTTGATATGCCTTCTTAATTTGTATGCCTTCCAAGAAATTAAAGAATGTGAAATAAATCTAATTAAAAAGAAAATCCAAAATGAAAGTTGATAGTAGTATTAACTTTCTCAAGGAGGAAAATAATGTGATATCATCATGTAAACTTGAAAAAGGAATCTAATATGTTTTCATTGTTATTATAGAAAGATAGAAAGGAACAAAAAGGAGATAATAGGAATCGTAGAAGAAAGGCAGCTCATTCATGAAATGTCTTTTTTGCTTCATGTGATGCCATACTGGCATTGGTGTCTAAATACACTAGAACATAATGCACTTCCTAGAACTAATTCCCCTTATGTATTGTCTCTTCTAATGGCTACCAATAAACAAATTAAAAGAAGACACTTTATGCCAAAGATACCTAGTCCCTTGTTACTAGAGAGTCAAACACAAGACTTACCTGAGCCGTTGCCTCTCAAGACTTGTTGTGGATTTTTCATCTTCTAAAGGCGCTTGCAATTATCCTACTACTACTACTATTCATTGAGATATTGATTTTGATGCAGCACCAGGGTTCTTTCATACTGAGTCTGCTATACATGTGCATAAATGGAACAATTAGATTATGTTCACATAGCTTTTGTTGTTATGTAATAAAGCAGTTTTAATTTCAATACAAGTGTAACAAGTTCATTGAGATACTGATTTTGATGCTGTATTTCCAGAATTTGATCACATAAAGGAACTCCTCGGATTGTATTTGGTAAGACAGGTTGTGCGGAAACTATGCAACATTAACAAATACAATATACAGTATACTCCAAGTATGGTTTTGTTTCTGGCCTTTATCTCACTGTTTCTTGCTCTTGCATTTAATCATTTGGTTACTTTTCAGTTAGAGCTTTAGAAGAAGTAGAATGAGATACTATGGTTTGAATGGGACCGCTTATTTGGAGATTTTGATGACTTCAATAATATTTATCTAATTAATTTTTCAATAATATTTAATTAATTAATTTTTCATTTGACAGAAGTGAAAGTTTTTTGTATGAAAACTAACCCATCTAGGGTTCCTCCATACTGATTCTACTATACATGTACATAAATGGTACAATTATTTTGTGTTCACATAGCTTTTGTAGTTATGTATTAAAGAAGTTTTAATTTCAATGCAGCGTAACAAGTTCAACTTTAAATAGCAATATCATTAAATGAAGCCTAGCTGTGACACTTTTTAATAACAAATGAACTTGCATAAAGTGCAGGTCATTGTCTAGTTTCTCAATGACTAGATGTTCCTATATCATAAAGAATTAACTACATGCTTTTCAAACTTGAAATTCATTCAAACTTCCCTTAAATCTTAATAACTGCAAATTATGGAGCAAAAGGTTTTGAAATTTGTCAAATGAAAAGTAAGGTCTCTTTAAAATTTATCGCCAGTCAAATAATAACTTTTAAGTCACTTGATTGAACAGAGATTGCAATGTAAACCTGATTGCAACAATTAAGAAGTAAATAAAAATAGCAACTCTTGCCTTTAATGTTATCAAGTGCTCATTCTCCTGCTAATACCACATCTTTAAGAACCCCTAGGGCACAAAATAAATGATTGTGAAATAGTAGTTAGAAAATAATATATTAAAGCAAACCTCATTGAGTTTTTAGTATTTTTCCTTAAACCTCTTGTGTAGTTTTATTTATTTTGAAATTATCATTTGCCTGTTAAATTTGTTGTCTTATGATCATTGTTTCTCCATATGAGAGATACGTAATAGAGGACAAAAATGATCTCAATAAAGTTTTAAGTTACATCTTAAATAGTACAGTCACTAACAAACTCCAAATTATAATGCAAATAGTGTTGAAATCCATCAAATAGAAAGTCAGATGATTCTTTATAATTGATCATAAAAGTAATAACCTTAAGTTATTTGATTTGATTGAACAAAGATTGCAATATAAACCTGATTTCAACAATTAATTATGGAGTAAAATAAAAATAGTAACTCATCTTTAACATTATCAAGTGCTCATTCACCTACAAATATCCCATCTTTAAACCTGATATTTGTTTGAGGAGATTGCAGCTATCAAGGCTGGTGGAACTCACAGTAAGGATAATTTGAAGGGCTATTGTCATGGGAAAAAAGTTAGGAGAGCAGGTTCTCGTCGCACTCGTGCTAAGAAGGCAATGCGTAAGCAGCGAGAGGCTGTGCAACCTACTTTCCTTTTGGCTGGATTGAAAAATCATCCCTCTATGTACATACGTCGTTGTCAGGTACAGGCATACAATTCACTTCTTTTACTTGCCATGACCCTTTTTTCTCTTTTTATGTTAAAGTGTTCTTGTATCTCTTACAGAAACTCCCAGAACGTCATTCTGCACTCCAAGACACTTGGACTAGCGCATTTGAGGTCTGCTCTACTGCTGCAGTAGTGTACAAAAGGCTTCTACATGAGGCTGGTTTTGGGGATTTCTTAAGGATCCAACCTTTCAAAATTCGCTCAGGTGGCTATACAAGTACTTTGGTGGAGCGGTATTTCTCTGAGACGCACACATTACATCTTGGTACTTTTGAAATTGGTCCTACTCCACTGGCTTGGTCTATGATAACTGGCATTAGGTTTGGAGGTGATCCTCTAAACCCTCCAGATATTACACCCCAAGAATGTGCAGAACTTCTTGGAGGTATAGAAGAGGATTTCTCCTTCATCAAGGGTAAACTTGATCTAAATGCCCTGTGCCCTTCAGGACTGGACTTCAGTAAGAATCCAACTGATAGTGATAGAGAGTGGATGTTCAGAAGGCTGATCGTGTATCTTGTTGGCTCTTGTTTCTTCAGTGGCGCTGATTCGATGGTTCCAATTCGCTTGGTTTCTGCCATGCGCAATATTCGAAAGATAAATCAGTATGATTGGGGATCAGCTACTTTTTCAGCCTTTTTAAGGGGTATGAGGCAGAAAACGTCTGAATGTTGTGGTACCTTCACTGGCTTCTACCCATTCTTATTATTGTGGGCTTATGAACATATCCCTTATATGAGGCCGTTGACTAAATCGGGTGCTGACACATTTCCTCTAGCTTGTCGATGGGACTTCAAGCAGATTGATGTTCCCGCCCCAAATGATTTCATATGGCACAGGTTGGAGTTGGAATATATTGAGGATGAGGTATCTATTGATCTTCGCCTCATTTGAGGTTGAAACTTTTATTTTTTTATTTAATTATTTTTTATTCTTTTGCTTAAAGTGCTTACAATTTCAACAGGTTAACTTTGATCCGTACAAAGAATTGTGCAAGAAGAAAGACTTTCAACGTGAAGGAGCACTTTCCCAGAAGAGGGTAGCGTTCTTGGGCCTGGAAAGCTGGGAATTGTACATGGGAGAAAGGAACGTCCGTCAGTTTGGTGGTGGGATTCAAATTCCTTGCTCTCCGCCAGCTAAACGATTTTGTGAAAGATCTGAAAATTTCACAATAGACCACAAACTTTTCCTGGGAGAGAATGCCTGGGGTTTCCTAGAGGATGAGGGACGTGACTATGATGAATGGTTTCGAACTAATTCTTTGGGGAGGATAGTTACTTTAGATCAGTTTCAAGGAAAGATCTTGGGAGGCCGGTTGATAGAGCTGTGGTTACGTCTCCATCGAGATGGGTACAAAGTAATATCTCCACAAGATTTACGAACTCTTCAGGATGGGGCAAAAAAATGGGAAGATAAATATCAAATTGCAGAGGCCAGGTTGAGGAAAACCTTAGCAGAGAGCAGAAATTTGAGGGAGGATGTGAATTATTGGAAGCAGGTTGCTATGTCACTGGCTGCCGAAAGATATTATCAGCGGAGTCAAGCTTTAGATGCTCAGGCAAGTCCTATGACTAGTTTGGCGTTCTTTCCATCAGGAACCTCACTGTCCCATCTAGAAGAGATGGTCCCTTTTCCACGGGGATATATGAACCCCTATCCTGGTGATGCTCGAAATTTTTTATGAGATTGGGTTAGCTTCTATAGCTTTGACCGAGTCAGTTGGGTTATAGCTCTTTCCCTCTGATATGATGATGATGGAATCGTGGCACATTAGTAATCAAGCAAACCTTTTTTTTTTTTTTTTTTGGAGACGATCTTTGAGATTGCAGATTCAGATAATAGTGGTTCAATGTTAGACTCATGCATGCAATGTGTTCAAAATTTTACCAGCATTTGTTTGTATCTTTTGACTTGATTATAAAATATTTTGTTATGCCTGAGATCTCAAGTGTGTATTTTATTTTTATTTGGTACACTATAGAGGATAAAGATTACATTAAGGGGACAATAAATGTTGTCATTGTGGACTGTATGGAACAGATGGTGCGGTTGCTAAAATTGTACTAATGATTATGAGATGTTTGCCCTAACTTCTGAAGTCCTGAGGTGAGAAAAAATGACAAAACAAATCCTACTGAGAGAGAAAAATGATCAGAAGAAGTGAAGAGCATTTGTTATTTTAGTAAAAACTCTAAATAAACTACGGGCAAAATGCAGTAAAAATCACTAAATTTCTGCCTGTTTTTTGTTTTGATAACTGAACTTTAATTTCTTACAATTTAATCACTAAACTTTAATTTTTTTTTCACCGGCAGGTCACTAAGATAATTTTGATAAATAACTCACTAAAAAATTGACGTAGTGTTTCAAGTAGGATGACACGTCATCAAGGTTGATGACATAACCATCCCACATCACACAAATAAATATATTTTAATTTTAATTTTTAATTTAAAAATATGATTTTTTAAATTTTAAATTTTAAAAACTTCTCAATGTGATGTGGCATGCTTATATCATCAATTTTGATGAAGTATCATCCTACTTATAATGTTATGTCAATTTTTTGGTGAGTTATTTCATCGGAATTATTTTAGTAACTCGCAAGTGAAAAAAAATTAAAGTTTAATAATTAAATTATAAGAAATTAAAGTTTAATGACCAAAACAGAAAACAGGCAAAAGTTTAGTGACTTTCAGTGCATTTTACCCAACAAACTACTAACAAAATAAACTTCATACCTCTTAATGTAAAAAAAAAATAATAATAATAATAAATAAATTAAATTCTACTGATCTATAACTAAAAGGGTCAAATGACTGGTATTTTTTTTTTCTTTACCCCTATTATTTTTGTTAGAAAACAAAACATTATAAAAATTAGAAGAACATTTTTAAATTGATTGGTGTAAAAGAATAACAAAATTAAAAGTACATGCTAAATAGGATTATGGTTTTATATAAACAACAATTATAAATGAAATTATTGTATTGTGAATTACACAATAAAACTAATCTTTGCATCTAACAACAATAAAACTAATCTTCCCATCTAACAATCATCCGACTCCTTTTAATTTCACTTTCTTTTTAAAAAATAAGTTCAATAAAAAAATTATTATCATTATTATTATTTAATTTAAAGGTAAAATTACAACTAAGTTATTTCTAAATTTTGCGGGATTTTTTTTTGTTGAAATGGTTTCATAGAAATTTAAATTGGCTTTCATAAAACAAACTTGGCTTTTAAATAGGGCGAGAACAGGCTGCTATGCTTCGCCTATCTGACATGAAAAAATCAGTATTCCTTTTTACTTAACAGATTTGTAAATTAAATCAGACTGAAATAGTAGACGGCGTCGTTTTACTTATATGATGTATTCTTCCAAAGCTAAGTTACCTAGCCCTACCTTCTTCAGTTCTCCCATCCCTGCCGCGGCCGCTCTCTCCCATCTCTCTCTTTGCCGTACAGAAATTTCTTGCTAACTGAAGCTTTTGCTTTTAGATCAACATTACTTGAAGCTGCCTTAGATCATTTTTATTCTTCTGCCTTTCTTCTTTGATAGGGTCGTGATCGGCAACGAAGCATCTATGGATGGAAATGTAGTGGTATGCGATTCGACTTTGCCTGGTTTTTATGATTTTATTGCTTATTTGCGTGCAATTTTTTTCTTAGCAAAATTTATTCGGTTTACCTAAATTAGGTGCTTTGTCTATGATTTGGCAACTGGATTAGTGCTTGATTTTTTATTTTTCTTAAAACGAGATCAAAATCAACTTATCCTTCTATCTATGGCTCCTTCAAAACCCATCTTCAGTTCCAGTTTTTGTTCAGAAATTTTCGTTTCAAAATGCAAAATATTAAAAAATGAAAAGAAAAGGAAAAACTTGCTATGAGTTTTGGTTCGATTATACCAAATAAAATATCTTTTTCTGATGGATATTGGCAGAAGATCGATCGGCGGAAGATCATTGAATCATTTCTTCTGGTTGCTTACCAACTAGCTGTAACTTTGTTTACAGCTTCGCTCAATAATGGCGACCATACTCTCTCACACAATAGAAAAATCCTACGAGATGTTGCAGCGGGGAGTAATGTTGTCGGCTATGTTTCTTCACTTAGCAATGTGTTGATGTGTAGACGTAACCAGGGTCTTGCTGCTCGGATCTTGACTGTAATTGCAGTTGCTGGGGCTGCTTTTGGTTTTATAGCTTCCATGGGTATGCTCTTGCCTGATGAACTGAATCTGTGGATCACTTGCGTAGCTTTTGCAATTTGCTTCCCTGCTTTGGCTGCAGGATTAAGAGGGTAGATGGATCCCCTCATATCTGTTAATGTGTAAATACTAGTTTTTTGGTAAATTGTTTTGGGTGCTTTGTAGGATTTGATAAATCTGGTGGTGTTATAGATAGAAAATGTAGGGCGACACTCGAGAGGTATGTATATGTGCGAGCTCCCCTGGCTGCTTACTACCAAGTGCCTTCACCTGGATGACATTGATAGATCCTGCGTATTGAGCTATGATCAGCAATGTGCTCTTCTTGCCAACAATGTCCCTCGATGGATGTTGGCAGAATATAGTTCATAAGCTTAACTGCAGAGACAGAGCTTCCTGTTTCATGCTCTACGACATGATTCTGTTGGATTCCATCAGTAGGCCGCTTACCAATTCAGATTGATGGTGATATTTCCACTGGTAATATGTAAGACCGAGCTTCATTCAAATGTGTGCTCTGTGTGCAACAGTTAGCGCGTAAAAATGAGCTCTCCCTTGACTGCATGCTCCTGCATATTAGGGTGGGATTCTGTTTGTCTGTTTGGTCAGTTGTAATAGTGAGCCTCTGGTTGTGTGCTCCATGATTACCATTTACACGAGGTTGCAAGAGAATGAATAAAGTTATGTTATGGAGATTATTTGTTTTTAAAAAGTTTTGGTTACCTCTCATCTGCAGCGCTGCTAGTAGTACAGTAATGGATAATAGAGAATAACAGCAACGAATTAGAACATAGATACATAAAATATTTTAATTTGCATAACATAAATTTATGTTATCTATTCGTATGATAATTATCTCTTTTTATTATCTTTTACTTCTCTTTTTTTTTCAGTTCGAGGGCCTGGACGGTTCTGTATCTGGAATGGGCCACCATTTGGTAACGGTGAACCTAGTATTAAGCTTGAGAGGGTTCCTTGCAACAATAAAAAGTAAAGTCTCTTTAAAATTTATCGCCAAACAAATAATAACTTTTAAGTCACTTGACTGAACAGAGATTGCAGGGTAAACCTGATTGCAAAATTAAGAAGTAAAAAATAAAAAGGGCAACTCCTGCCTTTAATGTTATCAAGTGCTCATTCTCCTGCATATCATCTTTAAGAAACCCTAGGGCACAAAATAATTGATTGTGAATTAGTAGTAACAAAATAGTATATTAAAGCAAACCTCATCGAGCTTTTAGTAATTTACCCTAAACTTCCTGTATAGTTTTATTTATTTTGGAATTATCATTTGCCTATGAAATTTGTTGTCTTATGATCAACATTTCTCCATATGAAGATACGTAATAGAGGATAAAAATGATCTCAATGAAGTTTATAAGTTACATCTTAAATAGTAGAGTCACTAACAAACTCCAAATTATAATGCAAATAGTGTTGAACTCCATCAAATATAAGGCAGATGATTCTTTATAATTCGTCATAAAAATAATAACCTTAAGTTATTTGATTTGATTGAACAAAGATTGCAATATAAACCTGATTGCAACAATTAATTATGGAGTAAAATAAAAATAGTAACTCGTCTTTGACATTATCAAGTGCTTATTCTCCTACAAATACCCCATCTTTAAACCTGATATTTGTTTGAGGAGATTGCAGCTATCAAGGCTGGTGGAACACACAGTATGGATAATTTGAAGGGCAATTGTCAAGGGAAAAAAGTTAGGAGAGCAGGTTCTCGTCGCATTCGTGCTAAGGTGGCAATGCGTAAGCAGCGAGAGGCAGTGTGACCTACTTGCCTTTGGCTGGATTGAAAAATCATCCCTCTATGTACATATGCCTTGGTCAGGTACAGGCGTACAATTTGCTTCTTTTACTTGCCATGACCCTTTTTTCTCTTTTTATACAGAAACCCCCAGAACGTCATTCTGCATTCCAAGACGCTTGGACTAGCGTATTTGAAGTCTGCTCTACTGCTGCAGTGGTGTACAAAAAGCTTCTACATGAGGCTGGTTTTGGGGATTTCTTAAGGATCCAACCATTCAAAATTCGCTCAGGTGGCTATACAAATGCTTTGGTGGAGTGATATTACCCTGAGACGCACGCATTACATCTTGGTACTTTTTAAATTAGTCCTACTCCACTGGCTTGGACTATGATAACTGGCACTAGGTTTGGAGGTGATCCTTTGAACCCTCCAGATATTACAACCCGAGAATGTGCTAAACTTCTTGGAGGTATGGAAGAGGATTTCTCCTTCATCAAGGGTAAACTTGATCTAAATGTCCTGTGCCCTTCAGGACTGGACTTCAGTAAGAATGCAACTGATAGTGATAGAGAGTGGATGTTCAGAAGGCTGATTGTGTATTTTGTTGGCTCTTGTTTCTTCAGTGGCACTGATTCCAAGGTTCCAATTCGCTTGGTTTCTGCCATGAGCAATATTCGAGAGATAAATCAGTATGATTGGGGATCAGCTACTTTTTCAGACTTTTTAAGGGGTATGAGGCAGAAAACGTCTGAATGTTGTGGTACCTTCTCTGGCTTCTACCCACTCTTATGAACATATCCCTTATATGAGGCCATTGGCTTAATCGGGAGCTGACACATTTCCTCTAGCTTGTCGATGGGACTTCATACAGAAGGATGTTTCCATCCCAAATGACTTCATATGGCACAGGTTGGAGTTGGAATATATAGAGGATGAGGTATTTTTTTATATTCGGCTCATATGAGTTTGTTTGTTTGTTTGTTTTTTTTTTTTTTTAATGATTACAATTCAACAGGTTAACTTTGATCCATACAAAGAATTATGAAAGAAGAATAACTTTCCTCATGACAGAGCACTTTCTCGGAAGAGGTTAGCGTTCTTTGGCCTGGAAAGCTGGGAATTGTACATGCGAGAAAGGAACTTCCGTCAGTTCGGTGGCGGAATTCGAATTCCTCGCTCTCCGCCAGCAAAATGATTTTGTGAAAGATCTGAAAATTTCACAATAGAACAGAAACTTTTGCTGGGAGAGAATGCCTGGGGTTTCCTAGAGGATGAGGGATGTGACTATGTTGAATGGTTTCGAACTAATTCTTTGGGGAGGATAGTTGCATTAGATCATTTTTTTTTTTTTTTTTGCTTTCCCCCTATTATTTTTGTTAGAAAACATAACATTATAAGAATTAGAAGATCATTTTCAAATTGATTCGTGTAAAACAACAGCAAAATTAAAATTAAATTCTAAATAGGATTACAGCTCTGTATAAATAACAATTATAAATGAAATTATTGTAAATATTTAAATTTATGAAAAATGTGGTTTTGTGAATTACACAATAAAACTAATCTTCCCATTAACAACCATTCATCTTATCAAACTGTTACGAGGACCAATATTCACCACTCCTACCCCCCACACTATAGTGAGTAGACCTAACAAAATAATAATAAAATTATTACTAATTTAATATGACATTAATTACAAATGACTTAACTGATAAATTTATCTTTAATTTTGTATAATTATGTAAAAATCCCTTTTCTTTATCCATCAGCACTACTCTAATTTAAAAATGCAGTTGCAGTTTTACCTTAATTTAGAATCATAAGAAAAATATATTAATTAAAGGACAAAAAAAAAATGGATTTATCAATTTATTATATGATATAGACTAATTAATTTTTAAATTTACAATTAAAGTAAATTGTAATTTTTAGGGTTTTGTAAATTTGATTAAATAAGATAATAATTTGATTTTTAATAATTTATCAAATTCTAAGAGGACTCAATTAATTATTATTGAAATTTAAAAAGATTAAATTGACAATAAAGTCCATTTCACTTTCTTTTTAAGAAATAAGTTCAATAAAAAATATTATTATTATTATTTTTTTAAGGTAAAATTACAACTAGGTTATTTCTAAATTTTACAGGATTTTTTTTGTTGAAATGATTTCATAGAAATTTATTTATTTATTTATTTTTTGCCAAATTGGAATCAAATTCATTCAACATGAAAATCATTACACAACAAGGAAGCCAACTGAGGTGGCTGAATAACTGCCCATGCTGGGGATACAGAGCTGTTAAGAGCTGCATTTGCCAACCAATCAGCAAGTTGGTTCGCTTTCCTATCAACCAAACTAAAACAACAATTAACACAAGAAAGTTTAAAATCATGAATGAGAGAAACTGAAGCTTGGATCTCCAATGGACAACCATTGGACTGGTTGTTACAGATTTGGATAAGAGCTTGACAATTAGTTTCAACAACACAATGAGAATAACCTGCATGGACAGCCATTCTCATGGCCAAAATGAGGGCTTCCGTTTCCGCTGCCAGAGGAGATCAAGCTCTTCTTTTTAGGACAGCACCATCGACGACTTTCCCAATATGATTCCTGCAAATTAGCGCCAGCTCTGCCATTTCATTCTCATAATTAAAGCAAGCATCAGTATTAAATTTAATAAAATGCTGATTGGGGGGGTTCCATTTTATATATTCTGATTGCTGGCGCTACTCCACTTGATCATCAAGCTTCCCATACACACTAAGATATTCAACCCACATCTTTTCAGCTCTGTCGGTGGTATTCATAGGATCCAATCTCTGACTTTTGAAAATAACATCATTTCTACTGATCCAAATGGACCAATAGAGTGCAGCAATTAACTCCCTGAAGTATTTGTCAAGAGAACTCGGCTGTTTGTCCTGAATGATGGCCTTCCACCATTGTGCAACATCAGAAATTTGCAACTGATTTGGGCAGAATCCCAATCTGGAAATAAACCGAGAGGCTTGTGCATGTGGACAAAAGAAAAGTAGGTGCTAAAGAGACTCTTTTTCAGCACCACAGAGATCACATTCCATGGAGGGGGTTAATTTCCTTCTAAACAATTGCTCCTTCGTAGTCAAAGAATTACCATAGAGTCTCGAAATAAACAAAATGATTTTGGGATAGATCTGTAGCTTCCAGAGACTCTGCCATACCTCTTTGGGAATAATGGCTAATGATGCAGGCCTATTCTACTACCTACTTTCCCTTCTCAATTCAGTGAGCTTATGATATGCCGATTTTACTGTAAACAAGCAATTTTTATCCCAGTACCATACCCAGTGGTCAGATTGAGAGGGACTCCCAATGGGAATTTTGGTTGTTACAGCAACCTCCATACTCGAGAATAATTGTTCAAGCAGAGTAATATTCCAATTACCTGTCCTGTCCATCAAATTGCTTACATTATATGGATAAATATGATTCACACAAGCAGATTGGATCCAAATGGATGGTAGGTCAGGGATCCAAGGATCCTCCCAAATACGAATCCTTTGACCATTATCCAAGTTGAAGGGCGCTCCACTCTTAAGTAAATCTCTGGCTTCTAACATACTTTTCCATCCCCAAGAACCACCAGCTCCCTCCTTTGCATTCGAAAAGTCTGAAAAAGGAAAGCATCTAGCTTTGATAACTCTTGCCCAAAGGCTATGAGGTTGAGTAATAAGTCACCAAGCCTGCTTTGTCAGCATTGCCACATTGAAATGCTCAAAGTTTCTGAAATGAGACCACCATTAGACTTTAGTAAGAGAATCCCAAGGCAGCGTTTGAATACCCTTCTTCTCCTCATTGCCTTCCCACCAAAATTTAGATAAAATTCCATTCAATTTCTTACAAACACCCAATGGAATTTTGAAGCACGATATTATGTCATTTGGGATTGCCGTTAGCACCGCCTGAACCATTATTCTTCTTCCACCATGAGATAGGAGCTTTCTTTTCCAAGAGTATACCTTTTGCTTTACTCTATCAACCAAAAAGGAACAAGCCTCCATTTTTAAGCTACCCCAAATAGGTGGCAGTCCTAAATATTTCTCTCCTCTCTCCATCTCTTGCATCCCACGCACATTCTTAATCTTAATATGATGTTCCATAGGCGTACACCCACTGAAAATGATAGCTGACTTGCTTGGATTGAATTTTTTGCCGGAAACTGATCCATACTATTGAAGGATACTTTGAAATTTTGTGACCTCCTCTATAGATGCCCTACTGAATAAGATGGTGTCATCCGCAAACAGAATATTTGAAATTGAAGGGCTTCTCCGAGCTACTTAAACTCCATGAATAACACTGCTTTTAACTGCACTATCCAACATAAGTGCCAAAACATTTGAAACAAAGAGGAAGAGCGATGGGGAAAGGGGATCACCTTGTCTAAGACCCCTTGAAGGGCAGAATTTCTTTGTTGGTGCTCCGTTAACAAGGACTTGGAAAGAGACCGTAGAAATACAAATATAAATCCCATTGACAAAAGATTCAGCAAAGCCCATTTTCTTTACAACTGCAATTAGGAAGTCCCGCTCTGCTCGGTCATAAGCTTTAAGCATATCAAGCTTGATGGCACATTCTAGCTGTTTGGTAGCCTGTGATTTATGGAGCTTATGGATTAATTCTTGAACCACCAGAACATTGTCTTGAATAGCTCCATTGGATAAAAATGCTGCTTGGCTTTCATGAATGAGGGATGTCATCTAAGGCTTCAATCTTGAAGTAATAACCTTAGAAATGATTTTATAGAAGAAATTACATAATGATATAGGACGATATTGAGAGATATAAGTAGGGAAAGTTACCTTTGGAATGAGAACAATATTAGTATGATTTATCGCCGCTGGCATAATTCCAAAGGAGAAAAAAAGTTGGACAGCCACAATGACCTCATCTCCAATTTTGTCCCAGCTATGCTGATAGAAAATACCTGGATATCCATCAGGTCCAGGGGCCTTCAACCCTCCCATACTAAACACAGCCGCCTGGATTTCCTCTGCTGTAACTGGAGACGTTAATGCTCCGTTGGCTTCATCTGGAACAACTTTTTCAACGTGTGACAAGCAACATCAATACCATTAGACCCTTCAGACTTATACAAATTAGAATAGAAGGATAGGATTACTTGTTGAATTCCTCTCTCACGCTCCACCCATGCTCCAGACTCATCCTTAAGTTTCAATATTGCATTCCTCTGCTTCCTTTGCACTGCCCTGGCATGGAAAAATTGAGCCTTTTTATCACCCTCTCTAAGCCATTTCAGCCGGGACCTTTGTGCCCAATACCTTTCTTCCATTCTCCACAATTGATCTAACTCATTCATCCAAGCAACCTCTTTAGATTTACTTTCAGCAGTAAGAGGATATTGGTGAAGTTTGTCAATTTTCTCCTTCAATTCTTCAATTTTCTGCCAAGAATTCCCAATTTCATTTTCATGCCATGATTTCAACGATGAAGCACAATGGAGCATCTTTTGCTGAAGGCTAGATAAGTCTAAAACCCGATTACCAGATTGCCAAGAAGATTGTAATACATGCCTCCAATTCTTGACCTCCAGCCACTTGTACTAGAATCTGAAGGCATTAAATCTACGACGCAAAACAACATCAAAATGAAGAATTAGAGGCCTAAGATCAGAACCTAGTAACTTTTCTTGAGCCACTTGAGCATGGTTGAACATCATGCGCCATTTCACATTCCCAACCACACGGCCTAAACGCTGGGCAACACTACTGACTTCATTTCTCTTATTTTACCATGTACATAAAGGACCATCGAACTCCAAACCCATCAGTGACCAAGAGTCCATCCAGTGTTGAAGTGGCTTTCATAATATAAACTTGGTTTTAGATAAGGCGAGAACAGACTGTTATGCTTCGCCTATCTGACATGCAAAAATAAGTATTCCTTTCTTTTATGTAATTTCAATAATTTTCAAAACCAGAAATCAATAGACAAAACAAGATGAGCTTGATTTTTTCCCAAAAAAAAAAACACAATTTTATTGATTGATTACCATTTACATTGCTCGAGCAGTAACGCAAACCAGAGAAAGAAACTAAAGAAAACATGCCTAAGAGTTTCTAATGATTTTGACAAGTCGTGTATTAATACAGAAAACATACCTAAGAGTTTCTAATGATTTTGACAAGTCATGACTAAATTCATAATACAGAACTGTAAGATTCTTCAAGGTAAGTAATTACTCGACTTCCACAGTTGCTATACATAGCGTGCACAAGAATCGCAATCCCCAACGCCGAAAATACTAGTGAATAACACCTGCAAAATTTTTCATACTTGGCATATTTTCTTCTTCCGCTAGTCAACAACGAACTAAAAGCTCCGGCGAAGGCGAACATAACCGAGATTACAAAGGCATGAAACGTCCTCGCCGAAAGTCCGTTGAAGATGACAGTTGGAATCAGATCACCACCGTCCGTATATTCGCAGGGGAAAAGCTTTACCAGAACACCAGCTGCTAAAGAACCGAATAAAATCAATTTCATAACTCCGGCCTGGAGGGATTCAGTTGTAGACGGCGGCGATGGGAGTAAAGAAGGATGGAGAGGTTTCAGGTTGTTCTTCGTCTTGTTGTTCCACTCGTGTCCCATTTTGGCTAGTTGAAGATATCTGTCGCTTTGTTTGAGCGAGAGAGAGAGAGAGAGATTTTGTTTCTGATTCAACAACTCAAACTTGGGTTACAATGTTCTTTATATATAGATGATGAAATGTCAAAAATACCCTAAGTATTCCACAGAATTACAACCCTAACTAATTAAAAAAGTTTTAGATCAATATTACTTTAAATCAAACTCATTAACCCTTGACCCTTCTTCAGTTCTATTAAGTTCTGCCGCTGCCGCTCTCTGACATCTCTCTCTTTGCTTTACAGAAATTTCTTGCTAACTGAAGCTTTTGCTTTTAGATCAGTATTTCTTGAAGCTGCCTTTAGATCATTTTTGTTCTTCTGCTTTTCTTCTTTGATAGGATCGTGATCGGCCGCGAATCAGTTATGGATGGACATGTAGTGGTATGCAATTCGACCTAGTCTGGTTTTACGATTTTATTATTTATTTACGTGCCAATTTTTTATTTCTTAGTGAATTTATTTATTTTGCCTAAATTAGGTGCATTGTTTCTTAGTGGTGTGCAATTCGACCTAGTCTGCTTTTCTTAGGTATTTTTTTATTTTTCTTAAAACAAGATCAAAATCAACTTATTGTTCTATCTATGGCTCCTTCAAAACCCATCTGCAGTTCCAGTTTGTGTTCAGAAATTTTCGTTACAAAATATTAAAAAAAGAAAAGAAAAAGAAAAAATTGCTTTGAGTTTTTGGTTCGATTCTAGCAGATAAAATATCTTTTTCTGATGGATATTGGCATATCTGTCTTTGCGCTTTTTTTTTTTTGGTTACAGTATGCCTGCCTCATTTTTCATCGTCTGGTGTATCTGATTTTAACATTTGGTGCTCTTTTTGTGCAGATTGATGTGCAGGGCTCTCCTGAAGATGGCTCTGCTATACAACCAGTGAGCACTGGAGAAGAAGAGGGATTGTCTGCAGCACTCGGTCAGACTGATCCTGTTAGTATTGAGGTTGATAGCCATACTGTTCTCCCAGGAGGCCCACAAACACCTACTCCTCAAGAAAATGCCTTTGGGGCACCAGTGGTTCCTCCTGCAGCACCAGCTGCACCTATTGATAATCACATCCAAACACAACCCCAAGCTGTGAACAATGGAAATGCTCCCCCTGGAGCAATTGGAAAGAGGGAGGTGGAACCGCTGCTCAATTGGCAGAAGATCATTGAATCATCTCTTCTGGTTGCTCCCCAACTATCTGTGACTTTGTTAACAGCTCGGCTCAATAATGGCAGCCATACTCTCTCACACAATAGAAAAATCCTACGAGATGTTGCAGTGGGGAGTAATGTTGTCGGCTATGTTTCTTCACTCAGCTATGTGTTGATGTGCAGATGTAACCAGGGTGTTGCTGCTCGGATCTTGACTGTAATTGCATTTGCTGCTGCTGCTTTTGGTTTTATAGCATCCATGGGTATGCTCTTGCCTGATGAACTGAATTTCTGGATCACCTGTGCAGCTTGTGCAATTTGCTTCCCTGCTTTGGCTGCAGGATTAAAAGGGTAGATGGATCCCCTCATATCTGTTAATGTGTAAATACTAGTTTTTTGGTAATTGTTTTGGGTGCTTTGTAGGATTTGATAAATCCGGGGGTGTTATAGATAGAAAATATAGGGCGACACTCGAGAGGTATGTATACGTGCGAGCTTCCCTGGCTGCTTACTACCAAGTGCCTTCCTATGGATGACATTGATAGATCCTGCGTATTGAGCTATGATCAGCAATGTGCTCTTCTTGCCAACAATGTCCCTCAATGGATGTTGGCAGAATATAGTTCTCAGGCTTAACTGCAGAGACAGAGCTTCCTGTTTCATGCTCTACGACATGATTCTGTTGGATTTCATTAGTTGGCCGCCTACCAAATCAGATTGATGGTGATATTTCCACTGGTAATATGTAAGACTGAGCTTCATTCAAATGTGTGCTCTGCGTGCAACAGTTAGCGCGTAAAAATGAGCTCTCCTTGACTGCATGCTCCTGCATATTGGGGTGGGATTCTGTTAGTCTGTTTGGTCAGTTGTAATAGTGAGCCTCTGGTTGTGTGCTCCACGATTACCTTTTACACGAGGTCGCAAGAGAATGAATAATGTTATGTTACGGAGAGTATTTGTTTTTAAAAAATTTTGGTTTCCTCTCTTCTGCAGCGCTGCTAGTAGTGCAACAATTGATAACAGAGAAAAACAGCAATGAATTAGAAGATAGATATATAAAATATTTTAACTTGCATAACATAAATTTTGTAGTTGGTTCTGTTCAAGTACCACAATGCTCTCTTCTAGAGCCAGAAAAACACAAATTCAAGGACTAAATATGGGTAAACAATCGAAATAATCGACTAAATATGGCTCATTTCATAGTTTGATAGGTCAGTTTTGTGAGTTTGGGTCGGTTTGTCCGGGTTAATTTTCTGTTTAAGGTGTATTAAATCAAAACTACGTGATTTTAATTATATGTCAATAAGCTTTTTTGTAGTAGTCAAAAATATATCCAGGTGGGGTTGGGAAAGTTGAGTGAACGCTAATGCTGCTTCAAAATTGATTTGGCATGCCAACACTGCCTTGGTTTATGAAAACTCTCATTATCTGATAGGGGATTCGAATCGAAATTCTCCATCGTGTACATAATTGTAAACTTCATATTTATAAGCTATTATAATCAATATATCTGAAATTTCAGTCCATATTTTCAAGATGTTGGATGATGAATCTAAACAAGTCTTTTATAAGTAGAAAAAGTAATTATATTTAACTTTTAATAATTACACTGAATGACGTTCAACTTTATGCTAAAATTTTCCTCATGCCATTAAATTAATTTTACCAAAAAAAAAATTGATGGAAATTTTAGAAAGAAAATTTGGAGAGTGGATGTTGAAACAACGATGTAAAAATATGAAATTGTAACATATAATTATAACTATATTTTAATGCTTAAAATTGTTTCATACTAATTAAGTATTGGCCAATTGCCCAATTATAAAATAATAAGAAATAAGATTTTAAAAAAATATATATTGAAGGTCAAAAACAATTATTATTATTATTATTATTATGTGTTGTCTACTACTTATAGATATTTATAATTTTTTTTAATCAAAATTTAAGTTGTAAAATGAAGAAAGAATAAGTTGTGGAACTATAAAATATCATAAAAACGTTATATTTTTTTATAAACTCAATAAAATGTAATTATAAAAAATTAAAATTCCATTTCAAAAATTATTTTTTTTTTTCTTTTGAGAATCAAGAATTTTTTTTTTTTAAAAAAAAATTATTTCATTTTCAGGCGAATTGAAGTATTCCCTGTAAAGGGGTTTTAGTTCTCAAGAACTATAAGACAGAATTGCCATCTCTCTTTTTCTCTTTGAAGACTAAGGCCTTGTTTAGTTATAGGAAACATTTTCTGTTTCAATTTCTAGTTTTCTTTTCCATTTCTCAATTTTCCAATTCTCCATTTTCTATTTTCCTTTTGTATGATTTTTTTTCCTGCATTAATAACTATGATCGCATTTCAAAATATTTACTGTTTGTATTTTTATATATGAATGATTTTACAATATGATCCCTTAAATATAATTTTTAATCTAAAATTGCATTCCAAAACTAAAATATACCATGACAAACATTATAAAACTATTTATATCATAAAATTATTTATTGTAATATTTTATAATGAATAAAAAAGTTATATAGTAATAAGCAAGAACCATTAATTAGATTTTTTATTATTTTAATTAAAAAATTAGCAAATTTAATATTTTAAATTAAAAATTAATAAAATATAAATTCAGTTAAAAAATAAAAGAAATCTAAAAATAACTGAAAATTTAAAACTAAAGATGAGATATGAGTATTTAATTAGATTAAATGCAAGGAAACATTCCTTAAAAAAAAAAAAAAAGCAATTAAAAATATCAAAAAGCCATTGTTGCGTTTCGAAAACTAGTCCATTGTGCACCAAAGTGGAAAACAAGCGTGTTTTCCATTTGTTAACATTTAGTCTAATTTAGAAAACTTCTTTAACTAATTTTCCAAGGCTAAGTTATAATTTGGAAAATTTTGAAAATAAGTTTCAAATTTTCTAAATTGTAAAATACTACAACTAAACACTCATTTCTATTTTCTAACTTTCTTGGAATATTTTTCTGAAAAACTGACTTTATTTTCCACAACTAAACAGGCCCTAAAGGTTTGATTTTCCCTAGTATGCCTCTTGGATTGATCAAGTTGATTGCTAATATGAATACAAAGTATTGTAATTTTTGTTAAAAGCAACAATTTTGGTTCTAAATTATTTGTCATATATAATGTCTTTATGTAAGTTTAATTGGTTTTTTTAGTGTATAACTATCAATTGGTTTTCATAAAGTTCAGTACTTTCCTCTGCTTTATCTTTGCATCTAGTTTTTCATTAGCTAGGTAGACTCAACTTGTCTTATACTTCTATTATTTTGCTATGGCAGCTATGAACCCTTCTTCTATGGAGATTTTAGGGACTTTCTAGGAAAAAAAAAAGTTTTCTATTTGTATGATAATTATCAAGTTTTGTTTATCTCTTTTCATCATCTTTTACTTCTCTTTTTTTTTCCAGTTCGAGGGCTTGAAGAGTTCTGTATCTGGAATGGGCCACCATTTGGTAATGGTGAACCTAGCATTAAGTTTGAGAGGGTTCCTTGCAACAATGCAACATTTAGTGAAGATGAGAATAGACTCGTGGTTATGAAATCTGATAAAATCATTAGCATATATGATTGGAGATTAAATCTTTCCAATTCTCTAATGTTCCTGCTGCCACATTGTCCCCTTGTGGGACTTACCTTCAAACTTTTTAGAAATCTTTGACGCAACAGAATAAGAATGTGGTCTTGTGGAAGACAGAGACTGGAGATGCTGTATATCATCAATTCCAAAAGAACATGACCAAAACCACATGGTACTTCAAAATTATTATTGGGATTAGATAATTTTGTACCCCCACCTCTTTTATTGTTTTAGCACATAAGTTTATAGTATGTAACTATGATTGTTTCCTCAAATTTTGGAATCTCAACTGCCCTTAAACCACTAGAATAGGACATTAAAAATTTATAGTACTTGGAGATACTTTCGTGATATTTTTTCCTCCTGTGTGTTCGTACAGTTGAGGGTTTAAGTTATTTTCATAACATTTAAATTTGTTTGCCACTCCCCTTCAGGCCCTCGATCAAGTTCAGTTCTGATGAAGTTGTTGCTTGTTGAATGGCAACAAATGAGATACAAGTTTTTAATCCTAAAGATTTCTTGAAACGAATTGTACATCGCCTAAGAATTCCTGGTGTGGCTGCAGTTGAGCTTTCGATGATCCGAGGTTCTAATGTGGCAACATTTGTTCCAGAGTCTAAGGTTTATGTTTTGTGCTTCCAGGATGAGTTTTTGCACTGTTTTCTATCCTTACTATGAGAGAGATGACTTAGAAGTAATGGAAGTGTATTCATATAAGATGAAAAATTTATTGTCCTGCATGTGTACTGCAATTATTTTTTGTTAAAGTTATAAAATGTTGAAAATTGTGTAACTGTATTCTTAAGTATCTTGCTGAATTGAAATTTGACAAGTCATTTTTTTGTTTCCATCATGGTAGAAATGGAGATGCTTCAAGAGTAATCTATGCTAAAAACTTGAATTTGTTTAGGAACAGATTCAAAGTTGGTTCACATTTCAAAATGCTGGCAATTTTGATCGGATTGTTCATGGTGTACAATTTTTTGAATTTAGAAAGTTTAGTGTATGATGGATTTCCTAGGATCACATTATGGAAGTGTTGATCTATGCAAGACCTTGGTGGATCCTACATGTGGCTTACTATATGTCTTGCTAGATTATTTCAGTACTTCTTTTGCGATTGTAACACAAAATTTAACTGATTCATCATTGGCTATGAGATGCTACCAAATGCAAGCCTACTCTCATCTAACAGTGAACTCAAAGTACTATAAAAGGAAAGATGTCACTCATACAAGATGCTAAACTCTAGTATATAAACTCTCACTAAGAAACTTTTTAAAAGAACCAGGAAGTGACACATTCTATTTCCTTTAGGTTTCTTCATCTTTAAGTTTACTTACAACATTGGAGGTTCCTCTTAGGACAATCCTAGAGGGTCTTTGGTCCATTCTTTCTCTTTTTATAGGCTATATTTCACATGGGCTCATCCATATCCGACATGAGATAATATTTTGCCTCATCACTAATAAAATTATTTTTAAATTTAAATTTATATTTTGTAAAAGCTATTAAAACTATTGCTTTGGAATTAGAGATTTATATTTCACCTACTTTCTCTAATTGGATTCTTTGAATAATTAATAGGTCAAGATACTGGTTAAAAAAGAGAGAATTTAAATAAAATTAAAAAAATATTGGATGAATAAAAGTGTATATTTTGACTTATTATTTATATTATGCATTGCAACAAGACAGGGAGGGAAAAAAGTTATCTTAAAGGGAGGGGAAGAACAAGAAGGGAGGAGAGGAGGGGAAAGGTAGAAAATTTCAACTTATTTTGTTTGGCAAATTAAAATATCAAGTGATTAACACAAAAAAGCTATATGTAGGGCTGTAAAAATGGTCGGTTCGATTCAAAACTAATCCGAACCAAAATTAACCAAAATTAATTTTTCTTCAAACCGAACTCTTAGTGAAAACTAAATCGAACCAAACTAAAAAAGTTCAGTTTGGTTCGGTTCGATTTGTCAATTTTGGTTGCTAGGCTTTTTTCTTTTTTTTTTTTTCATAAATATGATAATGAAATAATCCCATTCTCAAGCTTTGTGCTACTTGTATAGGCTCAACAACTGCTTATGAGTCCTATTGTGATTCCATACTTGGTTCGATGCTATTTTGTGGTTCTTGAATTTCTTCAAGTTGAACTTTACTCCCACTTGTTCCTTTAGAAATGGACCCTTTTTCTAAAAAGACACCGTTCTGAGCAACAAGAACTTTGTCGTCAAAAGCATTATAGAAGCAATATCCCTTGGTTTTGTGAACTCTCAAATTTGTACCTCCAGACAACCGATACTCAATTATGAACTCGTAGAATCAAACCGAGATTAAATCGAAGCTGAAACGGACAAGAACAGAGTAAAAAATAGCGGGCAGTCTCACGGGGACCGCACAGGGCACTTGTGATCGCATAAACCCTATGCGGAATTGCACAGGACCTTTGTGGAACCACAAAGGTCCTGTATGGAACCACATAGGTCTCGTGTGGCAACGCTTTGCTCTGTGCATTCCGTGCGGCCTCTAAGTTGCCATGTGTTATTCCTGAAGCATCCTATGCGGTTTTGTGCCTTAGAAAGCAAATCTCACATCGAAAGTTCACCATTTTCACTCCCAGCTCTCTCCTTATAAAAGCAACATGCCCCTACCTCATGTTCATACTGAGAATTGCTTAATCAAATTAATTGATTTCAAAGCAATAAACATATTTTAAAGTTTGGTCTGAAAGGAATGAACTTTTTAATTTAAAATTTTATTTTATTTTATTTTATTTAGGTGATCATTTCGAGGTAGCTCTTCTCAAATCAACCCAAAGAGGACCCAATAACGCCATCCGAGTCTCCATTCTAAGGTTGTCATTCCACCGAGCTGAGAAGGTGAAATTGCGATCCGGTCGTTCGCTTCATCCGCCCTACATCCCCAAGTCTCATCTTCATAAGGTATTTATTTTCTTTTTTATTTTATCATTTTGTTTTTTTTTTTGTTTTGTTTTGTTTTAGTGTTTCTTTTGCTTGATATTGTTCTATTTGTTTGTTTTGTTATTTTTTCCTTAGGATTGCCTAAATTATTCTTTTCATTTGTTATTCCTTTGCTTTGTATGTTTTATCGTTTTCTTCCATTATTTTGAGGCATGCTGATTAAAGTCTGACTTAGCCAACTAGGTAAATGATTTGAATTGTTTCATCTACTTGTTAATTAAAACCTAACCTAATAAACAACTCGGTAATCAATCAATCTGATTTAATCAATCAATCCACCTTTTAATCAATGAACTGAAACATGATAAAATGGCTAGGCTAAACTAACCCTTTCATAAGAAGGGCGAATTACATGGATTTTAATTCCCATTTAAAGGGATACATAGGCTTACTTATTTAAAGCATCAAATCCAATTTAAATAAGAAATAATCCTTTTCTTGTATATTCTTTTATGAATTAGTTCTTTTTCTTTGTGCTATTTGCTTTTAGTTTGTTTTCTTTATTATGATGTTGGTTTTGTTCCACTTGTTCTTTATTTTCCTTTAATTATTGTTTAGAATTATTTTGGAGAATGCGTGACTTCCCTAAAACCCATAAAGACTAGAGGAAGTATCCCCTGTTTTGGTTTTGAATTGTAAACTTAATTCCTTTACATTATCTCCTTGAATGAATGTTTATCTATTTGTTTATTAATGCATTATGTAATTGTTCATGCATTATGTAAACTGTTCATGAAATTTATTTTAAGTCATTTTATATTAAAATTGCCAAACTAATTTTCTTAAAATAAACCTAAAACCTAGTTCCCGAATCCTCCTTGGTTTTGAGGCTAGTGATTTTCTCTTTTGAGATATTAATTAGAGTCAAATTGGATTTTTTCTTAATCTTTTCCCAAATAAAATAAAATTAAGGTTGCGACTCTTTTCAAAAATCAACCAATCTGAACCTAAGCGTTCCATTGTGAGTTCTAACCCAAATGACTATTTCGATTCCACTTAGCGGATCGGATCGGTGCTCGGGTAAGGCCTTATAGTTGGTGACTCCACTATAGAGCACCTTCTTTTTTATAAAAAGAAATAAGAGGACTACCAATTAGTTTAAAACAAAGTTTGGCTCTTTTAATACATAAATGACTTTTATGCATCACTCATTGCCTTTCAACCTAGATTTCTTAGAAAAATAATGGATAGAAAGTAACATTGAGTGGGTAACTCTCTTTGGGTCTATTTGTCGATAGTGAAATCATACACCTCGTGACGAATTCTTTGATCCTTTCGAAAGTGTAATGAGCATGCACGTACTATTGGACCCACACGAGACTCCTTGACTCATATATAGTTAGGTATATCGCTGCTTTAATATGACGGGTATCCAAAAACAAAGCCACCCTTATCTTTTCATGTAATGAACCTAGATCTTGACCTTAGGTTGTATGTACCATAATTAAAACCTTGCATCTTTGCATTCTCATGAAATATTTTCCCTATGCATATCATGCATCCATATTGTATAACAAAATATGCATTCATCTCTAGTCTAGGTTATACCTAGAACCGAAGAAGGGTCACATACTCACTTATCACTTCTATCTAAACACATTCACTTCTAAATCTTGAACACTCTCACCTCTATCCCAATCACCTTTGCCCCCACAATCTTAAGCCATCACCCTAAACCTTACCCCAATACCCTAGCCCTAAACCTAAAACCTAATTTCCCTAGCCTTGGCCTCAAACACCTCTAACCTTAAACACTGTTACCTTAACTTTACCCAAAATGTCTTCACCTTAAACTTTAACCTAAAAACACCTCTATCCTCCTTTTTACCCATACCCTACCAACCTAGCCACAATACATTGTCATCTATAAACCCAACATCCTTGGCCTATTACCTTCAAAACTAAGTCTTTCGAGTCCATGTTCGAGTCATTTGAGTTTATGTCTAAGTCACCTGAGCCTGAGTCTGAGTCTGAGTCTTTTGAATCAATTTTCTGTTAAATATTTCTTTGAATTTGAGTCTGTTAGGCATTGCCCTTCTGATTTTGTATTTTGCCTTCTCGGCTTATCCTTAATGTACTCATTATAGGACTTTTATCAGTAATAAAAGTTTGAACCTTCTTATTTGTTTTAATTTTTTCTGATTTGTCTTTAAATGAGACATCTTAGAAAAAAAGCAACAAAAAAAAATGAAAAAAATATAAAAAATGTGAAAAGGCAAAAGGAACAATGAATGATGGCATAGAGGAAAAGAATAAAAAATCTCATACATTGCATTTGTATAGCAGTAGCTCATAAGCTGTTCTGTACAAGACAAGATAGGGATGATGCAAGCATTGCAATTCACGAGATCCCGACCTTCACACAAGAGAAACTTATCAAGGAGAAGCTATGGAGAATAAAGACAAAATAGATCAAAAGGTATCATGAGCAGCTGAATGCCATTGACGAAAAGAGAATCAATGCTCCGTACAAGATTCAAGTTTATCAGCGAAGACTAGTTGAGCACCTCAACTAAAAAGTGAAAGACAAAGGTTTGCAAGAAGGAAATCTAATTCTGGAAGAAATCAAGGCTCCCATTCATGATCTAAAAGGAAGTTCAAGCTAAATTAGGCTAGACAATACATGCTCAAAAAGATCCTACCCGATAGAGGCACCATCTTCACGGACATGGACAGAAGCGAATTCTCCCATCCTGATAACCTGGATCAGCTGAAATGATACATCATCTAAGATGACATCTGCATCTCATTTTTATTTTTCATGCATATGTAATCAGAACTACATGGACCTGATTCTCTCTAAAAGAAATGACTAACAGAAAAGTAATATAAGCGATACGTAGACAGTCCATCTCGGGTGCGATCCAAATCATGATATAAAATATTTTGTTTGCATCACATTCTCATTTTCTCAGTGTCTAATATATCAGTCACTTAAGTATTTTGCCTTTAAAAAAAGAGAAGACAAAAAAGATGAAAAATAAAAAGAAGAAAGAAGAAGGAAAGAATGCTTGCCAAACTGAAAATGAAAGGGCGGCTTAAACAGAAATTAGAGCAAAAATAAAAGATGTCTCATTTAATAATGATCAAATTTTGTAAAATACAAACCCATCAATTCTACAAAAAGGATAGCCCTTTCAATGTCATTTATAACCTATCCTGTTTCGTGTAGTCCTCTCAACTTGTAATTATTTTGGACAAAAAAAAAAGAGGTCATGGTCTAGCCAATTCTCCTCTACCTCCTAAGGTGCACATCTCTTATGTCCTCGTTAGAATCACAGTCTACCATAATTTCCTTAAATGGACACACCCTTCCTCCATATTTCTGTAGCTCCATCTGCTATAGTAGTAGAAGTACAAATAAAATCAGAAGTACTCATTACAATAGTATTGAAAATCCTCTCTTGAGTACCAATAGTTCTGAAACTACTCCTAAAAATCCTCCTCTGCAGTTCAGAAACTGCAGTACCCGTTTTTGCCCTAACTATAGCAGTCCTTCTCTAAACCACCATTGTAGTATCATCCTGTCTTATTGCAGTCACAGTGTCTTTTGTCACCACCACCACAGTTTGAGTCACTACTGTAACCTATGGTGTTGCACTTGTAGTAGATCCTCGAGTCTCCTTCAAAGATCCAGTTACCCCCTCTGTTTATGCTACAGTCCGCTTGCTACTAGTGGCCCCTCTTACAATCTCTCCCTCCTCAACTATGTCACCCTCTATTCCCCTCAACAGGGCAGCTTGATACTCTTTCTCAACTAGTCAAATCACCTTTATCAATTACTTATCATATCTCTCTGTGGTCTTAAATGAAATTTCGGAACAAACAATATGATAACTCAACTAGCCACCCCGATAACTTTGGTAATGAAAGTTGTGATCTGCACAGACTCTGAAAAAGGAAAACTGGGGGCACATCCTGAGTCTGCCTCATCTACCTCAAGACCCTTATCCCTTAATGGAAGGTCATTCAAACTAAACCCAATAGGTAAACCACTTGAAACCTATGGCCCCCCAGTCATGAAAAAATCCAATTCTTTACCATTAGCAGTGCTAAAAATGTGTCCTCTAAGGGCAAGTTGCAAGCAACCATCCTATCTGATATCTAATCCAGTCTCAATAAGGCATGTGCGAACTGAAAAAGCAGGGGTCATCACCTGAAAATGATCCATTAGCCACACTTCCAAGATAACCTAAAACCTAAAACAGACACCCACAAAGCATCCCCAATAAAAAGGGTAAAAATAGATAAAATTTTCTCACCTGGAGAATGATCAAGGAGACAATCCATCTCTCTAAACTTCAAACAAAACAATCAAGAATCATCAGTATCTCCGCCTGCACGGTTCTAACCATAAAATGCTCCTGTACGAATCCTGTTACTCTAGCATCATCCCAATCAACAGACCCATGAAATAGGTATCCGACTTTCAAACAAAAAACCAAGGCCCTCATCATGAACCTCCGCCCTCTCATATCTCCTTAGTCACCAGAATCATGAAACTTATCAAATCATAGCAGTCAAACTCACCTGACTATCACTAACCACTATCTAACCTACGACATCCTGAGGCAAGTCCACAAACTCTTAAAAATTAAAAAAATGCTAGACTTTGAACTTTGGCAACACCAGAGTTGCCTCTGAGTTATAACTAAGCCATAGCATTAAACTTCCCAAAAGTGGAACATAACTCCTCTTTAGCAGCACCAAAACAAAAACCATGGGTCACCGATCCCAAAACCTAAATCAAGCCCTTAGAAAAATCTCAATCCACTCGAACTTCTAGTAATGCCACCATGGAACCTATTCCATACCGACCCAAGTTGAGTTGTTCAACCCTGTCAAGTTTTTCAGTCCACAAATGCATGTCTCGTTAGACATAAAAGTCACATGAAAAAATTGCATTCACAAAGCAAATATATAAATCCACCCTCATGCATCTATGCAATCATTCATTACAGGCATCATCACAAATCATGCATGGCATAGAAGTCAAGCAAAAGGTCCATCAATTTTGAAACATGCATATGCATCATCTGTGCATCGACATCTATGCAATCATCTGTAATCATACATAAGCTAAGCCAATAGCCTCATTGACATCTCCTAAAGCTGAACAGTGTCTCTTTGAAGCTAAATAATACATTTCCAGATCTAATCAATAAAGTGTGACTTCCAAAGTCCCTTTACTCTCAGTAAAGTTCCTTTGAGCCTTTTGAAAGGCCCAATCCCTCATATTCAGAAGCCTAAGTTTTTTTGGAGCAACCAAAATCTTGTCAAAATCTCTTGAGCCGACTTGCCATAGGTCGAGGCTCTCCTCCTATCAAAATCTTTTTAGAATCTCTTAAGCCGACTCGCAATAGACCGAGACTCTCCCTTTATCAAAATATTTTCAGAATCTGTCAAGCTGACTCGCCATAGGCCGAGGCTCTCCCTTTATCGAAATCTTATCAGAATCTCTCAAGTCGACTCACCATAGGTCAAGGCTCTCCTTTCACTAAATTATCTTGTCCAAAATTCTCTTCTGCCCATAAATGTTTAAAACGGTCACCTAGACATCCATGTGGTTCTTTTTCCATCTCTTTTATCTAAATCTATCAATTTGACCCATAAATGTCTATAAACGATCACCTAGACATCTATATGGTTTCATTTTCTACATCTTTTACCCAAATCCATCAATTTATCCAAAAATATCTAGCCACTAACTTAGATATTTCTTTGGTTTATTTTCTCATTTCCATTTATCAGCCACATTTTTCCCTCATAAATATTTAGGAACGATTGCTTAAACATTCCTGTGATTCTTTTTATCATCTTTCTTTTTCAACCATATTTCCCACCCAAACGTGTCTAAGCACTAACCTAGACATCATTTTCATTCCTTGTACCACCCATTCTTCCAGGTTCACTATCATTAGATCCTTGTACCACCCATTCTTCTAGGTTCACTATCATTAGAATTGTTCTACAGACAAGATAATTTTGATGAGGGGGCAACTGTAAATCCTCCATTTTACACCCTCATTATCCGACTACAGTCTAACACTTGCTAAATTTAGTATGCTAAGCATATCTTCCCGAAAGAAATTTTTTTTTAACCTTTAATTACATTGCTACCAAATATCCAATTTTTCTAAACTCCAACCAACAACCAATCTCTCTAAAAAAAAAAAAAAACCTCCACCTCAACTACCACTAGAGCAGCCAGTGGCGCTACTGGCTATCTGGGAGGCACCGCCAGCCTCTCCGGTGGCATACTCTGGTAGCATGGTCCCCACTATCCTTTTTTCAGTTTCCAAAATGCCCCTAATATGAATTTTAGCATTTTTTCAGCTCTACCTTTTTAGTCTTTTCACTTTTCCACTTCCTAAATTACCCTCACCTCCATTTTCCTATAAATACCTCTTGATTTCCTCCATTTCAACACATCTCTTAAATTAGTATTGATGATTATCTACTAATTCCTCTCTTCTTCTCCCTCCAACCACTCTCTAATTAATTAATTAATCTTTTTAATTAATTAATTATCTCACCCTAACCAAGTTAATTAATCTTTTTAATTAACTAAAAATCTCCTTTTTAATTAAAATTAATTACTCAATTAATTAATTAATTAATCACTTTTCAAAATCAAATTAATCATTTACCTTAATTCACCCTTCATCCAAATTAATTAATTAATTTTTTTAATTAATTAATCCATCTATCCTTTTCATCATATTAATTAGTTAATTAATCATTTTAATTAATTAATTAATCTCCCAATCAATCTAATCATCCAATCTCGATAAAATGAAACTTCGATCCAGTGAAATACTCTATCTATCAAAAACAAAAGTATCAACCTTTTTTTCTCACTCACAAATCCAAATCAAATCAATCAACCTGATTAATCCCTAAACCTCTCTACTTAATCATGGAACAAACTACGTGGGTTTTGATCCCTATTCAATGGGGTACGTAGATATGTTTAGAATCTAAATCCAAATCTCAATCAATCCCCTTTCCCTTTGGTCTATCAAAAACAAAGGTATCAACCTTTTTTTTCTCACCTACAAATCCAAATCAAATCAATTAACCTTATCAACCCCTAAACCTCTCCACTTAATCGTGGAATAAACTATGTGGGTTTTGATCCCCATTCAATGGGGTACGTAGACACATTTAGAATATAAATCCAAACATCAAATCCAAATATCAATCAATCCCCTTTTCCCTTTTTAATTAATGTAATTTGTGTATGTTTCATTTTAATTTTCTCATTACACTCATACCATGCTCATGCATTAATCATAATTGTCATATAATATTTGTCATTTGTGAAATTAATTTTCAAAGTCAAATTAAACTTAGGAGTCAAATTTAGATTATTTAACCAAAAACCTAATCCCCAAGCTCAACTCGGTTCGAATACTAGTGATTTTTATCCTTGGATAAATTAATTGCAAAATTAATAAATTATAGTCAATTTAGGTTTTTTCCTTAATGTTTTTCTAACTAAATAAAATTAAGGTGACAACTCTCAAAATCATTTTTTTTAAGATTAACAAATTCGAATTCGAGGATTCTATCGTGAGTCTAAATCCAAATGAGCATTCCGATTCTTTCTAGCAGGTCAGGCTAGTGCTTGGGTGAGGCCTCACAGGTTCACTAAATGTTGGCAGTGGGCTTGAAAATCCATTTATGGCCACAAGTTATAAACGGCCTTTAGCAAGGCATTATGACTACCCAAGTTAAGTGCAAATTGATGATCCGACGTAATCTTTCACAGTCAGTGTTATAGTCCTTTTTTCATTTGTTATCATAATTGAACATGAGGCATGGATTATGTCATCCTCATATTATTCAATTTGACTATTTCTTGATCTTTAAGTAGACTGACTAAACGATTGATATTGATATCTCTTATCAATTCATTTGAGTACGGCCATGCATTTTCTCAGTCTCACTTATCAAGGAGCCTAGAGATATCTCTCTCAAAATGAGAGGGATAAATTCATGCTCAATCGCTCACATTCATTTGTATGATTCACTCTATATCCAACAATAGTATGTATTATCATCCTCTCACAGATGGTTGGACTATGCCAAAATATAAAATTCTTCATGTAGGAATCTATGGTAATTTCTTGTCAAAAGACTAAATAACAATACCATAATGAGAATTACATATGATATTATCCATGTAGCATTCTCACAGTGGGTCGTCCAATATACTATTCTTTGATATGTATAGATGAGCTAACTTGATATCTCATATACATAACTAGTAAAACATGATCATCAGTCAAACTACATACTAGTCTTAATTTATTATTTTTTTCACCAATAATGAGTGACTAGGGACAACATAGAATAGTATCCCATTTATCTTAAAGTTTTACTATCAAGTCACACAGTTGATAACTTTAGGTGGAATCAACTATTCATGAAATTTATTATCAAGTTTATAGAACATTAATTGCAATTAATAATATGATAATGGATTGCCTCTTTATTAATAAAAATAGTAATAATGACAACATTTATTATTGGCCTAGGGCATATCACTAACATAATCCTAAGTTTTCACGAGCCTAGGCTAGCCATTGCACCGTCAAAGTGCAAACAACCCATCATTTCCAGAAAACCCTATTTTTCCTTTTCAAACTCCCCGTTCCACACATACATATAAACCATAGTAGTGTAAACCACATTATCCAAATCAAAACACTCCTCAAAATACCTCTGAGTCGATCCCACATTCCCATTTCTCACATAATTTTCAATCAACACTAACAATAAAAGCTCTAGACTCAAATCCTAACCTCAAACAAATTCCATGTTTCCAACACTTTGATCAAAGAGCTTAAAGAAAACATATCATGAACCAAATCCATATGCCTCAACTTATTAAAGAGCTAAAAAACAGGACCAAATTGGATAAATTGAGCAAACCCAGAAATGAGAGTGTTAGGTGACAATATTAGGGTTCTAGGTGTCAAAAAGAAAACTGAGAGCTCAAGAGAGGTCATTAAGTTTGGAAAAGTGAGAAATGAGAATAATGGAGAGGTGGGGGGTTAAGAAAGTTTTCCAATTTGATGAAGAGAGTGTAGGTCTGGTCAGAGAGTAGAGAGAGAAATTGAGGGAGAGTTTGAGAGCTTGAAGGGAATAATTTTAAGAGATGAAGATTTTGATTTTAGAGAAGTGAGTGTGGGATATTAATCTTCTTGAGCTGAATGAGATGTTGATGACAATGGTGTCAATATTTAGGAAGAGGCATTTAAAAAATGAGTGATTAAGAAAAGAAAAGGGAGAGGGCTGAGTGAACAGAAGACATGAAGGATATGGTAGGGTTTGATGGTGGTGAAGAGCAAAAATAAGATTTTAGATTTGGGAAACAGATGAGAGTAATATGAGTATTTAAAAAACATATATTTTTTTATTTTTAACATAATTAAAAAGTGGGATCCATTTTAATGTGGCATGTTGACGTGGCACTCTAGGTGACATAGCATGTTGACAAGGCATATCACATCAACCTCCCATGTCTGGATTTTGACTAGTGATTTCTATGTGACAAATAAATTTTTTTATGATTACATTAAAAAATACTAAAGTTTAGTATTTTTGGTGATATTTATCTAAAGCATTGTTATTAAATCCCACTAAGATATCAATCCGATCTATAAGCTGGGTCGACAGGTTAGTGATTCAACCATCAGATCAATGGTTGAACCGATGAGTCAGTATAATTAATTGACTATATAATTTATAATTTTATATAATAAAATAAATATAAAATATTAAAAGATTTAAAGTCTTATTTGGTAGAAGAGATTTTAGATGAGATATTTTATAAAATCCATAAATTTATGTTAAATTTACCACTTGGCAAGCTAAAAGAGGGTTAAAATCCCATATATTTTGAAAAAAATTTTCACTCTCCAAAATCTTCATTTTTGAAGATTTTCATTTCCCATCTTCTAGGTGGGAAAATTCAAAAATCACTATTTTTTGTATTTGAAAAATTGTGATAATTTCTTTTTATTGCAAACTTGTCCCTAATAAATTTATAGTATTCTAAGATTATCTCTAATCAATACACTTATTTTATAATAAATTCAAATGGTGGAAT
The DNA here is from genome assembly GCA_947687605.1 of Reutealis trisperma. NCBI lineage: Eukaryota > Viridiplantae > Streptophyta > Magnoliopsida > Malpighiales > Euphorbiaceae > Reutealis > Reutealis trisperma. The sequence continues at coordinate 725,730 of CANTUT010000013.1, read as the reverse complement.
TTTTAAAATCCATAGATTTTACAATCTATTGATTTAAGAATCCCTAAACCCAAACGAAACTTAAGAGTACTTAAACTTTCACTCAAAAGTAAACAATTAATAAACTAAATATTTCAGTTTACAAACTAACAAAAAAAAAAAATACATAAATAAGTCAATTGATATTTTATGTATCTTTAAAATATTATATACATAAATCATTAGACAAAAAAAAAAAAGAAATTGAGATTTAATAATTTTAGTCCTTATATATTCATTAAAGTGTAAATAACTATAAATATTTCATTATCTATCAATTTAAGAATTAAATATAATTAAATTATTAAATTTTAGATATTAAAATTAATTTAACATTAATAATTAAAATAAAATAAAAATTTTCTAATTTTTATAATATAAAATAAAAATGTAAAGTGATTAAATGAATATTTAGAAATGAAATAAAAATATACGTTATAATAATTTATCTAAATAAAAATAAATTATAATGTGTAAAAAGAAAAAAAAATTAAAAATTAAGATATCACTAGTCATTAATAGAGTTATGTCGAATCACCAATTTAATTGTCCAGGTCACAGTATTTTTTTTAGTCAATCGCCACTTCGGTTTGATTACAAACCTGGCCTGTCTAGTGCCTGCGCCAGACCGGACCGGTTTAATAACTGTGACCCAAAGAAGTCCGTTTCCAAGAAAAAAATACCAGAAGTCACTGAAATTGCACTTTACAAGTTTCTAAAAGCGCCAGCAAATTCTTAAGATAGACGGTTGGTGCTGTTGACTCTCCCCATTTGCAGCCTCTAATCTCTCTGCCTTTGTCCCTCTCTAAGCTTTCAACAACACTAACCACTCTTCTTCTCGTACAAGCAAAAACCACTCACTCTCTCCTCCATTGGCTCAATTCCCTGCTATTGAGCAATTCAGCAAATCAAGTAATGGCAGGGAACGATTGGATAAACAGTTACTTGGAAGCAATTCTCGATGTTGGCCCTGATCTCGACGACGCTAAATCTTCTTTATTGCTTAGAGAAAGAGGAAGGTTTAGCCGTTCTCGATATTTTGTTGAAGAAATTATCAATGGATTCGATGAGACCGATCTTCACCGCTCCTGGCTTAAGGTATGTTTTTTTTTCATGTGTTTGTGTGTATATTGGAAATGATGTCTTTTGTTTGGTGATTTGTGATTGGTTATTGGTGTTTTGATTATGTACATAGCTTCGGGCCACGAGGAGTCCTCAGGAGAGGAGTACCAGATTGGAGAATATGTGTTGGAGGATTTGGAACTTAGCTCGTCAAGAGAAGCAGGTTTTTAAATTTTTCATTGAATTTTTTCGGGTTTTTTAGATGTATCTATTTGTTTCTGGGTTTTTTTTTTTTTAATTATTTTATCTTAAGGTTTGATTTTTTTTTTTGGTTGTGTATGAGTCAGTGATTATAGCTTATTTGAAGCAGAATTGATTTATTTGTCTTAATTATTGGGTTTAAGTGTCTAATGTTTTCTTAAAGATATTTTGATTTATGTAGAAAAATTGTGAACCTGCTTTTATTTTTGGGAGGCTGTTGGTTATTAGTCTAAATGGGCATAATCTGAAATTTTTTATTATTTAAGAATATAACATTTTTATATTTTAATATTTTTTATTATTTAAGAAATGAAAAGTGAGGTTCACAATTTTACCATACCAATCATAATTAACAGCTTTAATTTATTAAAGGGGTAAGCCCCAAATTGCACTCAATTTGGAAATTTAAACCCTACATTGCATCAAAAAGGAATATAGGTCCTCAATTGTATTTTTGGGCAAAATTTAGTCCCAAATTGAGCATTCCCCATCAAACTGATATAAAATTATTATATACCTCTTGGGAAAAAAAAAAAAAATATTATATACCTACTAACAGGTGTCCTAGAGTTAAGAAACTCACCTGATTTTATCATATATTGATGTTGAATTTCCGAATTATATGATTTCAGCCTGATAAGCCTAGAGTTGATGATGAAGATGATGAGGAAGGCACTGATGGGGATAATGAAGTTGACATGGATAGAGAGGTGGATGAAGGTAAGAAATATTGAACTTTGGATGTGGCAATTCTCTCCCTTTTTTTTTTATTTCTTTTTTTCCTGAATTGTAACAGATAAGAGAATGAGAATAAAAAAGAGAAAATTAGACAAAAAGAAAAGGGTAAGCAAGAAATATTAGTAGAACTTGGGGGAAATGGAAGGAGGGGAGGGAGAGCAAAGAAATTGGACAAATTCATGCTTAGGTCTTCTTTAAGACTACATAAGCTTGTATGCTAGCATGCAATGGAAACCCTAAATGGAATACAATCTAATAAATAAAATTAAAATCATAATCAATTAATTCTCTTAATTGATATCAATTTTTTTTCTTTTTTTCCCAGCATGTGCCTAATATTGTTTATTACAATAAACTAAATAATACAATAGAAAGATTTTAAATGCTAGAGATAAACACATATATCCATCTACGGTATGGGTTTAGTAGGGTTATTAATGGAGATCAATTATAGTTATCGTTCTTGTTATTAACATGTGGGTGGAAAGCCATAATTGATTAATGTACACAAACTTTTCTGGTTTACCTCGATATTGCCTTTATCATTATTGCTGAGCAGTTTTTGTATATTAAGAAAATCTAGAATGTAATTTTAAATCTGGTATTCCAGAAAAATTCACAGAACTAGAGGAATTTGGTTGCTTGGATGAAATGAAAAAGTAATACTTAAAAACACATCTTTAACTTTTCCATATCAGTTCCATCTCCTCTAGAAGCACCTCCACTTTACCCAACTCTCTCTTTCTTCCTCTCTCGCTAAATATGGTCGATTATTTGTTTAAAAAGATTTCAAATTGGCTTAAAGACCAAAAACATCAGAAAGTTTGATCCAATTTTCAATTTGCCCTTTAAGCATTTCAAATTAACATATAAACTGTATTAGTTAGATCAGTTTCCTCATGTGACTTGTATAATAACTGTAAATATGCAAATTTAAATTAAAAAATAAAAAATAAACCTAATCTTCTTCCAACCTACTGCCCCACCAAACCCATCCCCAATCTCACTCTGATTTGCTGAATCAATTCGTTCTCTCACATCCATAACTCTTGTCTCTCAAAACCATAATGCTCTTGATTTGCATCATTGGCATTACCACACTATAAATGGAAAAAAAAAAAAAAAGATGTGAAAACTCTTCAAAAACTTGAAATTTTCTTGAAATCTAATGGAGTTACAAAGTAATAACTTTCCCTCTATCTCTTGAGTGGAGCTTTTTGTTCAAGGATGGTGCGGTAGATGCAATTTGGAAATGGGGAGATAAGATAAGTGTGACTTGGCCATGTCGTGGGTTGTTTTAAATCAAATTTTGTGGTAGCAGGTTCGGTTATATGGTAATTAATGTGATTAATATAGTTTATATGTCTATTTGAAATGTTTTGAAATTTATGGGCAAATTGGAAATTGGATAAACATTTATGATTATTTTTAGTCATTAGGCCTTTCAAATTTGAGCGGTTCTCTACTTCTTATTAGCTTTTAGTGATTATTTTCCTAGTGATTGATACTTACATTTATTTGTTGACATCCCTGAGCTGGTTGAGGGAAATGGTGGTCGTGCATTGAGTTTCAGATTATCAAATGCCCTAAATTTTGCGAAACAGTTTTGTTTTGATGATTCAGAACTCGGCAATCGTTGATAATGTTAGATTGAAATTTCTATTAGTAAAGGATGTAAATTTCCACATGTGGGTCAAGAAACAGAGGCTTTTTGGATGGAGTCACAGCCACAAGCAGAACCACAACCAAGTGTGGCCACTACTGTAGTTAAGAATGAAGGCATTGAAAGTGCTGTAGGGGAGGATATTAAGATTCCAGAGGAGGGAAATGAATTAGGCAGGGACGAACCAAATGGGGGGCTAGCAAGAGCCATGGTCCACCCAAATTTACTAACCGCTACTACAAATGGGGTTTAAATCCCAATAAATTTTACATCCTTTTCAAAGTCCAAACCCTCAATTTCATCCATTAGTTTCAGGGTTTGCTTTTTATTATTATTAAAAACATGCATGTAGAATAACAGATTAGTTACTGTAATTAGTGAATGATGATTATTAGCAAGTTATCTATCTATGGAATTTATCTATGGAATAATTAATGTTATTGGTATGTATTCTTTCTCTCTCAAAATAAACAATCAACTTATACGATCCCTTGAAAATTTAAAAATAATGAAGAAATGCTCCTAATAGATGATTTATAATCTTATCCATCAATAACTAGTTTCATTGTAATTTTTTTTATTAGTTATGTTATAATATTTTTCTGAAATTTGCTTTTCCCTAGACTTTACTCCTAATTCTGTCTCTGGAATTTAGCAACTGATGTTAGGGGCAAAGCTAGTGGAGATAAATTTTACAAAAGTGAAGGAAATGAGAAGTTTCATAGTGGTGCTGGTGCCGGTGGCAGCAGTGGTAGTGGTAGCAATGCTGAGGGAGAGAGTGAGGACAGCGAAGAAGAGTTTTGTCCGATTATAAAGTATGATGAGGTGATTAAAGAGGCAGAGGCTAGAGGGGTACATCTTCCTCATGATATGGTAGAGGCTGCCAAGAGTGTGGGGATTCACAAGTCGCATCTTCTTAGATATTTGGATTTGCAAGTAATAAAAGTGACTTTAAGTAACTTGTGTTTATGCATTCGAAGTTTTGAGATTTGTCTGACCTTTTTTTTTCCCCCTTTTATGAGCTGGAGACCATATTTATGAAGTGCTTGAATATGAATTTGAAATGCCTTTATTATGGGAACTTTGGGTATAGGTCGGTCTACAATTCAAGGCTCCAATTCTTGAATTTGCTTCTGCCATTTGGAATTTACCACCTGAGGTAATTGCTAAAATCACATGAAATAAAAAAAAGAAAAAAGATTTTCAGGTCAGTTGATATGAATTTTATTGAGAAAAGACAGATGCGTGATCAGGAGTAGAAAAAGATAGTTATCTAACCATATAAAATGATTATACCTCCTAAATTCAGGCATCCTAGAGTTCAGAAACTGACATATTTTATCTTATATTGAAGTTGAATTTTTGAATTATATATGATTTCAGCCTGATGAGCCTAGAGCTGATGATGAAGATGATGAGGAAGGCTTTGATGAGGATAATGAAGATGATGAGCAAGGCTTTGATAAGGATAATGAAGATGGCATGGATAGAGAAGCGGCTGACCGTAAAAAATATGGTAAGAAATATTAAACTTTGAATGTGGCAATTATTATTATTATTATTTTCAATGTGTAGAATTAGATTAGTGTCGAAGAACAAATACAAGCGCAAAAAAAAAAAAAAAAAAAGATAAGAAATGAGAATAAAGAAGAGAAGATTAGAGAAAAAGAAATGGGGGTAAGTAAGAAGTAAAGATTATGGGAAATGGAGGAGGAAAGGGGAGAGCAAAGGAATTAGGGAAATTTTTCTTTCATCTTGTCTTTAAAAGAGCATAAGCTACGCGGTGGAATCCTTAAATAAAATACAATATCACCTTGAAAATTAAAATAAAATCTTCACCAATTAATTCACTTAATTAGTAACAAATTTATTTTTCTTCATTCCATCCGCAATGCTTCTAAAATATTCTAACATGGTTTAGGCTTAGTATAACCTGGCATGACTATGCCTTTTTTGTGTTTCTGTGTGTACAACATTTTTTTATTACAATAATGGTAAAGAAAAAGTGGGAGGATTTTAATTGCTGGAACTAAATACATATCTATCTATGCCTTGGGTTTGTAGCTGGACTATTGAAGGAGATCATTTTTCCTTGATGCATTGACATCCCTTTTTAATTAGTAACATGTGGGTGCAAACTGGGAAGCTATAATTGATAAAAGAATCCAAACTTTCTTGGTTTAGCCCAGTATTTATTATTGTTGTCCTGCTAAGGAGCAATACCAGATTGGAGAATATGTGTCGGAGGATTTGGAACTTAGCTCGTCAAGAGAAGCAGGTTTTTAAGTTTTTCATTGAATTTTTTTGGGTTTTTTTAGATGTATCTATTTGTTTCTGGTTTTTTTTTTTAATTATTTTATTCTAAGGTTTGATTTTTTTTTTTTTTTGGGTTTTGTATAAGTCAGTGATTTATTTGTCTTAATTATTAGGTTTAAGTGTCTAATGTTTTCTTAAAGATATTTTGATTTATGTAGAAAAATTTTGAACCTGATTTTATTTTTGGGAGGCTGTTGGTTATTAGTCTAAATCGGCATAATCTGAAATTTTTTATTATTTAAGAATATAACATTTTTATATTTTTATATTTTTTATTATTTAAGAAATGTAAAGTGAGGTTCACAATTTTACCTTACCAATCATAATTAACAGCTTTAATTTATTAAAGGGGTAAGCCCCAAATTGCATTCATTTTGAAAATTTAAACCCTACATTGCATCAAAAAGGAATATAGGTCCTCAATTGTATTTTTGGGCAAAATTTAGTTCAATATTGAGCATTCCCCATCAAACTGATATAAAATTATTATATACCTCTTGGGAAAAAAAAAAAAATATACCTACTAACAGGTGTCCTAGAGTTAAGAAACTCACCTGATTTTATCTTATATTGAAGTTGAATTTTCGAATTATATGATTTTAGCCTGATAAGCCTAGAGTTGATGATGAAGATGATGAGGAAGGCTCTGATGGGGATAATGAAGATGACATGGATAAAGAGGTGGATGAAGGTAAGAAATATTGAACTTTGGATGTGGCAATTCTCCACTTCTTTCCTTCCTGAATTGTAACAGATGTAGAACTAGAGTCAAGAACAAGATAGGAAGAACAAAAAGAAGAAGGAAAAAAAAAAAAAAAAGATAAGAGAATGAGAATAAAAAGAGAAAATTAGAGAAAAAGAAAAGGGTAAGCAAGAAATATTAGTAGAACTTGGGGGAAATGGAAGGGGGGGAGGGAGAGCAAAGAAATTGGGCAATTTCATGCTTAGGTCTTCTTTAAGACAACATAAGCTTGTATGCAAGCAGGCAATGGAAACCCTAAATGGAATACAATCTAATAAACAAAATTAAAATCAAAACCAATTAATTCTCTTAATTGATATCAATTTTTTTCTTTTTTCCCTCACATGTGCCTAATATTGTTTATTACAATAAACTAAATAATATAATAGAAAGATCTTAAATGCTAGAGATAAACACATATATCCATCTACGGTATTGGTTTAGTAGGGTTATTAATGGAGATCAATTATAGTTATCATTCTTGTTATCAACATGTGGGTGGAAAGCCATAATTGATTAATGTGCACAAACTTTTCTGGTTTACCTCGATATTGCCTATTATCATTATTGCTGAGCGGTTTTTGTATATTAAGAAAATCTAGAATGTAATTTTAAATCTGGTGTACCAGAAAAATTCACAGAACTAGAGGAATTTGGTTGCTTGGATGAAATAATAAAGGAATACTAAAAACATATATATAATATTTCCGTATCAGTTCCATCTCCTCTAGAAACACTTCCACTTTATCCAACTCTCTTTCTCTCTCTCCCCAAATATGGTAGATTATTTGTTTAAAAAGATTTCAAATTGGCTTAAAGGCTAAAAACATCAGAAAGTTTGATCCAATTTTCAATTTGCCCCGTAAATTTTTAAGTGTTTCAAATTAACATATAAACTGTTTTAGTTAGATCAGTTTCCTCATGTAACTTGTATAATAATGGTAAATATGCAAATTTAAATTAAAAAAATAAAAAATAAGCCTAATCCTCTTCCAACCTACTGCCCCACCAAATCCATCCCCAATCTCACTCTGATTTGCAGAATCAATTCGTTCTCTCACTTCCATAACTGTTCTCTCTCAAAACCATAATCCCTTGATTTGCATCATCAGCATTACCACACTATAAATAAAGGAAAAAAAAAAAAAAAGCAATTAAGATGTGAAAACTCTTAAATAATTTGAAATTTTCTTGAAATCTAATGGAGTTACAAAGTAATAACTTTCCCTCTATCACTTGAGTGGAGCTTTTTGGTCAAGGATGGTGCAGTGGATGCAATTTGGAAATGGGGAGATAAGATAAGGGTGACTTGGCCATGTCATGGGTTGTTTTAAATCAAATTTTGTGGTAGCTGGTTCGGTTATATGGTGTAATTGATGTGATTAATATAATTTATATGTCTATTTGAAATGTTTTGAAATTTATGGGGAAATTGAAAATTGGATAAAAGTTTATGATCTTTTTTAGGCATTAGGCCTTTCAAATTTGAGCGGTTCTCTAATTCTTATTAGCTTTTAGTGGTTCTTTTCCTAGTGATTGATACTTACATTTATTTGTTGACATCTCCGAGCTGGTTGAGGGAAATGGTGGGTTGTGCATTGAATTTCAGATTATCAAATGCCCTAAATTTTGCGAAACAGTTTTGTTTTGATGATTGAGAACTTGGCAATCCTTGATAATGTTAGATTCAAATTTCTATTAGTAAAGGATGTAAATTTCCACATGCGGGTCAAGAAACAGAGGCTTTTTGGATGGAGTTGCAGCCACAATGATGCAGGAGAAAAAGCTCAAGGCAATTAGATCTCAACAATTAGGGCTAGATTAGATAGTGATTGTGGTTGGAACAAGATATTTAGGGTTTAAAGAAAACCTCTATTAAAATTCTGAATTGAAATAATAATAAGAATGATACAATATTGTATGATAGTAGCTTTATTTATACTAATTAGGATAAATCCTAACCCTAGACTAAAAAGGAAACTAATACTAATTAAAATATTTATTTAAGAAGAAACCTAAATAAAGATAGGAAAGAAATCTAAAATAAATTGAATTAGGAAAACTAAATAAAATTCCTAATTTAGAAATTAAATAAAAATAATTCCTAAATTTTATCTTTTTTTATAATTCCTAAATTTTATCTTTTTTTTTCCTTAACTACATCATTCTCCCCTTCTTGGAAAAAACTCATCCTCGAGTTTTGTAGTGCTGAAGAATCAACAATTGAAATACAAAATCAATGGCATGTTCAATGCTCCATAGAAGTGGTAAATTTTTTGGTAAATCATCATTAACCAATTCCTTGAATTCTTTGAATAGCTGCTGAATTTCAGTGGAATATTGAAGTGATTCCCTAATCTGGTCACTTCTTGATGGTTGGCTAATTAAAGCATATATGAAACTCTTTCCACTACTTTCAGTTTCACATATTTCAGCAGATAAGTACTCATTGATTTTGTTGGTTTTGCTGTTTGTAAAACCCTCTTCCTCATTGATTGTTGTCATCATCACTCTTTTACCACCAAGGACTCACCATATGCTGGATGAACATTAAGTTGCTCTATCTCCTCATTATAGTCATGAAAAACTGGTTCTAATTCTTCACCTTCCTCTATTTCCTCGTTATATTCATCAAAAATTGGTTCTAATTCTTTGAAATAATTCTCCAAATAATCATCTGCATGAAGATCAAAAATCTCAATTTTGATTCCTCCACTATTCAAATCAAGAGCGTGTAATAACCGGCCTTCCAATCCACCTCGTGCCGCTTGGTTTGTGGGTCCAACTTCATGAAAATGGTTCACATCCTCAACTTCTTCTTCATCCTCAAGATCTTTTGGAATCTCGAGCTGTTCGTGGTCACCTTCCGGAATCTCCATTTGGGCTTCCACAGGTTCCTGGCCCTGCAAGGCTTGTACAGCCCAGGTCAATTCCTCAATCATTTTTCGCATCTCTGCCAATTCTGTTTGTTGGGGCTGATTGCCTCTACCTCGGCCAACCATTGAAAAATTTTCAGGTTTGAAAGAAAGATTTCAAGTTTGAAAAAAAAGTCCAGGTTTCAAGCTCTAATACCACTTGATGCAGGAGTAAAAGCTCAAGGCAATTAGATCTCAACAATTAGTGCTAGATTAGATAGTGATTGTCGTTGGAACATGATATTTAGGATTTAAGGAAAACCTCTATTAAAATTTTGAATTGAAATAATAATAAGAATGATACAATATTGTATGATAGCAGCTTTATTTATACTAATTAGGATAAATCCTAACCCTAGACTAAAAAGGAAACTAATACTAATTAAAATACTTATTTAAGAAGAAACCTAAATAAAGATAGGAAAGAAATCTAAAATCAATTGAATTAGGAAACAAAATAAAATTCCTAATTTAAAGAAATCTAAAATAAACTTAGGAAAACTGAATAAAATTCCTAATTTAAAAATTAAACAAAAATAATTCGTAAATTTTATCTTTTTTTCCTTAACTACATCACACAAGCAGAACCACAATCAACTGTGGCCACTACTATAGTTAAGAATGGAGGCATTGAAAGTGCTGCAGGGGAGGGTATTAAGATTTCGGAGAAGGGAAATGAATTAGGCAGGGACGAACCAAATGGGGGGCTAGCAAGAGCCATGGTCCACCCCAAATTTACTAAGCACTACTATGAATGGGGTTTAAATCCCATGAAATTTTACATACTTTTCAAAGTCCAGCCCCTCAATTTCACCCATTACTTTCAAGGTTTGCTTTTTATTATTATCAAAGACATGCATGTAGAATAACAGATTAGTTACTGTAATTAGTGAATGATTATTATTAGCAAGTTGTTTATTTATGGAATAATTAATGTTATTGGTATGTATTCTTTCTCTCTCAAAATAAACAATCAACTTGTATGATCTCTTGAAAATCTATATAAAAGATATAAAAGGCTTGTGGATTTCACTGTTTCTACAGTGAAATTCACAATTGATTTGACCATATATAAATTACTGAGGTTACCTGGTCTTCCTGTAAAATTTGAGTCAAAACGGTGTCGTTTGTGAGGGTAAATAAAAAAATGTATGTTGGTTTTTATTTGCTAAGCCAATTCCTTGGGCCTTTCTGCCATTTCAATTTTTTTCTTGTTCATCTTTACCTTTTCTATTGTCGATTCTAGCCAAAGCTATACTTAGCACTGTTTTTCTGATTCTCTGCTCAAGATCTGCTCTTTCATTTTATTTATTTTGGTACTTTTTCTCAATCTGCTTGGGCTATTGGGTTTTGTTCATCTCAGGTATGGTGTTTTCTCTCTCCCTCATTGCTGATCTAACTCTCTAACTCAACCCTCATTGACACTCATTCTCTCTTCTTCTTTGCTTGCCGTTTTGGTGTATTTTTTACTTTTTTCCTTTCTGCTCATAATGGCAATACACATTCAATCGATTTGGGCAGCGATATGGGGATTTCAAGCGTGTTTGGATTTTAATCTCCTGTCTTTCACTGCAAAATTTTTCTTTTCTTGATAAACAAACAGGCAAGGTGGGGTATAAATAAATTTCATCTTATTTCAACATAATCTTGAATTAGAGTTTAAGTTTGCTATTGTAAATTAATTTGAATTGGCTTTGGAAATGAAATAAGAGATAGGTAGGGTTTATTGGTTTTTAATTAATTCTCAAATTCTGTGCTCTAATTTCACTAAAGATATGTTTAAGAACATGTTTCAGTATGGATTTCTATCCATCTTATACAGCCTTGGGTATGTTCTAATTTATCTTTTGTGTATGATCAACTGTTGGATTCATGAATTTAAAAATTTTTTGAGCTTTGTATGTCTCTTGGATTTTGTGGGAACAAGCTTTTGTAGATTTCGGATAAAGAAGGTGAATAACACGAGTTGTTAGTGATGATTTTTTTTATAAAATTTTTTTTAATCTATTTTTGATTATTATAATCCTGGATGCTTTTCTCTTCATTGTAACCCTCAAAATAAATTCAAGTATTGGAGGCAAATAAAGTATACTTATTTATTTATTTTTTTTTGAAAGATTTCTTTTTAACTGTTGTTCTTATGTTTTAAGTTGGTGAAGCATAAAAAATTGAAGAGTTTTCTGCTTAAAATCTTCTACTTCTATTAATGGCTTCCTCCTGAAACATATATCATTGAACAATCATGTTCTTGAAACAGGCAATTTATAATCTATTTTTCTTGCATTGCATTAGTTAGGTGCCCGTTCTTGAATTTCAAAGAATTTCCATTTTTAATTTGATATTTGAAGATGAATTTATTGTTTTAGCTTCAAGATCACACTTCTTCCTCTGATTTGTTCTTTCTTTTAATTGCATAATCATCATTATATAGACATAGATGAGAATTCTTGATACGTGTTAATTAGGTCAGAAAAAGGAAGATCGGGGATATCACTGCACTCCAACAATTGGTTTTGCCTTTCGAAAAGGTAAGATTATTGATTTCTTACCATTTTTTTTTCTTTTTTTTTTTTTTGGGTTAATTTTGTGTTTACTAAATTGCAATTTCTGGAATTGATAGGAGGATTCCAGTTTTGATTTGCAGTTCATATATATATATATATATATATATATATATATATATATATATATATATATTTGGGAATTTTGGTTATTTAGCTAATAGTAATTGCTTTGAGTTTGAATGGTGGGTGAAGGAACAAGGTACTAAACTACTGATTTTGTTTATGTTCTTCTGCGTGTTGACATGTGATATCATGAATCATAGAAAGCTCGTATTTATTTATTATTTGCTTTATGTCAACAAGCTTTTCCAACTTTGAAATTGGCATTAATGTCATGGTAGAGTTTTCTTCAATATATATTCATGAGTAACTCTATGAAATTTCTTGAATTGTTAAAAAATATTTGAATTTATATATTATATGCAAAGATCTTTTGATTAGCATTATAAAGGGAAAAATGAATGCAATTTTGAAAGGGAAAATGCAGATCTGATTGGCAATGGGTTTCCTTCACTGTTTTCAATGGGGTTTAAGGGCATATATTATTAGTGGAGGGAGAATTTTGATGTCCTGCATTTAAGCCTATAATGAGGATCATTTGTTTCTTGACTGCGAATTCGGCTAAGATATTGTACTTGAATGGCTTTATCATCTTTATTTTTAGAATTTGGAACCAATTCACGGAAATCTTTTTCTTGGTAAAATATATATTCATTGTTTTGCAGATTTGGATTTTGATGGATTTGGGATTATATTGGTAGGGACCAAACCTATTTTATGCTTCATGGTTGGATTTCCATTAAATTTTTGACATGGTAATTAAATTTAATTTTCTAACATAGTTTTATAATTAAAATCGGTATTAGCTCAATTAGATAGTGGTTATTGATTGGTATTGTTTCATATATTTGTCAATTTAATACTCAAAATTTAAAAGATAAGTAACCATTTGATTTGATATTATTTCTTTTATTTTATTAAAAGAAAACTTACTCTTTTTTTCCTTATTATAGATTTGTTGATGACATGGGCGAGTAAAACATGACAACAAGCATATTTTAATGTGCTATTTTTTTTTTAACGATGAACAGAGCATTTTTAAAAAACTATTATGCTTGAAACAATTTGTATTATGAATATTCATGCTTATATTATTTAGCAAACATTATATTTATAGTTTAATTAATAGATAATATATAATAATAAAATCAAAATGAAGTAAGCCCGCAGCATCGTGCGGGTGGATTTTCTAGTTTAAAAATAATGAAGAAATGCTCCTAATAGATGATTTATGACTTAAACTTTTTATATGGTTTTATTTATTTTGAAATTATCATTTGCCTGTGAAATTTGTTAGTCTTATGATCATTATTTCTTCATATGAAAGATAAGTGATAGAGGATCGCAAAAATGATCTCAATAAAGTTTAAATTACATCTTAAATAGTGTAGTCACTAATGAACTCCAAATTATAATTCAAATAGTGTTGAAATCCATTAAATGGTTTTATAGGCTGTATATACCATATATGCAGATAATTATAGGGACTGATTTGTAGGGATTGATTAGCATGATTATAGGATCCTAATTAGTCTACTTTCCTATTAGAGGAAGGTGAGTGTTGTGTGTGTATATATATACATGTGTGTGTGTGTGTGTGTGTAACAATCATACATCAAGATAACAAGAATTTTCTCCCATCTGTTTGCATTTGTTAGAATTGCATGGTATTAGAGCATATAATCTGGTCCATGTCTGTCTCTGTTGTTTTATTTCTAAGTAAACAGTGGTTTGGGAATTTTAGGTCACCTCTTTAGTGTGACTTCTTATTCAGGCTGTTAAGGTGCAAATTTGGGTTCAGTTCCCTAAATTGCCTTTGGAATTTTAGAATCCAAGGATGCTCAGCAGGGATGCTAGTATTTGTGGTAGGCCTCTCTTTACTGATCATTGTACTCTCCAGAGATCTAGACTCTCATGTGCTAGGGTTCTAGTTGAGATGGACCTGTTTTGTGATTTCCTACAAGAGGTGATGCTGGAGGAAGAACTAGGACAGCAGTTTTATCAACCAATACACTATAAATGGAAGCCTAGCTTTTGTCTTGACTGTAAGGTGTTTGGCCATTCTAGGCTTAACTGTTCTAAGGGTTCTGTTGGATCTAAATGTGTGCCTAAGAGATTGGAATCAAAAGATACTTTGGGACTTTTGATTTAGATCCTAGGAGGGAGACTCATAGTGTCACCGTGGGGAAGATTGTTGTTCTTACACCTACTGTAGGAAAGGTTTCAGTACCCTGCAAGGGTGGAGCATAGAGAAGCAGTGTTTCTGTGCTGGTGAAAAGTAAAGTTGTGGAAGGAACTTCCAACAACCATGCTCAGTTGAGTCATGTGTGTAGCAACAAAAATGCAGCTTCTGGATCAAGTAATGTTTCAAAACTTGGTTCTGTGGGTGTTATTGGTGATGAGAGGAAGGGGCAAGAGGGAAATCCCCCTGATAGGGGTAAATGATAGGTTCCTGGAATATAATGGGTCTAAATGACTTAATGCAATTAGAAGTTAGAAAGTTGGTTCTTTGTAACAAATTTTCTCTAATTGCTTTATTAGAAACAAGAGTGAGACATGGTAAGGTGAGTTTAGTTTGGCAGAAGTTGGGTCTTCATGGGTGGATTATAATTACCTTGTGATTTGGGTAGAGTTTTGATTCTCTATAAGCCAATTGTGGTGTTTGTTTCTATGGTGGGAATGATGGACCATGCCATTCATTGTGAGGCGGTTATGGATGGTAATAAATTTTGGTGGTCTGCCATTTATGCTATGATTGGCAGTATCAATAGGAGGCTTTGGGATAGTATTGGGCAGATGTCTAGTAGGGTTCAGGGTCCTTGGATGATGCGGGGTGATTTTAATGCAATTTTATCTAATTCTGATAGGCTTGGAGGTAGCCTATGCAGGAGGAGGCTTGTGATGAATTTAGGTGTATTAGTCAAGCTGATTTTATGGAGCTTAAGCAGACAGGTAGTAGATATACCTGGACAAATAACCAGAAGGGTGCTTCTAGAATTTGGAGAAGGCTTGATAGGGCTTTTACCAATGATAGATGGCTTGATCAATATCCTGGGTCTGAAAGCAGGATTTTGAGTGCAGGTATTTCTAACCACTCTGCTGTTTTGGTTTCTTTTGGGATGGCTGCTTCTGTGATTAACAGAAGTCTCATATTTTTCAATATGTGGATGGATCATCCTCAGTTTGAGTCAATTGTCACTGAGATTTGGGGTCAGGAGGTGAGGGGTCGTAAGATGGTGATGGTGTATAAGAAACTGGCTTTACTTGGGAAAGCTGTGAGACAACTTGGTAGGGAATAATATTTTGATATTTCAAGTAGTGTTCAGTGGCATCAAAGGGCAAGGAGGATATTCAATTACAGCTCAATTTGATCCTTTTAATTGCTTTCTTTTGGAGGAAGAGAGAGTTTATGTCAATCATTTAAGGCAGTTGCTGAGATGGGAAGAGAAGAACTTGGTGATTAGAATACTGAGTTTTTCCACCAATCTGACAAACAAAGGGCTGCCAGAAATAGAATCTCTTGTGCCCTAGTTGATGGTACAAACATCACTCAACCAAGTGAGGTGGTTAATAGATTTGTCACGTTTTATAAAGATCAGTTGGGTACTACTGCTACTAGAATGCATCATGTGGACCCCCTCAATTTGTTCTGCAGGCCCTCTAGTTCTTGATACCCAAGCGAGTTATGTGCTACTGTCACTGAGAAGGAGATTAGACTGGCTATTTTCTCTGTAGGGAATGATAGAACCCCAGGTCCTGATGGGTTTAATAGTTTGTTTTTTAAAAACAATTGGAGAATTGTGGGGAAGGATGTAGTAGAGGCTGTGCAAGAATTCTTTAGTTGTGGCAGAATGACTATTGAATTAAATGCTACTCTACTGACGCTAATTCCTAAAGGTTTAGAACTCAGCAATCCCAGGGATTATAGACCCATAGCATGTTGCAGTGTTTTCTATAAATGCATTACTAAGGTGCTTTCTAATAGGCTAAATCAATGAAACCCAATGTGCTTTTGTGCCAGGGAGAAGGATCATGGACAATATTTTACTTGCCCATGAATTAATTTTGGAGTACAATGAGGATAAGGGTAAGGGAGATGGTGCTTTTAAAATTGACTTGAGAGAGGCCTAGGACTTTATTCACTGTGATTGTATAGAAGAAGTGCTTCATGGGTTGCATTTTCCTAATGCTTTTATCAAATGGGTCGTGCTATGTGTTAGAGCTTCTATATATTCCATTGTTATAAATGGGAATCTGGAAGGCAAATTTTCTGGGGCAAAGGGAGTTAGGCAAGGGGATCCAATATCCCCTTTGCTATTTGTGCTGGTTATGGAATATCTATCTAGGAGCTTCACAGTGTTATGTTTAAGAGAGTTTAAATTCCACACTGGTTGCAGGAATATGAAGCTGAACCATCTATGGCCTTTTTTTTTCCTGCAAAGGGCCTGTGCAAACTGTGGCCCAATTGCAGACTGTTCTTACTCATTTCTTCAATGTTTCTGGTCTGCAAGTCAATCCTCAGAAAAGTTTGGTGTATTTCAGTGGGGCTGACAATCAGAGTAAGGGTAGATATGTTGGGTTTTTCTGAAGGTCACCTTCCTGTTAAATACCTAGGGTTACCTCTTTTTAGTTACAGGCTATCTAAGATTGATTGTAAAGTTCTTGTTGAGAGGATGACTTAAAGAGTGAATGGTTGGGCAGTAAAACACCTTTCTTATGCAGGCAGATTACAACTCATTAATTCAGTTTTAATAAGCATGAAAAATTTGTGGTGTCAAGCTTTCATTCTTCCTAAAGCTGTGATTCAGGCTGTTGAAAACATCTGCAGGAATTTTCGATGGAAAGGGTCTGCAGATTATAAGCATGGATGTCTAGTCTCTTGGGGGTAAAAGATGTGTATAGTTAGAACAAGACTGCTGTGACTAAGCACATTTGGGAATTGATTGCAATGAAGCAATCCTTATGGGCTAAGTGGATTATTAGTAATAAACTGAAGTTATTTTGGGGGCTAACTAATGTTGGAGGAACTTGTTAAAACTTTGAAGTGAAGTCAAGTCTTGCTTTGTTTATTCTATGGGCAGGGGTGACTTTTCATTTTGGCATGACCCTTGGCTTCAACGATGCTCAGTTGCTAAAAAGTTTCCTTCATTATCTGTGGTTGATGCTGATATTTTAAAGCGAGCAAAGGCAAAAGATGTGTGGCAGCATGGTTGGAGTTCACCAGATCCTTTAAATGATGTCTCTGAGCTAGCTTGGGAATATATTCTGCAGATTGGGGTTGTTAATTGTAGTAAGGAGGATATCATTAGTTGGAAGTTGTCCCCCTCCGGAGCATTCACTATTTCTAGTCCGTGGTCTTTTTTTCAGGGGTCTAAACCTGCAGTTTCTTGGTGGCAGGGGTTATGGGGAAATAATCATATTCTTAGGCATAGTTTTATTGCCTAGTTAGTGATTAACAACAAGCTGCAATTGAAGGTTAAACTGAAGCAGTGGGCTGTCATTCAAGATGATTTGTGTGTGTTTTGTAATGTGGGTAGTGAGACTGTTAAGCACTTATTTTTTGAGTGTTCTGTCACTTCTGCAATTTGGCGTAAGGTGTTGAAAGATTGTTTGTGTAACAGAGGGGCTTTGAGTTGGAGAATGGGGTGGAGATGGTGCAGTAGAAGAGCCAAGGGTAAGAGCTTATTGAGTCAGATTAGGAGAATTGCCTTTGTTGCTGCAATATACTATATTTGGCAAGCTAGAATTCTTATAGTTTTTGAGCATGATCACAGCTCTCAGCTGTTTCTATCTTTAGACACATTAGAAATGTTGTTCTTTTGAAAATGTATTCTAAAAAAAGTAGTAGCAGGAAGTTTTTAGCCTTGTATAGGAAATGGCAAGAGATTGGTTGATGTAAATAGCTGGACTCTTTGTTTTGATAGGTTGTTTTCCTTGTTGAATTTGCATAAGATTTCCTTTTGGTGTTTTGACCCAAAAAAAAAAAAAAAAAAAAAATGCATGTAGAATAACAGATTAGTTACTGTCATTGGTGAATGATTATTATTAACAAGTTATTTATTTATGGAATAATTATGTTATTGGTAAGTATTCTTTATCTCAAAATAAACAATCAACTTATACAATCCCTTGAAAATTTAAAAATAATAAAGAAATACTCCTAATAGATGATTTATGACTTAAATACTTCGTATATAGTTTAATTTTTTTTTTCCTTTTATGGAAGAGAACTTTATTGGTTTACCCATCAATAACTAGTTTCTATTGTAATTTTTTTTTTTTTTTTTATATATTATGTTATAATATTTTTCTGAAATTTTCTCTCCCCTAGACTTTACTCCTAATTCTGTCTCTGGAATTTAGGAGCTGATGTTCGGGGCAATGCTAGCGGAGATAAATTTTACAAGACTGAAGGAAATGGGAAGTTTCCTATTGGTGCAGGTGGTGGCGGCTGCAGTGGTAGTGGTAGCAATGTTGAGGGGGAGAGAGAGGACAGAGAAGAAGACTTTGGAACATTTACGAAATTTTATGAGGTGTTTAAAGACTTTGCACATCTTCCTTCTGATATGCTGGGTGCTTCTCCTTAGATATTTGGATTTGCAAGTAATTTTGGAGTGACTTCAAGTAATTTGTGTTGATGCAATTAGAAGTTATAAGATTTTTCTGTTCTTTTTTTTTTTTCCCCTTTTATTAAATGAAGACTATATTTATGAATGTGTGTGTAAACGATAACAAGTGCTTGAATGTGAATTTGAAATGCCTTTATTATGAGAACTTTGGGGTATAGGCCACTTGACAATTCAAGGCTTCTTATGTTGTAGTTCAGTAATTGAATAATGTGAATTATATTTTTGCAGATGGCCGAGGACGATAAGAATGAGGAAGACAGTAATGAGGATAGTGATGATGAAGTAGATGAAACTAGTTTGCCACATGAAGACATCGAGGTAGTGATGAAACTAGCTGCGGTTTCAAGATCAAAGGCTGTTAAAGCTCTTAAGGCTGCAGATGGAGATCCTGTTTCTGCCATTTGCGATTTATTTCCTGAGGTACTTGCTAAAATCACAGGAAAAAAAAAAAAAATTTCCGGTCAGTTGATATGATTTTTATTGAGAAGATAGAGACGCGTGATCAGGAATGGAAAAAGATATTCATCTAGTAGTAGAAAAAGATAGTTATCTAGGAGTAGAAAAAGATCGTTATCTCTCCAATATAAAATGATTATACTTGCTCAGGCATTATCCTAGAGTTCAGAAACTGACATGATTTTATCTTATATTGAAGTTGAATTTTTGAATTATATATGATATCAGCCTGATGAGCCTAGAGTTGATGATGAAGATGACAAGGGAGGCGTTGATGAGGAAAATGAAGATGGTGCAGATAGAGAAGCAGCTGAAGGTAAGAAATATTAAACTTTGAATGCAGCAATTAAATTTTTTTTTTTTCAATGTGTAGAACTAGGTTAGAGAAAAGTAAGGAAGAACAAATAGAAGACACTTTATGCTAAAGGTACCTAGTCCCCACCACAGAGTCAAACACAAGACTTATCTGAGTCATTGCCTCTCAAGACTTGTTATGGATTTTTCATCTTCTAAGGTGCTTTCAATTATTCTACTACTACTATTTATTGAGATATTGATTTTGATGCAGTAATAGGGTTCTCACATATTGAGTCTCCTATACATGTACAAAAGTGGAACAATTAGATTGTGTTCGCATAGCTTTTGTACTTACGTATTAAAGCAGTTTTAATTTTAGTGCAAGTGTAACAAGTTCAATTTTAAATAGAAATATCATTAATGAAGCCTAGGTGTGACACTTTATAATAACAGATAAACTTGCATAAAATGCAGCCATTGTCTAGTTTCTTAATAACTAGATGTTCCTCTATCATAAAGAATTAACTACATGCTTTTCAAACTTGAAATTCAATCAAACTTCACTTTTGATTTTCATAACTGCAAATTATAAAGCAAAAAGTTTTGAAGTTCGTCAATAAAAAGGCTACTCTTCAAAATTTATCACCAGTCAAATAATAACTTTTAAGTCACTTGATTGAACAGAGATTGCAATGTAAACCTGATTGAACAATTAAGCGAACAAATATTATTAAGTGCTTAATCTCCTACATATACCACATCTTTAAACCTGATATTTGTTTGAGGAGATTGCAGCTATCAAGGATGGTGAAATGCATGGTATGGATAATTTGAAGGGCCAAAGGAAAAAAGTTAGGAGAGCAGGTTCTCATCGCACTCGTGCTAAGGTGGCAATGCGTAAGCAGCGAGAGGCAGTGCAACCTACTTCCCTTTTGGCTGGATTGAAAAATCATCCCTCTATGTACGTACGCCTTGGTCAAGTACAGGCATGCAGTTTCCTTCTTTCAATTGCCGTGACCCTTTTTTCTCTTTTTATATTAAAGTGTTCTTGTATCTCTTACAGGAACTCCCACATCCTTCTGCATTCCAGGACACTTGGACTAGCGCATTTGAGGTCTCCTCTACTGCTGCAGTGGTGTACAAAAAGCTTCTACATGAAGCTGGTTTTGGGGATTTCTTAAGGATCCAACCATTCAAAATTCGCTCAGGTGGCTATACAAGTACTTTGGTGGAGCGATATTTCTCTGAGACGCACACATTACATCTTGGTACTTTTGAAATTGGTCCAACTCCACTGGCTTGGACTATGATAACTGGCATTAGGTTTAAAGGTGATCCTCTAAACCCTCCAGATATTACAACCCAAGAATGTGCTAAACTTCTTGGAGGTATGGAAGAGGATTTCTCCTTCATCAAGGGTAAACTTGATCTAAATGTCCTGTGCCCTTCAGGACTAGACTTCAGCAAGGATCCAACTGATAGTGATAGAGAGTG
The DNA here is from genome assembly GCA_947687605.1 of Reutealis trisperma. Classification (NCBI taxonomy): domain Eukaryota; kingdom Viridiplantae; phylum Streptophyta; class Magnoliopsida; order Malpighiales; family Euphorbiaceae; genus Reutealis; species Reutealis trisperma. Next base: position 704,515 of record CANTUT010000013.1, on the reverse strand, counting down.
GATGTTCAGAAGGCTGATTGTGTATCTTGTTGGCTCTTGTTTCTTCAGTGGCACTGATTTGATGGTTCCAATTCGCTTGGTTTCTGCCATGAGCAATATTCGAAAGATAAATCAGTATGATTGGGGAGCAGCTACTTTTTCAGCCTTTTTAAGGGGCATGAGGCAGAAAACGTCTGAATGTTGTGGTACCTTCTCTGGCTTCTACCCATTCTTATTATTGTGGGCTTATGAGCATATCCCTTATATGAGGCCGTTGGCTAAATCAGGCGCCGACACATTTCCTCTAGCTTGTCGATGGGACTTCACACAGAAGGATGTTCCCATCCCAAATGACTTCATATGGCACAGGTTGGAGTTGGAATATATAGAGGATGAGGTATTTTTTTGATCTTTGGCTCATTTGAGGTTGTTTGTTTGTGTGTGTTTTTTTTTAATTTAATTTTATTTTAATGATTACAACTTCAATAGGTTAACTTTGAACCATACAAAGAATTGTGGAAGAAGAATAACTTTCCACATGAAAGAGGACTTTCTTTGAAGAGGGTAGCGTTCATGGGCCTGGAAAGCTGGGAATTGTACATGGGAGAAAGGAACACCCGTCGGTTTGGTGGCAGGATTCGAATTCCTCGCTCTCCGCCAGCTAAACGATTTTGTGAAAAATCTGAAAATTTCACAATAGACCATAAACTTTTGCTGGGAGAGAATGCCTGGGGTCTCCTAGAGAATGTGGGATGTGACTATGTTGAATGGTTTCGAACTAATTCTTTAGGGAGGATAGTTGCATTCGATCAGTTTCAAGGAAGGATCTTAGGAGGCCGGTTAATAGAGCTGTGGTTACGTGTCTATCGAGATGGGTACAAAGTAATATCTCCACAAGATTTACAAACTCTTCAGGATGGGGCAAAAAAGTGGGAAGATAAATATCAAATTGCGGAGGCCAAGTTGAAGAAAACCTTAGCAGAGAGCAATACTTTGAGGGAGGATGTGAATAATTGGAAGCAAGTTGCTATGTCGCTGGCTGCAGAAAGAGATTTTTGGCAGAATCAAGCTTCAGATGCTAAGGCAAGACTTATGACTAGTTTGGTGCCCTATCCAACACAAACCTCACTATTCCATCCAGAAGAGATGGTCCCTTTTCCACGGGGATATATGAATCCCTATTATGGTGATGCTCAAAATTTTTTTATGAGATTGGATTAGCTTCTAAAGCTTTGACCGAGTCAGTTGGGCTTTAGCTCTTTCCCTCTGATATGATGATGGAATCATGGCACAGTTGCAGTCAAGCAACCCTGTTTTTGAAGTTTTGACAATCTTAAGATTGCAGATTCAGATAATAGTGGTTCAAGGTTAGACTCTTGCATACAATATGTTTAAATTTTACTGACATTTGTTTGTATCTTTTGACTTGATTATAAAATAATTTGTTATACCTGAGATCTCTCTCTTGCCGTTTGGCAATAGTGATTTTTGTTATTTGGTACTCTAAAAAGAAAGTGTTAAAGATTACGTCAACGGGACAATAAATGTTGTTCTTGTGGACTGTATGGAACAGATGGTGCGGTTGCTGAAATTGTAATGATTATGAGATGTTTGCCCTAACCTTTCAAATCCTGAGGTGAGAAAAAATGACAAAACAAATCTTATTGATAGAGAAATGATTAGAAGTGAAGAGCATTTGTTATTTTAACTAGTTATTTATACAAGAGAGTTGAAGCTTCTAGCTACCAAATTGGCTACAGAATAATAAATGTTGTTGTGGAATTTGTGATAATTAGCGAAGATGTGGAATTTGTGATAATTAGCGAAGAAGCTGCATCAATTTTATTCTGAGAGTGGAAGGCTAGACGCTGCAATGAAATTAGAGAATTGCAATTATTATGAGATGTTTGACCTAAATCCTAAATTTTGAAGTCCTAAGACAACCCATATCCAAATCTCTGAACTTCTGTAAAATACTGACTACATTTTCCTAATTTTTATTAAACTAAATCCAATATAACTAATTAAATTATTATTAGTTCTATGGCTAGCTAGACAAATTATTATTTTGAATTTTTTTTGAAGGAATTATTATTTTGAATTTAAATCTTAGAGATTTATCCCATTAGTTAATACCATTAGTTAATGTTGATATAGCATAATCAATATTAATGTGATATTAACGTGACATTTATAGATCTATAATCAATACTAACGTGGTGATAATGTGATATTTATGGATCCGTTATTTTTTTTTTAAATAGCCACATGGATTAAAAAAAAAATAGAGTTCACAGGTGACATATAAGCGCCATGTTAGCATTAATTAATACTACATCAGTTAGTAATTAAGACTCCAAACTGCTAACGAAATAAACTTCGTATCTTTTTTTTTTGTCCAAAAAAAAATAATAATCTACCAACTTATCTATAAAAATCAAATCACGGGTTTTTTTTTTTTCCCCTATTATTTTTGTTAGAAAACATAACATTACAAGAATTAGAAGATCATTTTCAAATTGATTCGTGTAAAACAATAGCAAAATTAAAATTAAATTCTAAATAGGATTACAGCTCTGTATAAATAACAATTATAAATGAAATTATTGTAAATATTTAAATTTATGAAAATTTAGTTTTGTGAATTACACAATAAAACTAATCCTTCCCATTTAACAATCATCCATCGTATCAAATTGTTATGAGGACCAATATTCACACGCCCACTCCCCACACTATAGTGAGTAGACCTAGCAAAATAAATTATTACTAATTTAATATGACATTAATTACAAATGACTTAACTGATAAATTTATCTTTAATTTTGTATAATTATGTAAAAATCCCTTTTCTTTATTCATCAGCACTAATTTAATTTAAAAATGCAGTTGTAATTTTACCTTAATTTAGAATCATAAGAAAAATTTATTAATTAAAAGACAAAAAAAAAAAAAAAATCAAATGGATATATCAATTTATTATATGATATAGACTATTTAATTTTTAAATTTACAATTAAAGTAAATTGTAATTTTTAGGGTTTTGTAAATTTCATTAAATAAGTTAATAATTTGATTTTTAATAATTTATCAAATTCTAAGAGGACTCAATTAATTATTATTGAAATTTAAAGAGATTAAATTGACAAAAAAGTCAATTTCACTTTCTTTTTAAGAAATAAGTTCAATAAAAAAAATATTATTATTATAATTCTTATTAATTTAATTTTAAGGTAAAATTACAACTAAATTATTTCTAAATTTTACAGGATTTTTTTTTGAAATGATTTCATAGAAATTTATTTATTTATTTTTGGCCAAATTAGACTCAAATTCATCCAACATGAAAATCATTATACAACAAGGAAGCTAATTGTGGGGGCTGAATAACTACCCATGCTGCGGATACAGAGCTGTTAAGAGCAGCATTTGCCAACCAATCTGCTGGTTGGTTTGCTTTCCTATCAACCCAACTAAAACAACAATTAACAAAAGAAAGTTTAAAATCATGAATGAGAGAAACTAAAGCTTGAATCTCCCATGGACAACCATTGGACTGGTTGTTTCAGATTTGGATAAAAGCTTGACAATCAATTTCAAAAACACAACAAGAATAACCTGCATGGACAGCCATTCTCATGGCTAAAGTGAGGGCTTCCGTTTCCGCTACCAGAAGAGATCGAGCTCTTCTTTTTAGGACAGCACCATTGACGACTTTTACAACACGATTCCTGCAAATTACCGCCACCCCTGCTATTTCGTTCTCATAATTAAAGCAAGCATCAGTATTAAATTTAATAAAATGCTAATTGGGGGAGTTACATTTTATCTATTCTGATTGCTGGCGTTGCTCTACTTGATCATCAAGCTTCCCATACACATTAAGATAATCAACTCACATCTTTTCAGCTCTGTGGGTGGTCTTCATAGGATCCAATCTCTGACTTTCGAAAATAAAATCATTTCTAGTGATCCCAATGGACCAACAGAGTGCAGCAATAAACTCCTTGAAGTATTTGCCAAGAGAACTCAGCTGTTTGTCCTGAATGATGGCCTTCCACCACTGTGCAACATCAGAAATTTGCAACTGACTTGGGTGGAATCCCAATCTGGAAATAAACCGAGAGGCTTGTGCATGTGGACAAAAGAAAAGTAGGTGCTCAAGAGACTCTTTCAGCACCACAGAGATCACATCCCATGGAGAGGGTTAATTTCCTTCTAAACAATTGTTCCTTCGTAGTCAAAGAATTACCACAGAGTCTCCACATAAACAAAATGATTTTGGGATGGATCTGTGGCTTCCAGAGACTCTGCCATACTTCTTTTGGAACAATGGCGGATGATGCAGGCATATTCTGCTGCCTACTTTCCCTTCTCAACTCAGTGAGCTTATAATATGCCGATTTTACTGTAAATAAGCCAATTTTATCCCAATGCCATACCCATTGCTCAAATTGAGAGGGACTCCCAATGGGAATTTTGGTTATTGCAACAACCTCCATTCTCAAGAATAACTGTTCAAGCAGAGTAATATTCCAATTATCTGTCCTGTCCATCAAGTCGCTTACCTTATATGGATAAATCTGATTCACACAAGCATATTGGATCCGAAAGGATGGCAGGTCAGAGATTCAAGGATCCTCCCACATACGAATCCTTTGACCATTATCCAAGTTGAAGCGCGCTCCACTCTTGAGTAAATCTCTGGCTGCTAGCATACTTTTCCATCCCCAAGAACCACTAGCTCCCTCCTTTGCATTCCAAAAGTCTGAAAAAGGAAAGTATCTAGCTTCGATAACTTTTGTCCAACGGCTATAAGGTTGAGTAATAAGTCACCAAGCCTGCTTTGCCAGCATTGCCACATTGAAATGGTCAAAGTTTCTGAAACCGAGACCACCATTAGACTTTGATTTAGTAAGAGAATCCCAAGGCAACATTTGAATACCCTTCTTCTCGTCATTACCTCCACCAAAATTTAGATACAGTTCCTTTTCAATTTCTTACAAACACCCAATTGAATTTTGAAGCACGACATTATGTAATTTGGGATTGCCATCAGCACCGCCTGAACCATTATTCTTCTTCCACCATGAGACAGGAGCTTTCTTTCCAAGAGTATGCCTTTTGCTTTACTCTATCAACCAAAAAGGAACAAGCCTCCATTTTTCAGCAACCCAAAATAGCAGGCAACACTAAATATTTCTCTCTTCTCTCCATCTCTTGCATCCCAAGCACATTCTTAATCTTAATAGGATGATCCATAGGCGTGCACCTACTGAAAATGATAGCTGACTTGCATGGATTGAATGTGCACCTGCTGAAACTGATAGCTGACTTGCTTGGATTGAATTTTTGGCCGGAAGCTGATCCATACTTATGAAGGATACTTTGAAATTTTGTGACCTCCTCTATAGATCCCTACCGAATAAGATGGTGTCATCTGCAAACAGAATATTTGAAATTGAAGGGCTTCTCCGAGCTACTTGAACTCCATGAATAAAACTGCTTTTAACCTTGTCTAAGACCCCTTGAAGGGTAGAATTTCTTTGTTGGTGCTTCATTAACAAGGACTTGGAAAGAGACAGTAGAAATACAAATATAAATCCAATTGACAAAAGATTTAGCAAAGCCCATTTTCTTTAGAACTGCAATTAGGAAGTCCCACTCTAATTAGTCATAAGCTTTGAGCATATTAAGCTTGATGGTACATTCCACCTGTTTGGTAGCTTGTGATTTATGGAGCTTATGGATTAATTCATGAACCACCAGAACATTGTCTTGAATTGCTCTATTGGACAAAATTGCTGCTTGGCTTTCATGAATGAGAGATGTCATCCAAGGCTTCAATCTGAAGTAATAACCTTAGAAATGATTTTATAGAGGAAATTACATAATGATATAGGACGATATTGGGAGATATGAGTAGGGAAAGTTACCTTCGGAATGAGAACAATATTAGGATGATTTACCGCAGCCAGCAGCATAATTCCGAAGGAGAAAAAATGTTGGACAACCACAATCACCTCATCTCCAATTTTGTCACAGCCATGCTGATAGAAAATACCTGGATATCCATCAGGTCCAGAGGCCTTCAACCCTCCCATACCAAACACAGCCGCCCGGATTTCCTCTGTTGTTACTGGAGCCGTTAATGCTCTGTTGGCTTCATCTGGAACAACTTTTTCAACATGTGACAAAGCAACATCAATACCATTAGAACCCTCAGTCTTATACAAATTAGAATAAAAGGATAGGATTACTTGTTGTATTCCTCTCTCATGCTCCACCCATGCTCCAGACTCATCTTTCAGTTTCAAAATTGCATTCCTCTGCTTCCTTTGAACTGCCGTGCCATGGAAAAATTGAGTGTTTTTATCACACTCTCTAAGCCATTTCAGCCGGGACCTTTGAGCCCAATACCTTTCTTCCATTCTCCACAATTGATCTAGCTCATTCATCCAGCAGTAAGAGGATATTGGTGAAATTTGTCAATTTTCTTCTTCAATTCTTCAATTTTCTGCCGAGAATTCCCAATTTCATTTTTATGCCATGATATGGAGCATCTTTTGCTGAAGGCTGGATAAGTCCAAAACCCGATTACCAGATTGCTAAGAAGATTGTAATACATGCCTCCAATTCTGGACCTCCAGCCACTTATATTCAAATCTCAAGGCATTAAATCTACGACAAATATCAACATCAAAATGAAGAATTAGAGGCCTATGATCAGAACCTAGTAATTTTTCATGAGCCACTTGAGCACGGTTGAACATCATGCGCCATTTCACATTCCCAGCCGCACGTTCTAAACGCTGGGCAACACTACTGACTTCATTCCTCCTATTGTACCATGTATATAAAGGACCATGGAACCCCAAATCCATCAGTGAGCAAGAGTCCATCCGGTGTGGCTTTCATAATATAAACTTGGTTTTAGATACGGCGAGAACAGACTGCTATGCTTCGCCTATCTGATATGCAAAAATAAGCATTCCTTTCTTTTATGTAATTTCAATAATTATCAAAATCAGAAATCAATAGACAAGACAAGATGAGCTTGATTTTTTCCCAAAAAATAAAAAAACACAACTTTATTGATTGATTACCATTTACATTGCTCCAGCAGTAAAGCAAACCAGAGAAAGAAACTAAAGAAAACATGCCTACGAGTTTCTAATGATTTTGACAAGTCATGACTAAAATCTTAATACAGAACCGTAAGATTCTCCAAGGTGAGTAATTACTCGACTTCCACAGTTGCCATACATAGCGTGCACAAGAATAGCTATCCCCAACGCCGAAAATACTAGTGAATAACACCTGCAAAATTTTTCATACTTGGCATATTTTCTTCTTCCGCTAATCAACAACGAACTAAAAGCTCCGGCGAAGGCGAACATAACCGAGATTACAAAGGCATGAAACGTCCTCGCCGGAAGTCCGTTGAAGATGACAGTTGGAATCAGATCACCGCCGTCTGTATATTCGCAGGGGAGAAGCTTTACCAGAACACCAGCAGATAAAGAACCGAATAAAATCAATTTCATAACTCCGGCCTGGAGGGATCCAGTTGTCGACGGCGGCGATGGGAGTAAAGAAGGATGAAGAGGTTTCAGGTTGTTCTTCGTCTTGTTGTTCCACTCGTGTCCCATTTTGGCTAGTTGAAGATATCTGTCGCTTCCAGTATTTGAGATTGCAAATGCCTCAAAAATTGTTTGAGAGAGAGAGAGAGAGAGAGAGAGATTTTGTTTCTGATTCAACAACTCAAACTAGCGTTACAATGTTCTTTATATAGGGATGATGAAATGTCAAAAATACCCTAAGGAGTTCACAGAATTACAACCCTAACTAATTAAACAATTACAACCCTCAGGAGTTCACAGAATCACAAAATACCTTGAAATCAAACTGATTAACCCTTGGCCCTTCTTATGTTCTTCTAAGTTCTAAACCTGCTGCCGCTGCCGCTGCCGCTTTCTCCCATCTCTCTCTTTGCCTTACAGAAATTTCTTGCTAACTGAAGCTTTTGCTTTTAGATCAACATTAGTTGAAGCCGCCTTAGATCAATTTTGTTCTTCTGCTTTTCTTCTTTGATAGGATCGTGATCGGCCACGAAGCATTTATGGATGGAAGTGTAGTGGTATGCAATTCGACCTAGTCTGGTTTTACGATTTTATTATTTATTTACGTGCAATTTTTTATTTCTTAGTGAATTTAGTTATTTTACCTAAATTAGGTGTATTGTTTTTGATTTGACCTAGTCTGGTTTATTTTTCTTAAAACATGATCAAAATCAACTTATTCTTCTATCTATGGCTCCTTCAAAACCCATCTTCGGTTCCAGTTTGTGTTCAGAAATTTTCGTTACAAAATATTAAAAAAAAAAAAAAGAAAAGAAAAAGAAAAACTTGCTATGAGTTTGGTTCGATTCTAGCAGGTAAAATATCTTTTTCTGATGGATATTGGCATATCTGTCTTTGCGCTTTTTTTTTTTGGGTTACAGCATGCCTACCTCATTTTTCATCGTCTGGTGTATCTGATTTTAACATTTGGTGCTCTTTTTGTGCAGATTGATGTACAGGGCTCTCCTGAAGATGGCTCTGCTATACAAGCAGTGAGCACTGGAGAAGAAGAGGGATTGTCTGCAGCACTCGGTCAGACTGATACTGTTAGTATTGAGGTTGATAGCCATACTGTTCTCCCAGGAGGCCCACAAACACCTACTCCTCAAGAAAATGCCTTTGGGGCACCAGTGGTTCCTCCTGCAGCACCAGTTGCACCTATTGATAATCACAACCAAACACAACCCCAAGCTGTGAACAATGGAAATGCTCCCCCTGGAGCAATTGGAGAGGGGGAGGTGGAACCGCTGCTCAATCGGCAGAAGATCATTGAATCATCTCTTCTGGTTGCTCCCCAACTATCTGTGACTTTGTTAACAGCTTGGCTCAATAATGGCAACCATACTCTCTCACACAATAGAAAAATCCTACGAGATGTTGCAGTGGGGAGTAATGTTGTCGGCTATGTTTCTTCACTTAGCTATGTGTTGATGTGCAGACGTAACCAGGGTCTTGCTGCTCGGATCTTGACTGTAATTGCATTTGCTGCGGCTGCTTTTGGTTTTATAGCATCCATGGGTATGCTCTTGCCTGATGAACTGAATCTGTGGATCACCTGTGCAGCTTGTGCAATTTGCTTCCCTGCTTTGGCTGCAGGATTAAAAGGGTAGATGGATCCCCTCATATCTGTTAATGTGTGAATACTAGTATTTTGGTAATTGTTTTGGGTGCTTTGTAGGATTTGATAAATTCAGGGGTGTTATAGATAGAAAATATAGGGCGACACTCGAGAGGTATGTAAATGTGCGAGCTCCCCTGGCTGCTTACTTCCATCATATGGATGACAGTGATAGATCATTTGTATTGGGTTGAGCTATGATCAGCTGTGTGCTCTTCTTGCCAACAAGGTCCTTGGTTGGATGTTGGCAGAATATAGTTCACATGCTTAACTGCAGAGACAGAGCTCCCTGACTTCATGCTCCATGACATGATTCTATTGGATTCCATTGGTTGGCCACCTACCAAATAAGATTGTTGGGATATTTCCACTGGTAATATGTAAGACTGAGCTTCATTCGAATGTGTGCTCTGCGTGCAACAGTTAGCACCAAAAAATGAGCTCTCCCTCGACTGCATGCTCCTGCATATTGGGTGGGATTCTGTTTGTCTGTTTGGTCAGTTGTAATAGTGAGCCTCTAGTTGTGTGCTCCATGATTACCATTTACACGAGGTTGCAAGAGAATGAATAAAAGTTATGTTACGGGGATTATTTGTTTTTAAAAAGTTTTGGTTTCCTCTCTTCTGCAGCGCTGCTAGTAGCTCATTAATGGATAACAGAGAAAAACAGCAATGAATTAGAACATAGACACATAAAATATTTTACCTTGTAACATAAATCGAGTAGCAGGTTCTGTTCAAGTACTAAACATGCTAAACAATCGAAATATTTGACTAAATATGGCTCATTTCATAGTTTGATAGGTCAGTTTTGTAAGCTTGGGTCGGTTTGTCCTTTATGGTATTAAATACTATGAGCAGTTTCAATCCTTTATGGTTTTATGAATTGACTGGAAACAAGCCATAAATAATGGTGCTTAAACTGCTAGTATACTTGTTAATAGTTCAACCTTTATCTGATGCTGCATTATTGTACACTAAAATTCCTTCCTAATTAATTTGGAAGTCTTGTATTATGTGTGGCATCCAGAACAGTCTTGGTGCATTATTTTGATTCCTGTGCATGACAGAGGCATATGCTATTGTACAGGCTTTGGGTGATTGTATATTTGGATTAACATTATATGTGTCAGTTGTTCAAGAACTCATTTCTTGATGATGTTAATGAAAGATCAAAATTTTCCACTACAATGGATCATTGTGCTTCAAAAAGATGTTTGACAAGTTATACCATGTTGGTGTCTAACTCTGAATCGACCCTCTGTTAGCTTGCGTTATTCAACCTTCGCTATATGCAGGCTGAATGGAGACCAGAATCACTGGATAAATTTAGTGAAATTGCAGAACTTACCAAGTCTATTGATTCATTAAAGGTTGAAGAAACCAAACCACAAGGTTCTATTTTTCACTTTAGTACTTAAAAACCTGTTTCACTTGTGGAAACTTTTGCATAAATGTTTGGTTCCTTGAACATTTGTAATTTTTATCAGTACAAGGGGCAACCTCAAGGAAACCTGCTTTTGCCAACCCTCCTGCTCAGAAACCTACTGCTTATCACCCGCCACAAGCTAAAAATGCTGCTGCTGTTCAGGCAGAGGTATGAAGAACTAATAAATTTCTAATTTAAGATTTCAGGATAAGAATGAGGCAAATGTTTGACTCTCATATACAATATGAGATAATTTGCTTTCTGTCGAGGATGGTGAATCTCTTCTTCATAAGCTCTATTCTGAAATTCTACACGTACTCAAGTTTAGTGGAATTATTTTGACTGTTGCATATTGGAAATCTTGTTTTAATGAATGAGGCCAATTTCATGTGATGGCACTGTCCATAGTGTATAAACCATTTTGGTTCATCTTTGGCCGCCCATGTGACAAAACTGTACGGAACTTTCAACCACTCTGGTTTAAAGCATTTATTGTTTGTTTTGGTTATATTTTGATGCACGATTGGATTCAGCTACTTGCCTTATTGATGCTAATGATTTTAATCTTTTGCAATTGCAGTTGTTTGGAGGGAGCACTAATGAGCAAGTGCAGTTTCTATTTGCATGTTATGTACACTTTTGGATTTTTAACATTGCTAAAATGCCCATCTACATATATTATTAACACAGACAAATGAGCAAGGATGCCCTGGAAAACAAGAAGAGGGAGAAACAAAAGGAGAAGAAGGCTGCCGAGGCTGCAGCGGCCGCCACTGGGGGTTCCTGATCGGAAAGAAATGTACTATAGATGGCTTCAACTGCATATGAAAGAGGATCTAATTCAAATTACCATAAAGCTTGTTCTGGATCACATTTGATTGTAGAAAAAAAACCTTTTTTTTTCCTCAATTTTGGCTTTCTGATGATAGAACATGAGGCGATCAAATAAAAGCACGAGGATTTAAGCATTTTAAGGTGCTTTCATTTTGTTGAATTTTCCCGCATGGCAAGATGCATTTACATGAATTATTTTGCAACATTTTATGATGACAGTAGTAAATTGTGACTATTTATGAAAGTTCAAAAGAACCTTTGAAACATTATTGTAACGAGGCGCTAATCAAGTTTTGTTTGAAAAAAAAAAAAAAGGACAACGTATAGTTTGTTTTTGAATTAATGAAATATAGTGTTTACCATTTGATTGCTTTAAATCTTCATGTACATTATTAATGGTGACCATGAGTTGCCAATGTAGAAAATAGAAAATAATAACATTTAAATCTTCAAGTTCTATTCATTAGCCAGATTTCAACGATTCATATCACAATTTCATTGTAAGTTTTCCTTTGAATAAAATAAATTCACTAATACAAAATAAATTTAGCTCTACCAGCTTTGCTCACCTCACGAGATTCTTAATATTTTTGAGGTCTAAAGCCCTGGTTGAACTTGCTATTCCTAAAAAAAAAAAAAAAAAAAGCCATCATATTAGACCCGTCCCTTGTTACACTAGGCTGAATGATTAAGGTGGCAAATGAGTTTCACATGAATGAGAATGGTACCAAAAATTGTCTTTTTGGTGCAAACAAATGGAGGAAAATCTCCAAACTACAGAATATTTATGTCTGGTTGTTAACACTTCAATCCAAAACATCATCAAGCATTTTTCATCTGATTCTAAACTAATACCAAGTTGTTGAAGCTTAAAGAAGCTACAACCAAGACAAGAACTGCTCTGCCTGCAGTGCTTTCACAACTCAAAACTTCGTGGCTGCTGTCCATGTGCCCTGCACACTTGGGTGATCTGTCACATGCCTTATCTTTAGTTTTACCACTTTTCTTCCCAAAGAATTCCTCAGCTTGGTGGCCTCTAGCAATACATCTTCTGGAGTCAAATTCTTCACACATACCACCTGCTCATTTTTATTCTCTGTTCATATGGCAAGCAAAAGAGAGTACAGAGGTCTTTAGTTAGTATGAGTACAAATACCATATGCACACATATTGGGACGACACACACATGGGCACATGTACATATATAAAGGAAGAGAGAGAGAGAGCCAACTTACCGTAAAATCCCTTTAAATATGGATGCTGCTGTCACATACCAAAAGCATAGTCAGCTTGAGAATGCCATGTTAGCTAGTGTGTCAGCCAATGAGGCAATGATTGGTGATGTAGTCGATGGAATGTGTGCTAGATATTTTGAGATATTTTAGAAGATTGTTTGTTATTTTTGACAACTGGTAACTATATTATCATTTTGTCCTTTTGCTAGTTTGTTATTTCAATTTGTCCTTTTGCTAGTTTGTTATTTCAATTTGTCTTTTTGTTGATTAGTAGCTATCAAGGGTCATTCATTTTAGGAAGATTCTAGTCAATGATTGATAAATAGGAGAGAGAGATCTGATTTGTATTCATTCAGAAAATATCAATCAATACAAATTTCTCAGTCTATTTTCTTCACTTCTCTTTTTCATCTTTCTATTATTTCTTTTCTTTTCTTCTGCTGCCTTTAATGAGTTTGGTACCTGACAACTTGGTATCAAAGCAATATGATCCAGACCCTACCATTGCTGAGTTAGTAATGGCTAGGAAGAAATCAACCCTTAGTGAGGCTGCGAAAGCTGCAGAGTTGGCTAAAGCTCAATATGCTAAAACAGCTAAGGCAAAAGCAGCAATGACTGACATTGATAAGTTGCATAGCTTTGAAGAGCATGTTCAACTGATGGACTAGGGAAGTCAAGAATTCTTGAGGGAAATGTACAGCCAACTGGAGGTATATAACAAGAAGCTTCAGGAGCAATGCATTGCTCAGCACTCTCTGCAACAACAAATGAGCCAATTACTGGACATGATGTAGACCCCGACCTAGCAAAAAGATATATCAGCGTATGTGCCTGCAACCAATCAAACTCCAGTACTTGCAGCCACTAACATTGGGAGGCAAACTCATTTGGGAGGTAATATGGGTGGATCTTAAGGAAAGGGATTACTCCCTACTCCTAGATTTAATATTGTGATTGGTGAATTAAGTAACTCTGTTCCTGCTTTAAATAATGCTCCCTTGAGTAATACTGTTGTTACTAATCGAACTCCATGGATGCCAGAGCTTGAGTTGACTCAGTTTGTGGGTAGCCAACCCAGATCCTAGATCAGGAAGTGTCAAAAATACTTCTAGCTTTATGGCATTCCAGAAGATCAGAAGATTGATCTCGCTTCTCTCTACTTAGGAGAGAAAGCTGATGTATGGTACCATGGTTGGCAAGGCCAGAATGGTGAAAAGACCTGAGATGAATTTGCAGAAGCATTCTACAAAAGATTTAGAGAGTTGAGCATTACTGATATAGTAGAGGAGTTTAATGAGATTAAGCAAAAGGGGAATGTTGATGAGTACCAGGAGAAGTTTGAGGAATTGAAATCTCTAATGCTGAAACACCACCCCTGGCTTGATGAAAGCTACTTTGTTTCCAGCTTCATCAATGGTCTAAGTAAAGAGTTAAGACCAATGGTGAAAATTTTCAGACCCACTACCCTGAACCAAGCCTGTGAACAAGCTAGGCTTCAAGAGCAATCTATACAAGCCATGTTTAAAAAGAACCAAATACAGAAACAACCTTATCCAAACACTAACCCTCCAAGAAACACTGCTAGATTTAGCCCTAAGACTGACACCCAAAATGTAACCATAACCACCAACAATCAAACAAACACTTCACCAACACCTACCATCACCCTATAAACAAACCCAAACACTGAAATAGCCAATACCAACATTAGAAGAACCCCAGGTCAGTGCTACAGATATGGTGATAGGTATTCTGTAGGTCACCAATGTAAGCCTAAACAGCTAAATGTGTTAACTGCCATAGAAGAGAGTGATGAAAATAGTGATGTAGAGGAATTTGATGCAAAAAAGGATGGCATAGAAATTTCTATGCATGCTATTGAGGGAAGAGAAGCTGCTAACTCACTCAAGATTAAAGGAGAGGTTAATGGGAAACCAATTGTCATTCTCATTGACAGTGGCAGCACCTATAGCTTTCTTGATGCTAAAATGGTACAAGAAGTTGGAGTGCCAGCTGTCAAGGCTAAACCTTTACGGGTTACTATGGCTAATGGGCAGAATATGGTTAGCAAGACTAAGTGTGAAGGCTTCAAGTGGTCAAAACCGGATACTGAGTTTGTATATGATTTCAAGATTCTTAAACTAGGAGGCCACGATATGGTTTTGGGTGTGGATTGGATGAAAGCTTATGGTCCTATGGTGTTTGACTACATGCACATGAAGTTAACTTTTGATAAAGATGGCAAACAAGTGCGGCTAGTGGGTATGAGAGAGACTGCAACATTGCAATCCATGACTTGCAAAGAGCTTCAGCAATTCCTAAGAAAAAACTGGAATCAAACTGATGTACAGCAATTCTCTATCTCCTGCAACCCTATTCTTGACCCTAAAAGACACCTAAACTGCAACCTTAACCAAATAGTAACCTCTCCACCCATTGCTATAACCACTTTGATTGAGAAATACAATCACATCTTTCAAGACCCTCATACATTACCACTAGTCAGAAACCATGATCACAGCATAGCTCTCAAAGAAGGCATCCAACCTTTTAGTATCAGACCTTACAGATATCCATAATATTAAAAAGCTGAAATTAAGAAACAAGTTAAGGAAATGCTGGGCAATTCACTTATTCGACCTAGTTGCAGTCCATTTTCATCACCAGTCCTTTTAGTAAAAAAAAGGATGGTACATGGAGATTTTATGGACTATAGGCAACTCAACTCAGTCACAATTAAAAATAAGTTTCCAATACCAATTATTGATGATTTGCTTGATGAATTAAAAGAAGCAGTTTACTTCACCAAGCTAGATCTAAAAGCAGGGTATCACCAGATAAGAATGAAGTCTGAAAACACTCATAAAATTGCATTTAGGACTCATTCAGGGCACTATGAGTTCCTAGTAATGCCTTTTGGGCTTACGAATACTCCAGCTACTTTCCAGTTGTTAATGAACTCTATTTTTGAGCTCCATTTGAGGAAGTTCATACTGGTATTTTTTGATGATATCTTGGTTTCTAGTCCTAATATGGAATCACATGTCAAGCACTTAGAGACAACATTTTAGATTTTGCAACAAAACTAGCTCTATGTTAAGCTATCTAAATGCTCTTTTGCTTAACAACAAATTGATTACTTAGGGCATATATTAAGTGTAGAAGGTGTGAGCACTGACCAATCAAAAGTTGAAGCAATGATGAATTGGCCTGTTCCAGTTCACTTGAAGGCATTGAGAGGATTCTTAGGTCTTACAAGATACTACAGAAAGTTCATCAGGGGTTATGGAGTGATTGCAAGACCACTAACTAAACTATTTCATAAATATTCATTTAAATGGAGGCAAGCAGCAGAAGAAGCATTCAAGGCATTTAAGGAAGCAATGTGTAAGGCACCAGTATTAGCATTGCCTGACTTTTCAAAACCATTTTGTGCTTGAGACTAATGCCAGTAGTAAAGGTATTAGTGCTGTGTTAATGCAGAATCACAGTCCAATAGCCTTCATCAGTAAAGCTTTAAGCCCAAGAAACCAAGATGCTTCAATATATGAAAAAGAGTTGATGGCTATCCTATTCACAATCTCTAAGCAGAGGCATTACTTGGAGAGTAATCATTTTATCATCAAGACAGACCATGAAAGTATAAAGTACTTGCTGCAGCAGAAGATACACACTCACATTCAAGCAAAGGGCATGTCAAAATTGCTTGGATTAGACTACAGTATCTTGTATGGGAAAGGAATAGAGAATAGAGTGGCAGATGCACTTTCTAGAAGGGGGTGGGTTCAACAGGAACAAGATGAATGTTTTGGAGTTGCTGCTATTGTGGTCCTTAAATGGCTTAAAAAAGTCAGTGAGAGTTATGAAAATGATGAAGAAGCTCAAAGTATTATTCAAGCCTTAATAGTTGAGGCTGAAGCCAAACCTCGCTTCTCTTATTCACAAGGGATTTTGAGCTACAAAGGCATAATCTATATTGGGAAGGCTCAAGGTTTGAAGAATAGAATTTTAGAAGCAATACATGACTCATTTGTGGGTGGCCATTCAGGTATAAAAGCTTCTTATAGCAGACTGAAAGCTTATTTTTTCTGGAATGGAATGAAGGAAGATGTCTCTAATTGGGTTCAGAAATGTGAAGTCTGCCAAAGATGTAAAGTAGAGAACGTTGCATATCCAGGATTACTACAACTCCTGCCAATGCCTAATCAAGCTTGGGTATCCATCTCAATGGATTTCATTGAGCAATTACCAAGATTTGAAGGCAAGGATACCATACTTGTAGTTGTTGATAGATTGACAAAGTATGCTCAATCTATTTCTCTATCTCATCCCTATATTACTCTTAAGGTGGCTCAGTTGTTCTTAAATCACATCTATAAGCTTTATGGATTTCCCAGCAATATCATTTCAAACAGGTGTAAAGTCTTCACCAGCAATTTCTGGCAAGAGTTATTTTGACTAGTTGGGGTCAAATTGAACCTGAGTTCAACCTACCACCCTCAGTCAAATGGTCAAACTGAGAGAGTGAATCAGTGCTTGGAAAATTATTTGAGAAGCATATGTTTTCAAAAGCCAGGGAATTGGTGCAAGTGGCTGTCCCTAGCTGAGTTCTGATATAATACAAACTATCATACAAGCTTGAAGATGACTCCATTTCAAGCTTTGTATGGCATCACTCCTTTCATCACTTCACTTCCAGTAGAAAGCACAACTGTAACTACAATGGAAGAATTTCTAGAGCAGAGAAGGCAAATGATTCAGAACCTTAAAAACAACTTGGCTAAAGCTCAAAATCGACAGAAACAGTTTGCAGATTCTCACATAAGTGAGAGGAGTTTTAATGTAGGTGATCTTGTGTATTTGAAGCTCCAGCCTTACAGGCAAAGCTCAGTTGCAGTGAGGAAAAATGTAAAGCTTTCAGCAAAGTACTTTGGCCCTTATAAGATATTGGCCAAGGTTGGGTCAGTAGCTTATAAACTAGAGTTGCCCCCAAATGCTCAAATCTATCCAATCTTTCATGTCTCACTTTTCAAGAGACACATTGGCCCTAATGTAACAGCTGTTACTACCTTACCTGCTGTTCATAAAAATGGTGAATTCAAGGTTCAACCTATGGCTATTCTACAACATAGGGACATTGTAAGGAAGAAGGAAAAGGTGCAGCAAGTCCTAGTGCATTGGCTAAACATGACCCCTAAGGAAGCTACTTGGGAAGACCTTAGTTTCTTGTAAGTTCAGTTTTCAGATTTCTTTTTTGAGGACAAGAAAGTTCTTACAGAGCAGGGAAATGTCACATGCCAGAAGCATAATCAGGTTGAGAATGCCATGTCAGCTAGTGTGTCAGCCAATGATGAGGCAATGATTGCTGATGTAGTCGATGGAATGTTAGCATGGATATAATGCTATATGGTGCTAGGTATTTTGAGACATTCTAGAAGATTGTTTGTTATTTTTTATAGCTGGTAGCTATACTATCATTTTGTCCTTCTGCTAGTTTGTTATTTCAATTTGTCCTTTTGCTAGTTTGTTATTTCAATTTGTCTTTTTGTTGATTAGTAGCTGTCAAGGGTCATTCATTTTAGAAAGATTCTAGTCAATGATTGATAAATAGGAGAGAGAGAGATCTGATTTGTATTCATTCAGAAAATATCAATCAATACAAGTTTCTCAGTCTATTTTCTTCACTTCTCTTCTTCATCTTTCTATTATTTCTTTTCTTTTCTTCTGCTGCTCAATTTCATTAAAGGTACTCAGCCTTTAATGAGTCTGGTACCTGACAACTACCCACGATTGAGCTTAGTAATAACCTTCAGCTGAGGATTTCCCTGTTTAAATGCTGGCAGATGTGACTCCATAAATGCCCTACCACATTTGACAGAATTAAATTTAGAGAAAAATGTCAAACCACTAAATTTAGAGCAATGCGGGAGGAATCTATGATTTAGGGACTTAAATGCCACCAAGTCTGTGAAACAATTACCAAGAAAATCAGGAAAGCTGCAGCTAGCATCAAGGGCAACCAAACACTACCATTTGGACAATCAATTCTATCAATTAACATAAAAGCAATGAGCTCCACATAAAGAGTTTGCTTCATATTTTCTTATCCCACATTTAATTAATTTTATTTTTTCCCTCATGAGTTTAACAATTTCTGCACAACTTGTAATTGTAGATTCTCTGTGATATTTATAAATGGGATAACCAGGAACTAGCTTGGTCAATTACAAACTGGCCCCAACTGATGTAACTTTATCTCCTCCATTCCCAATTAAGATGTCCATATATTCAACAAAGAGGGTGTAACAAATGAAATGCACAGCACAAGTATTTATATAACATATCTATATACTGCTGCAACAAGTAGTCGAGTGGTTAAAGCACCTATACTGCCTCATACATCTAGACTGTTTCAAATTCCAATCCCCAAGTCAAAGAAAGGTGAAAGAGAAGAATTTAGTACAAGCTGGCAAAAACAGGATTTAGCAATCTAGAAAGTTTTTAGATTTCCAATATCAGGAAATGAACATATTTCTACTTCTCCAGAGCATTGCTTCTTCCTAGCCATTATTTTGTTGTTAAGAAATATCTAAATGATTCCCACTACTAAAGAAAAGAAATATCTGAATTATGGATCCTTCAACTGGCAAAGTTATGAGAAGCGGTGAAGAGAGACCTAGGATGGTAGTGAAGATTGATCTAAAGGTTAAGTTCTTCCATACCTACTTCATCAGTCCTCAGTATATTTCTAATTTTCTATTAAACATGGAGGGAGAAAATAAATAGGAGATAGAAGACTACCTATCAATGCATTGATTTTATAATATGAACATCCTTGGGAAATAACATTGTATCAAACAACGCAAAATTTAATGACTGCAATTTGTGTTTGAATATGCTTCCTTCTGTAAATAAGGACATTTTGAAAAATCATACCAGATGCCCCTACTGCTTCCTCCCCAATCACAATAGATTACAATCAACTTTTGAAGTTGCCATACACCTCTCAAAGCCATCTAACATATCGAAATAATGAATTAATTATAAGCTTCACAGGACAAAATGCAATGTTTTCCATTTAATATATTATATATATTTTTAATAGGCATAGAAACATCTGAAAGATAAAAAATATATATATAAGCATTAAACAATATATTTCAAGTCTAGCATCCATGACTCTTAGTAGAATCAACAATAGACCACTGGCTACTATATTTACCATACACATAAACTCTCCACATTTTCACAATACCAAAACCATGTCTTTTTTCATGGGAAAACTAATCAGTCTTCTGCATGATTAGCACTGAAATATATCATTATCATTGTCATTGTGGTGATAATCACTTTATATGCTCACAATTTATATGATAAAATAACATTTCAAGCTAAACAAGCAAATAGCCGAATGCAAAACGCTATTACTTATAACTAAAACCTGATACCACTATTGATTATACACACACATATATACCTTGTTTGAAAAAGAAAGACTTTTCTACCTTCAAGTAGTGAACTTCAGCAAACAAGAAATGAAAAACATAGATATTATGTTATCTTTAAATTTGTCTTTGGACAAAATAGAAAAGCCGCAAATGCAGACCCAGAAATTGACAAAAAAAAGTTTTATAAGAAACCTAATTTTTATGATCTCTAATTCCAACTTTACAAGCAACCAAAATAGAGTTGTGAGATAAACTACAAGAATCACAATCACAAGATCCAGCTCTAAAATTGTTTAAATTGATTTCAAACAATTTGGAGTTATAAAGAGACCTTTCTCAATGGCAAAAATTCCAAAACAATAACGAAAAAAGGGGAATCAAAATCAAGAAAACTAACAAAAGCAATTGACAGAGCATTTAATCTCTCAATCAAAATAAACATCTTATTTTCATTAAAAAAAAAAAGCCACACAAATTTAGTCCAATTCAGAAGGAAAGAGAAGAGAAAACCAAAGAATATTTCAAACTACCTGTAACCGATGAGACCTCCGCTCCTGTCGAACAGCGCCTGCATGTTTATGGTTATGATGAGTATTGGGTAGGGGCTTTGGGTTTTGGAGATTCGAGTTCGGTTCAAATCACCTTATATGTTTATTTAAGAAGGTAATTTTTTATGAAAAATAAAAAAAAAAGCATTCAATTTGGAATTTTTATTTTTATTTTTTATATTGAAAAGAAATTAATATTCAGTTGGAAAATGACATTATTTATTCTAACACAGAAAAAATTATTCTTGTTGTAATAATATTAATGATAATATTTAAGTAATATGATATGGTTGGATGTCTATCACTATTTTGATTAATATTTTTATTATATAAATATGACTCTATCTTTAATTATATCTTTATAATTTTTTACACCTATAAATAGGTACTATAGAATGAAATAATAAACCTAAATTTATTCTCTCTTTTATTCTCTTTTTTTTTTTTCTATTCTTTTAATTGTTCTTTATTTTAAATCATTATCAGCACAAGTTGCTATCAAGAAATTAAGGTCTTTTTTTTTTTTTTTTTAACATACAATGATTTATAAATCCTTATATTAATGATTTGAAATGTCCACTATATTAATATTTTTTTATAAATAGTATACGTTTTTGTTTGTTCATATGCAAAGTTTTCATTATAATAGTTAAAGAGAAAAAACAAATTTTTTTAAGACAACTTTTTTGTTACAGAACTTCTTATTGAGTTTCGTATTTATATAATTTCTTTTATATCTAATTATTTTTTATATAATAGTAATTTCTTTTATAGAGATATTATTTGATATTAATTAATTGAAATTTAATTCCTGAAAAAATAGTATTAATTTTAGTTTTAAAAAACTAATTAAATGAATAATTAAGATATAAATTCTTGAAAAATTGACCCTAAGTTCTTGAAGAACTGAGTATCATGAAAATCTACTATCCCAATCATTAAAAAATTAATAAATTATATTCCCGAAAAACTAAATATATTGTTTATAAATATTTAAAAGACTGATTTGATTATGGTACTAATTGATATATTACTTATTTTTGTATAGACAATGTCGAATTTGACGAAATTTGAATTTGTGTCCTTTAACATTATGGGCAAGAATTATTTGACATGAATATTAGATACTGAAATACATTTGGATGCTATGGGTCTTCGATATACAATCAAAGACAAAAATAAAAAATCTCAATAAAATCGCTCCAAGGCGATAATTTCCTTTGTCATCATCTTCATGAAGGACTAAAAATTGAATATTTGACAGTTAAATATCCATTAGTTTTTTGGAATAATTTGAAAGAGATATATGACCGTCATAAATCGGTTATCCTTCCAAAGACTTATTATGAATGGATGCATCTGTGATTGTAAGATTTAAAAACTGTAAGTGAATATATTATTCTAATTGAATTTATTTATACAATTATTATTATTTTTTTTGGAGAAGATATAAATTATTACTAATGATTAAAATAATTATTGTAAAATTTATAATGGGACAAAACAATAATTTACACTATGATAATCAAATTAGAATTTTTCTAACTTATTAATATTTAAACAATCAAAGTCAAAATAATTTCTCTAACTTTTTAATATTTGAAGAAACATTAAAAAAATAAATTATTCTATTTGAATTCTTTTTTATTTAAATTAAATATATATTAAATAATAATTATTTTATTCTTTTCTTCTTCTAATTGAATTCATTAATTTTTTATTTAAATTAAATTAAATTAAATTATTAAATTATAATAATTATATAATTATAAATTTGTAATATAATTAATTATATATTAAATATAATTAGATATTAAATATAATTAATTATATATTAGATAATAATTATTCTATTGTTTCATTATTCTAATTGAATTCATCATTCATTATTTAAATTAAATATAACTAGATAATTATATTATTTAATTAATAATTAACCATATTATTCCATCACAAATGTATAATTAAAAAGAATTCAGTAAGGTGCTTTTATATAAATGTGTTTATCCCCCTTCCATAAAATTTAATTTTGAAAATAAACAAAACAATAAAACTAGAAAATTAAAGTAACTTTAACTGATAAGCTAGATAAATATTCTATGTCTATAGAGTAACAACTAAGTTAGTTTGATCCAGTTGATAGAATGGAAAGCTTTTAGAGATGAATATATAGGTAGGATTGAACCTCACTGTTGTCACATTTAATTTTGAATTTTTTTTATTAAACAGAAAAAACGACGTAATTTTTTGTCATCTTCAACCTCTAAAAGTCTCATATGCATTAAAATTCCAGATTTTGTTTTTTCATAGGTTCAACTTTGGAAATTTGTAACTTCCTCTAGAATTGACTAAAAATAATGCTCTATATGCCGAATTAAAGAATACATTGCATATGGCAAGCAAATGTTAATTTAAACATAACAGGCAGTAAAAACATAATAGACCAAAGTTACTGCATTAAGCATGAAATACAAAATTCTGGAAGCCATTTTTTTAAAGGTCTCAAATTGGGAAAAACATAACTTTCTCTACGACTATATTGGCAAGCAAATTTCCTATTCAACAACTATAATTCGCATGGTATAAATCACAACGTACAAAGAGTAAAAAATTGCTACGATGTACCGTCCGAGCCAAGTTTCCAAATTTTGAAAAATTGGATTTTCATGTAGAATTAAAACATAGGGATTCAACAATAATACTCTGATACCATTGTTATAAATGTAGAATTAAAACTATTACCTCTGTAGAGGCCGCAATGCTTTGATTGGATCTTAAATGGCTTAGTCTTAATATAAATCACTTGGAAATACGCTTATTTCAGTCCAATTTATTGTTTATTCATATCTTTAGATATTTCCTTTTTCGTATTTTTTTTTTAGACTCTTTTACGTAGAGTATATCCATATCTTTAGATAACTGCATGACAGTTATTAATATAAAAAATAAATTCCCTTTATTATTTATTTATTTATTTCATGATTGAAGTCGACCCAAATTCTACCAATTTGTTTTGAAAGTGAGAACTGAAATTGGATCATCTTCAGATCACCATTGCAATTTTGATTTTTTCTCATTTGTTGTATGATGGCTAAATTGCAGTCATTGTTTCTAAACTTAGGCATAGTTTCACCATTATTACTAAATTTCAATTTGCAACAATAAAATTTTCAAATTTTAATTTAATTGCAATGATTATTTTTGAGATAGTTTTTCGGCCATTAGCAAACGGAAAAATTAACATGACATCTCGTTATCAATTTTAAATTTTTTCACCATTCCTACCTAATGCATTCACATTTGACTCCACCACCTACCACCACTGAATTATATATTATGCCCTGGAATGAGACCACAATTGCATTGGGCAATCGCATTAACATTTGAGACGAAAATCATTGGTGGGTATTCATTAATTTTGGTGATAAAGGTGGTGGCGTTCATAGAGGGAAATTGAGGTAGGTTTCAAATCATTTGGTAACTTCTTCTTTATTTTAATATTTTTAAAACACCCAACAAATCTACAAACAAAACAAAATAAACAATTTGAGAAAATTTGAAATTTTGTAAGGAAAGAATTGGAAAAAGACATTCATTTAGGGAGATCGAGGTGGGTTTCAAAAGAAAATGAGAAATTTGGTGTCAAATTAGCAAAAAAAAGAGTGGAAAATTTGACGCCATAAAAATGAAAGAGTGGGAAATTTGTGGGTATGGTGTAGTTGGAAAATTAAGACTAAAATGAATGTCATTTTAGTATTTTTACATGTTTTTAAAAGATTTTTTGATAGAAAAGTTGAAGTGTTGATGGAAGCAAAAGTTAAGGACTATTTAGTTAGTTTTTTGAAAAGAAGTAATTATTCATTAACTAGGTTAAATATTAAAAATGAAATAGTAATTATCCTAGAATATAATATGAAGCACTTATCTTGTCATAAGAAAATTAATTTGAGGCATGAGATTGCACATCTTAAAATGATTGTTGTCTGGCACTTTAATTTGCCAAATGAAGCCCATAAAAGCATTGAATTTACTTTTGCCATCAGACTTAGTCATTTTACTAAATTTTAAAAGAGAAAATTTAAAATTTTAGATGGATTGACTATTTCCTTAAAGATAAAAAGAATATTTCATTAATAATAATTATTAATTATAACTTGAAAAAGAGCAGTAAATTTGATTGCATTTAAAAAATACATATAAATCTTATCATAAGAATAAATGAGTTTTTCTTCTGAACTTCATTAATCATGTTGACAAAAAGATTATATACAATACATTGGCTATGTTAGGCATATCGGTAAGAAATATGTTCCACTCGATAATTATATTAAATTATAAATCGACTTTATTATTATTTAACGAGTCTTTAAACGAATCCGATCTTCTAAATATCATATTCCATGACGGAAGATAAATAAACTCTCATAAAAAAAGATAAGCAAACTCTCATCAAGAAAGACAAAATAAAAAAATTATTAAATTCCATAAAAGGGATAATAAAATTCATATGAAAAATGATTCGACTGAAAAATGAAAAAAAAAATTCTCTAAATGTTCTCTGCATACAAGCCTATTTATATACACAGCTCAACTAAACTGAAGCGAAAAGAAAACAAAACTAGCTAACTAATTCAATAACCAATTAACTAATAGCTAACTAATTGAAACTGAAATATAAACTAACAAATACAGCAGCTTGACTCCATGACACGTCAGCCCGCTCTCACTTCTTCACAGAGTAAACTAAAAACAAAATTAGATCTATGTCTAGAAAAATCTAGATTAATAAATATCTCTTATTGAAAATAAAAAATAAAATAAAATAAAGAAAAATGAACAATTGCTTACTGACTTAAGATCGACAGTGACTCAAACAATAAATTTTAGAAACAAATCAAGAAAAAAATTAAGAGGGAAAGTGGTTAGGATTTTCCTAACTCCTCAATATGGACAAATAACACTATTAATAACACGTTGGATGTAAATGTTAAAGACTTTTTAATTAATTTCTCAAAAAAGAGAAACAATATTATTAATTAGATTAAATTTATGAACTAAATAGTAATTTATTTTTATTTTAATACTATAAACCAAAATATTATACAAATTTATTTATTTTATCATAATGTTATACATATTTGTTGAAAAGTGTTTTTTTTTTAACTCAATTAAAAATAAATCAACACCTACTGAACAAATTTATCATAAATGTTGCATCATTTAATAATTATATCATATTTTTAAATTTTAGATAATTTGACACTAATTTAGAAATTTAATTGCAATTGTATCTTCAAAAATAAATTGAAGATAAATATGAATAATTTTTTTTCTAATTGACAATTTCATGCAATAAAAAATTAATTTTGTGGAACACATCAATAAATCAATAAAAATAAGAAAAAATAACTTAATAAAAATGAAACTAAAAAAATTTTGATCAAACAACTTGTAGGTCGTTTAATAGAAAGAATGGGAGATGTGATTGTTGTCACCGCCATTGTCAAATGCTTCATTTACAAATACATTAATGCGTTAAGCTTAAAATCAAATGACAATTATTGATACAAATTTTTCTTCATTTACAAATTTGATAGTTTTAACATAAATGATTTATCTTTCACCGAATTAAAAAGTTGAATTTAATACAATATATAACATTTGTCCTGTGATGTTATTTTTTAACTAGTAAACCAAATTATTATATTTTAGTTTAATTTGATTTGCTTTTCACTTATATATATATATATATATATATATATATATATATATATATATATATATATATATATATATATATATATATATATATATATATCAACAAAAGATGTACCAAATTTAGTTAATTGTCAACAAAAGAGGCACCAAATTTTGAAATAGAATAGCACATCAAAAAAGGAAATGGAAGTCAACCAATTAACAACTAATTGGTTTGAATTTTTTGTTTCTTGCATGGCTATAAATAATCATGAAGACAAGGCCTAAAATCATCCCATTTTGAGAATAAAATTAGAGAGTTAGAGAGAAAATATTTAGAGAGTTAGAGTGATTAATTTCCTATTATAAAGAGAGAATTAAAATTGTTTCTCCTTTATAAATAGAGAGATTGTAATTCCTATTATTCTCATAGTGAAATTCTTCTATCTTTGCCCGTGGTTTTTACCCTAATTTGTTTGGGGGTTTTCCACGTAAAATCTGTGTGTCCATAAATCTTTATTATTATTTTTCTCAA
Organism: Reutealis trisperma; assembly: GCA_947687605.1. Taxonomy (NCBI): domain Eukaryota; kingdom Viridiplantae; phylum Streptophyta; class Magnoliopsida; order Malpighiales; family Euphorbiaceae; genus Reutealis; species Reutealis trisperma. The sequence continues at coordinate 677,571 of CANTUT010000013.1, read as the reverse complement.
ATTATTAGCTGCGATTTTGCTCTAATCAGTTGTCAATTTCCGCAACAAGTGGTATCAGAGCTATTGGTTTTAATTTTTCTTGAAAAATAAGAATATGCTCTGTGGTTGCAGTTTTAACTGATCTTCCACATCAGAAAAATTTTTCTTGGAAAATTATTATTGCGAATAGTACTCTGAGGTACTATACAATTTGGCACTATTCACGGGTAAGTTGGAAATAAGTGTGGTAGTGTGAAAATACATGTATAGGAAAAGTTCTGGCTAAGGAAAGACTTGGTATTTAAGTGTGTCAATTATGACCCACCTCTCTTTCCTGGGAACTTACCTGGTGTATTGTTCACGGACTACGGTCACTATTCCAGTATACAGTTACTATTTACGTGAAATAGTGGGAGCTAGATTTGCTCAAAAGTTCATGATAGAAGCAATGGCGGCAAAATTTGATATTGAAAAATTTAACGGGAGAAATTTCTCACTGTGGAAATTAAAGATGAAGGCTATCTTGAGAAAAGATAATTGCCTGGCAGCCATTAGCAATAGGCCGGCGGAGATCACAGATAACAACAAATGGAATGAGATGGATGGGAATGCTGTTATAAATCTTCATCTGGTAGTTGCAGATGAGATATTGTCTAGCATAGAGGAGAAGAAAATAGCAAAAGAGATTTGGGATCATATCGAAAAATTATACAAGGCCAAGTCACTTCACAACAAGATTTTTCTTAAGAGGAAATTATACACTCTACGGATGTCAGAATCTACTTCAGTGACGGAGCACATTAACACCTTGAATACTCTGTTTTCTCAACTCACATCACTGAGTTATAAAATAGAGTCACAAGAGCGTGCTGAACTTCTACTTCAAAGTCTACCAGATTCATATGATCAACTCATCATCAATCTAACAAACAATATAGACAATCTAGTTTTCAATAATATTGCAGCTGCTATTCTGGAAGAAGAAAATCGGCACAAAAATAAGTAAGACAGATTGGCCAGTTCGCAGCAAGCGGAGGCGCTAACGGTGATGAGAGGGAGATCAATGGAATGTGGCTCAAGTGGGAGCCAAAATCATGGTAGGTCCAAATCAAGAAGTAAGAAGAACATGAAGTGCTACCATTGTGGCAAGAAGGGTCACTTGAAGAAGGATTGCTGGAGTTTAAATAAAAATTTCAGTCCTCATGGAAATATAGCATCTACCTCAAATGAAGGTGAAGCTTTGTGTTGTGAAGCAGCGATGACTTCAGAAGGTAGAAAAAGATTTGCTGATGTATGGCTCATTGACTCTGGAGCCTCATTTCATATGACCTCTCGGAGAGAGTGGTTCCATCATTATGAACCTATCTTAGGAGGATCTGTGTACACAGTAAATAATCATGCCTTGAAGATTGTCAGTATTGAAACCATCAAGTTGAAGATGTATGATGGTACAATTCGCACTATTCAAAATGTGCGACATGTAGAAGGCTCGCAAAAGAATTTGTTGTCTGAAGGACAACTAGATGATCTTGGGTGTAGGATCGAAACCCAGAATGGGACTAAGAAAATAATCCGTGGTGCGCTTGTACTTATGAAAGGACAGAAAATGGCTGTAAATTTATATATACTGATGGGAGAGACTCTACAAGAAGGAGAAGCATCTGTTGCTTCAAGCAGTTCAACTGAAAGATCTACAACAATGTGGCATCAGAAACTTGGGCATATGTCTGAGCAGGGAATGAAAACTCTTGTAGAACAGAATCTACTTTCGGGACTCACTAAGGTGTCTTTACCTTTTTGTGAGTATTGTGTGACAAGTAAGCAGCACAGGTTAAAATTCAACACATCAAATTCTAGAAGCAAGAAAGTTCTAGAATTAGTTCACTCTGATGTATGGCAAGCACCAGTTACATCCCTGGGAGGAGCGAAGTACTTTGTGTCCTTCATAGATGATTATTCTAGGAGATGTTGGGTATTTCCTATTAAGGGAAAGAGAGATGTGTTTTCAGTTTTCAAAGCATTCAAAGCGCGGGTAGAACTTGAATCTAGGAAAAAGATCAAGTGTTTGAGGATAGATAATGGAGGAGAATATACCAGCAATGAGTTTGCTGAGTTTTGTAATCAAGAAGGCATTAAGAGGTAATTTACTACGGCATACACTCCTCAACAAAATGGAGTGGCAGAGCGGATGAACAGAACCCTGTTAGAAAGAACAAGGGCCATGTTGGGAGCTGCTGGTCTAGAAAAAATATTTTGGGCAGAAGCAGTCAACACCGCTTGTTATGTGATCAATCGGTCACCATCAACTGCAATTGAGTTGAAAACACCGATAGAAATGTGGACGGAAAAGTCTGCTGATTATTCAAACCTCCATGTATTTGGAAGTCCTGTGTACGTGATGTACAACACTCAAGAAACTACAAAGTTAGATCCAAAATCCAGAAAATGAATATTTCTAGGTTATGCTGATGGAGTAAAGGGGTATCGCCTATGGGATCCCACTACCCATAAGGTCGTCATCAGCAGGGATGTGATATTTGCAGAAGGAAAGCTGCAAGAGAAAGGTGATAGTAGCAGTTCAAATGAAGGTCCAGAAACTACAATGGTACAGGTGGAAAAAGAGTCTAATTCAAAGGATTTTTCTGAAGTAATACTAGAAATTGAGGAACGAGAACCAGTTGAGTTTGAAACTACAGAAGTTCAACGGTCAACTCGTGAAAGAAAAACACCAGCTTGGCAGTCTGATTATTTTATGGAGAGTAATGTTGCATACTGTCTTCTAACAGAGGAAGGGGAGCCATCAACTCTCCAAGAAGCAATGAATAGTTCAGATGCATCTCAGTGGATGGCAGCAATGCAGGAGGAAATGGAAGCTTTTCATAAGAACAAGACTTGGGAGCTTGTGCAGTTACCACAAGGAAGAAGGCCTATTGGCAATAAATGGGTCTTCAAGATCAAACGAAATAGTGATGACCAAGTAGAACGGTATTGTGCAAGACTGGTGGTAAAAGGGTACACTCAGAAAGAAGGCATAGACTTCAATGAGATATTTTCACCTGTAGTTCGACTTAATATAGTTCGAGTAGTTCTGGCAATGTGTGCTACTCTCGACCTACGCCTGGAGCAGTTAGATGTGAAAACTGCTTTTCTTCATGGAGATCTTGAAGAAGAAATTTATATGCTTCAACCAGAAGGATTTGAAGAACATGGAAAGGAGAACTTGGTTTGTAGGTTGAACAAATCTCTATACGGTCTCAAACAGGCGTCGAGGTGTTGGTATAAGAGATTTGATTCCTTCATCATGAGTCTTGGATACAGCAGATTGAATGCAGACCCTTGTGCCTATTTCAAGAGGTTTAGAGATAATGATTTTATCATTCTACTGTTGTATGTTGATGACATGTTGGTAGTAGGCCCCAACAAAGATCATATCAGAGAACTAAAAGCTCAATTGGCTAGGGAGTTTGAAATGAAGGACTTGGGACTGGCAAACAAGATTCTAGGGATGCAAATTCACCGAGACAGAAATAATAGGAAGATTTGGCTTTCTCAAAAGAATTATTTGAAGAAGATCTTGCGACGCTTTAACATGCAAGATTGTAAGCCAATTTCTACCCCACTTCCTGTTAATTTCAAGTTATCCTCCAAGATGAGTCCTAGCAGTGAAGCAGAGAGGATGGAGATGTCTCGAGTACCATATGCATCAGCAGTGAAAAGTTTAATGTTTGCTATGATTTGTACAAGACCAGACATTGCACATGCAGTGGGAGTGGTTAGTAGATACATGGCGAATCGTGGTAGAGAGCATTGGAATGTTGTGAAAAGGGTCTTGAGATACATTAAGGGGACCTCAGATGCTGCATTATGTTATGGAGGATTAGATTTTACTGTCAGAGGATATGTTGACTCAGATTATGCAGGTGATTTGGATAAAAGTAAATCTACTACAGGTTATGTGTTTATTCTTGCTGGAGGAGCAGTAAGCTGGGTTTCAAAACTGCAGTCAGTTGTGGCTACATCGACAACAGAAGCAGAATATATATCAGCTACACAAGCCAGTAAAGAAGCAATCTGGTTGAAAATGATAATGGAAGAACTCGGGCACAAACAGGAAAAGATTTCTTTGTTTTGTGACAGTCAGAGTGCCTTGCATCTTGCAAGGAATCCAGCTTTTCATTCAAAGACAAAGCACATTTGAATTCAATACCATTTCGTTCGTGAGAAAGTGGAATAAGGAACAGTGGATATGCGGAAAATTCATACGAAAGAGAACCTGGCATATTTTATGACAAAGGCAGTCAATACTGACAAGTTTATTTGGTGTCAATCCTCCAGTGGCCTAATAGAGACGTAAGCAACATGGAAATGGCAAGATAGAGAGAACGGTGTGAAGATTGATTGATCCTCAATCAAATCTTCAAGTGGGAGATTGTCAACAAAAAATGCACCAAATTTAGTTAATTGTCAACAAAAGAGGCACCAAATTTTGAAATAGAATAGCACACCAAAAAAAGGAAATGGAAGCCAACCAATTAACAACTAATTGGTTTGAATTTTTTGTTTCTTGGATTGCTATAAATAGCCATGAAGACAAGGCCTAAAATCATCCCATTTTGAGAATAAAATTAGAGAGTTAGAGAGAAAATATTTAGAGAGTTAGAGTGATTAATTTCCTATTATAAAGAGAGAATTAAAATTGTTTCTCCTTTATAAATAGAGAAATTGTAATTCCTATTATTCTCATAGTGAAATTCTTCTATCTTTGCCCGTGGTTTTTACCCTAATTTGTTTGGGGGTTTTCAACGTAAAATTTGTGTGTCCATAAATTTTTATTATTATTTTTCTCAAATTATTAGCTGCGATTTTGCTCTAATCCGGTGTTAATTTCCGCAACAATATATAGTGTAAGTCTTACTTTTAGCAGAATATATGGAGAAAAAAATTACCCCCTTTCAGTTTTTCACAAAATTAAATTAGATTTGCTGGTATATCTATATTAAAAAAAAATAAAGAAAGAGTTATTATTTAATTTCTAAAGTTTCTTACTGGCTAACTCATTTATATTTTTTAAGAAATTAATTAATTAATTAATCTCTTAAAAAAATTATTTTTTATTATATAATAATATTTTATAGAAGCACCCTAATAGTAATAGTCTAATCATAAATGCATTTACGATATGCGCAATAGACTAAAATTCAATTCCTTCTCCCACGCTATAAAAAAAAATCCTCATAGAAATTAAGACAATAAATAAGTTTAATTTCATTCGAGGGACCGATCAAGAGCTCGCCGTGGTCCGGATCGGCGTTTCTGCATCTATCGTTGTTTCCATCATCACTATGAATCATCACCACCATATCCATCACCGTTTACTATTCTTGCAGCTTGCAATTTCCTTCCAATGGTTGTATGCCGATCGCTCCTTTCACTTTTCTTAATTCTCTTTTGCCTTTTATCCATCACTGTTTCATAATCCATAATACCAATCCCTTCCAACCATAAAACTCACACCACAGCCAATGATCTCTATTGCGACAGTAGGAGATTCTCAGTAGAAACCAATAATGCAAAATTCCTTCCAAATGCCAGTGCTTTTTCTAATACTACATGACTGGCCACAATTCTCTCCAACTCTGAGATCATCGCTTTCGATTTGCTTAACTTCACTCAAGCTTTGAAGATGAACAGCGGTAGGAAGGATGTTTTGGTCTTCAATATTGACGAAACTTTGCTCTCCAATCTCCCTTACTATGAGCTCCATATATTTGGGTGCATTAGAGAATTCTAGCTGTTGGATTATTTGCTTGTTTTATTGGATTATGTGCTTGTTTTATTCTATTGATAGATAGCGATTCGTCGATCTGATCCTATTGCACTTAATGATTTTGAATTTTTTAGGGTTCTACCTTTTGTTTTCTTTTTAATTTTTGATCGAGGCTATATTTAATACAACGTAACAAAATGTATTGCAATCAACTAAGTAATAGAATAATAATAATAATAAAAAAGTAATAGAATATAATGTATTCATCATTCCATTACCATCTCATTCCAATGCATTACCATATTTGGTCATATAAATGATAAGTGAGTGTAATGTAATGAGCATTACATTCTTATGTTTGGTTGTATATATATATATATATATATATAATTTAATTTCAAATTTTTTCTTATTTTATTTCATTTAGAATTGTCTAGCTCCTTTATTATTACTTTATGACTTTAATATTACTTTATGACTATGGATGAATGACATGAATTAGTTACGATTAGAAATAAACTTTTCTATCTTTTTTCATAGATCCTTTACTCATACTCATTCAATTGAAAGTATTAATCCAAATAAAAAAAAAATATGTTTCGTAATTTCATAATTCAATTTTTCCTAATAGTCAAGGGTCCCTCGGCTCATATTCTGGTGAAAAACTTTATTTCTTAAAAAGATTTAATCCTTTATCTCTCAATGAAATAAAAAGATTTGTCCCTCTGTTAAAGGTGTTCCAGAAATGTCTACGATCAAATAAATAGCTCTACGAATGAATGGATCGGATCAAATTGGAAAATGGAAAGATTTGTGTAAGTTATACCTTTCGTTACCACTTTATGGAAAATCAGTAGGTATAAATATGTTAGATACCTGATTCAGACATAATACACTTTTTTGTTATCGTGAGAACCCAAGTACTCTATTTTGGATCTAGGAAACAGCTCTTAGAGATCTTTTTTCCTTTTGGAAAATACAAGAGTGAAACAATTAACCTATATATATATATATATATATATATATATATATATATATATATATATATATATATATATATATATATATATATATATATATATATATATATATATATTAATTTTATTTTTAATTTTTTAAATAGTAGAATATCCACTATTACTACAATTTAAAGACTTAACATTAAAAAATAAATTTTAGTTGTTAAATAATTTTCTTCATAATCTATAAGATAAAAATTATTTTTATAAAATATAAATAACGTTTATTTATAGTCCATTCACACTATAACTCCAAGAGCAAAATATTATTGTCATAAGAAAAGGATAATACTGTTGCGCGATTTCTGCAAATGCACAGATCTTGAACAAGTAATGTAGTAGTGAAATAAGTGTCAATCCCACGAGGAAGAGTTGACAAGTACTAAAACTATTGAATATTCTATTATTTAGACTATCATGTAGAAAATCTTGTGATTTAAATTAAACTAGATATTTAGTGCTATTGCACAGGTAAGTAAAGTGTAAATAATTAAACTAAAAAATACCTCAAGATAAATTCCCAGGTAAGTGGTGGGTCACAACGGTTCCACTTAAAAATCACTTTCCTAAACAGAAATTATCGAGATAAGTAATTTAGTAGTATAATAATTTACTAAAACTATACCCAACAATAGAATAATTAATTACAAAATTTAAAAAAAATCTAATTCAATATATGTAAATCCTAAGATTTAGATTTTATCAATTAATTACCTATGGTGTTCTTATACTTGCTTGGTTGGTTTAATTTTATTAGAATTAATGATTAGATTTTCTCTTAATTATGTGAAGTTCTCTCTCAAGATAAATCACAAGTATTCATGTTAACTTTATGTCTACTCTCGTGATCACAAGCAATTAACACAAACCCATTAAATTTTATGGAAATCCTTTTATCAATCACAAAGGAGTGTTCTTATCTTTAAGCAACACATACCCTAGGTCTAATATCTTAATGAACTAATATTATACTTCCACTCTCGTTACTTCACATAATATTTTTAAATATGTAAATAGTGATCAAGTATTCACAAGCATTAAGTCATAAAATAAAAGATTAATTCCAATAATCAAAACACTAAACGAATCACTCATAGGACACCATAAAATAATCAAGAGATTATATCTAAATTCTAAAAAAATAAATCTATCTACTCATAGTTAAAAAGGAAGAAATAATTAAATTAACAATAAAGATAATAACAATTTATAATTAAATTCAAGAATAAAGTTTAGAAAGAACTTGTTTTAGAATACAATTTTTTATGAACTCAAGCTTCCAAAAATTCCTCCTCTTGATCAAAATAAAAAAATAAAACAAATCTACTCTAAGAAAGCATATGAAAATCTCTTTACATATTTTTTTTGATGGATTTTTTTTGATGCTATTTTCCTTTGCCAAGCATGATATTTATAGGCATGTTTGGTGGAAGAATTCAAGTTCCATTAAAATTCTTACATCAAAAATTCAACATTGATGGTTAGGTTGGCCACCAACCATTGAATTTATTTCTCATGAATTGAAAACTTGAATCATTGCTTGCATCATTATTTTTATTATATTATCCCCTACATCATTTATTTTATTGCATCATTGTGACATCATTTTGATCTGCAAAAATAAAATAAAAATACTTAAAATATGTTATAATTTATTTATAAATTGTAGAACTATTTATTTCTCAAAATAAGTAATAATATTATTATATTCTTGATAATTGAGCTAAAATTTAAGTTTAAACACATAAAAATACTAGTAAAATTAAACATCCAAAAAATATTATAAATAATTCACATCCAAGAGTGAACCAACGTAAGCAAAAAAAAATGTCTTAAACTGAACACAACATGTAGATTAACAATATATAAGTACAATAATAGTTTAAAAAAAATGTCGGTTAATGATACAACTTAGCCTGAAAAGTTCATTGTTCTTCGTAATCAAACTTCATTCAATATAAGTATTAACTTTTGCCTCTTCTTTTTACTAAAAAAAAATATTAAGTATTAAATTCAACTATGACAACTAAGATAAGCATGGTAGAAACAAAAGTTCTTATTGTACAAGGCTTATCTTTCAACTAAATGCTGAACAAGTAGTTCAACAATAATCAATTAAACTAAACATCCAACCACATACAAATACTCCATAATACTTAAATATCTCTATTAAGTAAGGCTTGCACCCAAATTTCTTTTTCATCTTCAAGAATGGTGAAGAATATATTAGTAGTTTCATGGTCATTGATCAAGCTATTTTTGGTCAAATAAAAATAATTGAAAAATAATTGAACTATGGTTGAATGTGCAATTGATGTAAGGATAATCTATGTATTGATTGTAGTTAATGATCTACCTTTTGAAGACTTATATTCGAGATATTTGTAAATAATATTTTTAATACATAAATTGGAGAAAGATTCATATATTGAGTTGATTTCGCATTACATATGTACGTATCCATTTTGGAATTGGATAACAAATTGTGGATTGGACTAGTAATATGAATCATTTATGATCATAGACTTAAACACTTTTCCTTTTAATATAAGGAAAAATAGAAACCTCCTATATGGTGATTTTTTATCCCCCATCAAAAGCCCCCACTCCCTAGTTCGATTAAGTCTATTAAAGAGTGGGCTTAAGGAGTATATAATATACAGTCCGATGTACTTCATTGACTAGGCAGTTCGCTTCGCCTTTAAAGCCTTCACTTGATGTGTTTTGCCAATTTGGGCAGTTTGCCATACGTTTTGCCATATTTGCTTCATCTTGCGCTTCATTCAGTGCACTTCGCTGATCGTGCTTAAATAATTAGTGAAACCCCATTATCTCATAGGGTTGTTCAAATGACCTACCTCTCTGATTAAGAACTCAGATGCTCACTTTACTGACAAAGCTCTTTGGATAATTTGCTCGTTGACCAAGGGCTTAGATATCCACCTTACTCATCCACGTCTTCAAATATTGTACAATGCTGACCAAGGATTTAGAAATCCACTTTGCTCATCAAGGTCTTTAAATAATCTGCCTTACTGATCAAAGATTTGGAAATTCACCTCGCTCATCGAGATCTTCAAATAAATTGCCTCGCTGATGAGGACTTTAGAAATCTACCTTTATAGAGGTCTCCCATTATTTGCCTCATAGAATGACACCTTTAGAAATCTACCTCTTTAGAGATCTTCAATGATTTGCCTCATTGAATGAGGATTTTAAAAATCCATCTTCTTAGAGGTCTTCAAAGATTTGTCTCGCCATAGTACATTATTAAAATTTACTTAAGTTCCATTTCTATCTCCTTTTAGTTTATATATAATAATTATTCCTTTTCTCTTAATTAGATACTTTACTAAGTTTAAGTACTAATCCATCTAAACTTAAAGTTAGTCAAAATATTTAACAACCATTTATTATCCTCTAACTTCATTTCTAGCTTAAAAGAACTTAGAACCTTACTTTTAATTGAAATTGAGTCTTGTAAAGCTTATATTTCATTATTTACCAACTTTGTTAATAACTTGCACAATTGACTTCAAAATTGCAACACTAATTGATTCTTCCTCTCTTTTTGCTTAAATCGATCTCTACACCTTAATTAGGTTCCATTCCAAAATTTAAATTTACTAGGCAATTAATTTATCAAGCCTTAGCATTTTAACATATTTTCCAAGTCAGTTTCAAACTAAAAGCATTTAGAATCCATTTCCTTCTTTCCATAACCCTAAGTTAACTTCAATTCCAAATCTTTACTTATTTGAACTAATTAAAGAGTTTACAATATAATCTTAATATTTTCGTACATATTCAAACTTATCTACTATTTATCCTAACTTAAAAACTTCTCCTAACAAAACCCCTTCCTTAATTTCTTCATAACCTAGCATGCTCAACCTATGAAAAACCTATAAATGTCTATTCACATATTTTGTGTTATTCATGCTTTTACATACCAATAAACATATAATAGCTTGAATTCATAATTAACCCCTAGCTAAAACAATGTAAAAATCTCTAAATTTAATCAACTTCAAATATGAATTACAAATAGAAAGTACAAAAGAAAAATATAAATTAAACCATTCTAAAGCCTAATAGAAACTCCTTATTGGTTCTTAGCTTACTAAATATTTTAGTGACTCCAAAAAATCAAAGAATTCTTTTAGGAATAATTGGTAGGGTTTTTGAGAGGTTTTTGGCTAGATAGATATGAAAAAATGAAAGACAATCTATATTTATCCTATGTAAACTGCCATACTATTCACTTTTGTCAAGAGTGTAACACTTGTTACCATTAGGACATCTTACTACTTGGTTTTGTTGCTTTTTTCTTGCATTCTGTTAACTAGTAGTTAAACATAGAACTCTTGTTAAGTGAGTAATGAGTGTAACTTCATTTATAACACCTTCCTCTATCATATCTCATGCAGATTTAGGATTTAACTTGAAATTCATAACCTATTGAGAAATAAGAACCTTTATGCATCACATTTAATAACTTAGGGTTTCAAATCTTACTTGCTTATCTTATACTCATATATATATATATATATATATATATATATATATATATACCATCTAAAACATACATTTTACATACAAAAGGTTTCTATATAACCTATATTTAGAACTTATAACTCACATTACCTTAATACATAACGTAAATAGGTTTAAGACATTACTTTTAATTACTATCATAGGTTTTGATAGCAGTATATGCCCTAGGAGCCATATAATAGTTATATAATAGAAGATTTTAATTCCCAATGGCACTATAATATATTCATAATGTGAAAAGAGTTTCATGTTATTGAATATAGTCCTTAAGTATTTGTAAGAGTATCTATTCTCAAGTATTGAGAATATGGGAGATAGATCGCTCTTGTACAAATATTTTAAATATGTTCATGGTAATAGGATTAATGACTGGGCATCATTAATTCTGGAAGACCATCACCTCTATTTTTTTTTTCTATAATCAGTATGTAATACGGATGATTATAGAGGTAATGAGTCTCATGCTGCTTGACATGTGATATCGATACAAACACATGGATATTCATAGGATGAATAGTCGAACTGTGATGTTGAATGATAATAATATGGGGTTTTACTACTTGTTAATTATTTATCATCTAAGTTATAATAGTGCATATAATCTTTTGACATGAGGGATACTATATCTCATACATAGGTAGTTAGGATTTATTATTGCTTACATAGACGTACTATTCACGTACGAATATATGGCATGTGATGGTTCTAATTTGTTATGTATGGAGGTAAGTGATCACCAAGATAAAATTTATTACCTTGAGTAAACGAGGTTAAGATCCTATGCCATCTAGTTATTCTTGATAACTAAAGCTCCTAGTCAAGACAGACAGATTCACTAGAAAGAGTTTATGGTAGGAATATAATATCATCAAGAATTAGAAGTGAGATAAGGACATAGAATCGAGGCACATTAGGATTTGACATAAACCATTATCCTAGCCAAAATTGGGATTTTTGATGAAGGGATTCTAGTGCATGATAATTAATGATCGATGGTCTATGTGATGTTTAAAGTTAACAACTATAAACATTCATTTCTAATTAGGTAGTCATGATATGGAATGCTAGCTGTCACTCATGACTTATGGGACTAAGTGTGAAGAGGGGATTTCACATTAGTAGACATAAATCTAGAAAGTCACACACCCAATAGTGATCACTTTCCAATTGTAAAAGGTTTACCATAATAATTAATTAAAGTGTTTAATTAATTGATTAGTGGTAAAATGATTAAATATGTAATTAAATTTATAAGGACCCTAGCATGTTTTGATGTTTAATCTATAAAGGTTTCTATCCAATTAAATCTTAATTTGTATATGATGCAAATGAGAAAGATTAAATTGAAAATTGATTTGGACTAAATTAAAGACTTAATTTTAAGCTTAGTGAAAACCCTTAACACATGAGATGTGGTCTAAGCCCATATGTGATATGGAAAGAGGTAATTTAGGGGTTAGAGAAAATTTACTATTCATAAGCCCATGTGATGAGTTTAGGAGTTAAAAAATTTTCTACTAAGGTTAAAATTGTAATTAGATCTTTTGGCTAGTGAAAATGTCCATTTTACCCCTAAAGGATAAAATGGTCATTTCACCATTTGAAGAAGCAAAGTTCAACTTTGCCCCTTCACCAAATGGTGAGCTAAAAGAATATGTAAGGGCATTTAAGTCTTTGTGAAGACTTAAGGGTTAAGTCTTGCAAACAATATAAAAGCTAAGAGCTTTTATGTTGAAAAGAAGAGTGAACATCATTTTCTCATTTTAGAGCATCTTAGAGAGAGAAGTTGAGAGAGAGAAAGAAAAAGAAGAAAATGTTTCTTCAATTTTTCTTTTGATCTTCAATTCTCTTCTTTTTTCTTTATGAAATAACAAATGCTTGTAAATTGAAAATATGTTTAGTCCAAAACAAATCAAAGAGAAACCTTAAATTCCTAAATGATTTTTGAGGAAAATCTTGAATCATATTGGGTAACCAAGAGAGGATTTAAGAACACCAAGGAAATCAAGAGGAAACTTGAAAGTAAGCTAGGTGTGGATGATTTAGAGGCTTCACACTTGGGAAGCTCTTTGATAAAGAAAGAAGGAACCTACAAGAGGTAATATGATTACTCTTCCTTCTTCTTTCTATACATATGTGTTTTACACACAAATTAATTGATTGCTTGAATGAATTTTGACCAACATTGGGTGAAGTGAAATTTAAAAATGTTTGAAATTTCACCTCACCACCTTTCTTCCGCTGCGTTTGGCTCCACCACTCCTTTAGGTTTAAGATTACTTTTAGTTACTATCTTCTTGTACCCAAAATCCATTTCAGGCATGCATTATTCTACTAAGTATTTTAGAAGTTCTTACCTAGTTGTGCACCATATTTCCTTATATATTATATCAACATGTTTAATAAACACACTTAAGTACACCTTAAATATACCCCATGTCTCATAAGTCTCTTAACCTTCATTTAACCTTATGCTACTTATCATACATCCTCATTCATATTGCATTCTAATGCTATCTTAACTATTCGCCATATTTACTTTGCCCCTTTACAAACAAACATGAACCTTTACTTATCTAGAACTCTTGTTAAGTCATTGTATACTATTTTCTTTTAATCAATACTTAGAGTCTTTTACTTCCTCCTTTACTCATCATATGTGTAAAGAGAAAGTAAGATTTATGTGTGCAAAGAATGTTATTGAGTGCTTTAGGATATCTTTCCTTGTAGCATGATCTTTTCCAAATGCTACGCAAAACTCCTCTTAAAAGGAAAATGCCTTAAATATGAATGGTTCAACATCTTGATGATCTATATGAACATATACATATGCATGACTTATAAAATTCAAATTTAAACATAAACACATGTATATATTAGAAATGCACTTTTAAATATTCTTACCAAACTGCATTTTATGCTGCCGTGCATTCTCGATTAGAGTCCCAAGCAAATCCACTGCAATTATTACTAGTTAACATGTCATGCACAACACAAAATGGTTTCTTAAAGTCTTCAATTGTGATTCTATGTATGGCTTTGCTTTAATTCCATGTCCTGGTCACTTTACTTGAAGAATATCTTCCACATATTTGAAATGTCCGACTTTGAAATCATATTCAGCTTTAAATCTCTCTTCCATCTCATCTATAAACATTTCTCTTTTGATAAAATTGTGAAGCAGACAACCAACCATAATGATCCTATTATAAGTCAGGGCAGGCTCCAAGGGTAGGCCAACTAGGCATTACCTAGGACCTCCCTCATAAGGGGGCCTCATATTTTTAAATAGTATTTTTTAAGGGCGATGATATTTTGGCTTGAGAGTGTTAAAATGTTACAATGGGTTAATGCAATGGGATGGTTCTTATGTTCATTTATCCAATTTACTAAGAAAATTGACTTTTAGCATCTCATGGCTATGGTGTTTGCTTGAGATATATCTTGGCTTATCATTTGGTTTTATTTCCTCAAGGAATTGGACTTGCTTGTACTGTTGTTGTCTTGTTCTATTTGTTGTTTCAATTTTTCTATAAAAGGGCTTAAAGATTGTGGCTTGTGTTATTTTAGTATGCTTTCATAGGTGGTGGGTTTTGAAATTGAAATTTGTATCTCTGTGAGATTTTTGCTTTATGGTTTCGTTTTGGTCATTGAATTGATGACTTGACTGCTTATTGGTTTTTAATATGTATTTTTTTTTGTTTTTTCAAGTTTGACTAAGCTTCATGGGATTTTTTTTTACATAGCATTAAGATACTTAGATTTCTCTTAAGAGTCCATATAGACACACACATACGGGTGAGGGATTGAGGGCATTATTTTTTGGAATTGTATAAGGCCTCTAAAATGCTGGAGCTAGCGTTGTTGTAAGTCTTGATTACATAATAACTAGGATTCCTAAGGATTACCTAATGCAATTTAAGTACACCAAAATATCTCTCAATCGCATTTCTAGTTGTTGAATGCTTTATATTAAAAAATTTCTTTGGGAACAGTAGGTTAATGTCCTTCTTTCCAATCATTTAAGTAATATCTTTGCTCTCTATATGGTGCAAGGCATCCTTCATAGTTTTTGTAGTCAGCATCAAGGAAATGATAATGTCTTGCATAATAATATAGTAACAATTATTAGATTAATGTATACTTTTATACCTAAAATTTGGATCATGTATCTTAAATAATATGCACTAACCATTAGGAATTTTAAAACCATTTCTTCTAGTTATAGCATCTCGAAGTACTCGACCATTGATAGCTAATTCCTTCTAACTAGGTAATACATAGATAAATTGCATGTCTTGTGAATAATCTCCAAGCACATTAGTAGCAATTTTACCTTTTTGTGATCGATATCTAGGCCTATTGTTCGCAGGCACTTGGACTCGAATATATTTGCCATATAGAGCTTTAAGGTAATTCTCAAAAAAAGAGGATGTGATGTGAATTAATCATTTACTTTTCTTCAAGAAGCAACATAATATAGATACAAGAATCATGTAATAGTACCTTAAACCATTTCTAGCTCAAATGTGTTGATTTGATAAGAACAAGTTCTGGCTTTTAAGTAAGCTTCCTTGCAAATGGATGACAACTTTCAAGACCTCCCTAAAATGCCTACTAATAATTTCCCCCAACCACTTAAATATCAATTGTACGGTTCTATTCTTAACATGATGGGCTAACACATATAAGAACATTGCTACTTGTTCATCTACCATCATATGTTTTGTTTCCTTTAAACCCCCTTTGTATTCAAGCATATAGCTTAACTTACTAAATATATATCTATTCATTTTTAATTCTAATTTGCATGTGTCATTACTCTCATACACTAACCCATTCATCATCTTTCTTCTTAAGAAAAAGTCATTGATATATCTTGCTCTCAAATAATTTTTAGCATATGATGCAACTACACTATAATATAACTAAAAAAATCAACTCATTACATCTAGTATAATATAATAACCAATTTACTCATTCTTATGAATTTTCGCATGGTCAAACTTAGCCAAGCCATTCTTGTTAGCAATAAATAAATTATACCTAAAAACTTAATAAATAAATATAACTTAGCATTTATTATAAAATATAAAAGCACATACATCTCAAATAGTCTTGAAAGAATTTCACTATATTTATTATAAAATATAGTAAAAATGTTAAAAACAAAGGCTTTTGTTTATATCTACAACTTAACACTAGCATCAATATCAATTTATCATCAAAGTCTTGGGTATTAACTGCATCGAAGATCAACTTACCAATAATGTTATTTTTTTTAACTTCATAACCTACTCAATAGTAATATATACTATTAAGATAAACTCCTCTTTTTTTTATAGCTACCCTTTGGAGTTGACAAAATAACAATAAAACTATTACTGATTTGAAAGTCCCTAGGGAGTCATTATATGATATTAAAAGACAATTTGTTAGTTATATATATATATATATATATATATATATATATATATATATATATATATATATATATATATATATATATATATATATATATATATATATATATATATATATATATATATATATATATATATATATATATATATATATAACTACATGATATATTATAGTTAATTGACTAACCAACAATCACAGAAATCATCATCGTCGAATAGAAGGTAAGAAAAAAATGATACTATAAACTTTCATATCTCAATTAACAAATCAAGGATGCAAGAAATTCCATATATACCTGTTGAGAGTCAAAGTTGGATCAATTATGATGTGTAAAGATCAAACTACAAGTAGAAGGTTGGAAAGTTGGAAACAATGGTGGAGGATAGAATCAAAGAATGAGAGAGGGAGAGAGAGAGGTATTTTTAGATAGAGAGATTGAAAGAAAATAGTTTGAAATCATTACATGGGAGGACTTGAATTTTTAATTTGAGAGCTTGAATTTTAATTTGAATATTTTTAGGAAAAGAAAGATGTAGAAATAAGAAAAAGAAAGATGTAGCTAAGGTTTGGTGGTCTTCACATCCAGTCTTTTGCATTTCTAATCTAGTTTGTGCTAGTATTATCAGGTTAATTATAATTTTAGTTAGTTTTGTGTTGCCTTGATGGTTGTATGTACATTATTTGTTATTCTTTTTATTATTTATATAGTAATTTTATGCTATGATAGTGTAACATTGTTGTTAAGTGTTAGAATCACATAATTATTTATATACTTTGATGCCCTAAAATCTATCATGCTATAATTATTAAGGAGATTAAAATTAATAACTGTATCCATTATAGCAGTCGAACCTTTACGGAATAAACGATGAACGAATGCTTGAACAGCAGGTATGGCCTTCTTCAGTCAAATCCCTAATTCCTTAATGTTACTCGACTCTCTATCTCTGATGGGAAGAGAATAGAAAGCGACTAAATGATTTGACGTGTTGAAGACCATAACCCTCGAGTTCTTTATATATTAACCCATTAGAATCCCATTATTCCTATTTGGGTTAGGACTAGGTATCCACCCATTAACCTATATCAAATCCTGAAGTCTATGGGCTTTACATAAATGAATCACTTAAACTAAGCTCACTTATAAAATAGCCCTTTAATATAATTATTCTAATAAATATGTAAGCCCACACAATAGAGATTAAAAATCTAACAATCTCCCACTTGGGCTACATATTGAACCTGAAACAATTATATCAAAAAAATTCCTTATGTGTATACGTTTGTGCTATTTTCTTTAGACTTCACCTTAGTTTCAATATGGTCCATTTCCTATACTAATATGAGATCATGGCGGCTTTTGTTACATATAAGCGTAACTAAACCTTCCATGCTCACCATGCTAATATATTCATTGACATAGATCAAGTATGGATGAGTGGCATGGAAATTACATGGAATGTGATCTCAAACATGCCTATTTCCAACTGGTCCTACTTTATTCTTTAGGGAGATCAATCCTCAATTCACAAATAAGTTCAGAGATATAGATAATGAAATGAATCATAAAACTTTATTATGCATAAAATAAACATGTGAAACATGTCTCAATACATAGAACATCCAAAGTAAAACTCCCACTAAATCAATGTATTACAAAATATGCCTATACCCATATGAGCAATGTGCTCATGAAAAACCTTAGGTGGCAAACCTTTTATTAACGGATCAGCTATCATAGAGTTTGTCCCTATATGATCTATAGAGATCTGACCACTCTAAACTGTTTCCTTAATAGACAGAAACTTGATATCAATATGTTTTGACTTCACAAAGCTTCTGTTGTTATTAGAATATAAAACTGCAAATTTATTGTCACAAAATAATTTTAATGGTCTTTTAATACCATTAACTACACGTAACCCAGTGACAAAATTACACAGCCATATCCCATGATTAGATGCCTCAAAGCAAGCTATAAATTTTACAGCCATGGTTGAAAAAGCTATAAGTGTCTATTTGGCACTCTTCTAGGATATAGCTCCTCCAGCCAGCATAAAAATATAGCCTGAAGTGGATCATTTATTGTCTTGGCATCCCGCAAAATCAGAATCAGAATACCCAATGATCTCCAAACTGTCCGATTTTCTAAGGTTAGCATGAAATCCTTTGTTCTCTGCAAATACCGCATAACTCGTTTGGCTGCTTTCCAATGATCCAGTCCTGGGTTACTTAAATATCTGTCCAATAGTCCCAATATAAATGTTATATCAGGATGGGTACACACTTGAGCATACATCAAACTTCCTATTGCCGAGGCATAGGGAATCTTTTGCATCTCCTTTATTTCAAGGTCATTTTTGGGGCACTGATTAAGACTGAACTTGTCTCCTTTAGCTACAGGTGTATCTCCCGATGAACATCCTTTTATGCCGAATCTACTTAGCACCTTTTCGATATAACTCTTTTGTGACAACCTAAGGATACCTTGAGAGTGATCTCGCAGTATCTATATGCCTAATACAAAAGAGGCATCCCTAAGATCTTTCATCTTAAAATTCTTAGTGAGAAATTTCTTGGTTTCGTGCAATAAGCCTATATCTCTACTTGCTAGTAGTATATCATCGACATACAACACCAGAAAGATAAACTTACTCCCACTAAACTTGTGATATACACAATCATCAACCATATTTACCTCAAAACCATATGGTAATAACTTGATGAAATTTGTGATACCATTGATGAGAAGCTTGTTTGAAACCGTAGATGGATTTCTTTAATTTATAAACCATAGACTTTGAATCTTTGGATTCAAAATTTTTTGGCTGAACCATATAAATTGTTTCATGAATGTTTCCATTGAGAAATGCTGTCTTTACATCCATCTGATGTAACTCTAAATCAAAATGAGCTATAAGTGCCATTATTGTTCTAAAAGAATCCTTTAATGAAACTGGAAAAAAGGTCTCTTATAGTCAATGCCTTCCTGTTGAGTGAATCCTTTAGCGACTAGATGAGCCTTATATCTTTCGATATTGCCTTTTGAATCCCTTTTGGTTTTAAATATCCATTTGCAACCAATGGGCTTTGCACCTTTAGGCAATTCGACAAGATCCCAGACATTATTGTCTTTCATGGATTTCATCTCATCTTGCATGGCATTGATCCAACGTTCAGAATTGGAACTTTGAAGAGCTTCGCGAAGGTTGATTGGATCATCTTCTGCTAAGCCTACAGAATCTTCATGTTCCAGGAGAAAGATGATATAATCATCTGGAATCGCACTTCTCCTTTCTCTATTGGATATTCTTAATGGCATTTCTTGAGACTGTTGAGTTTGCTCTATAGGAAGAACTTCATTGTTGTCTTGAACTAGAGTTGCGTCTTGAACAATGTCAGGAATTATTGCCTGATCACTGTCAATAGCAATATTAGGAAGAGAAATAAATTTCTCTTTTTCAGTAACAACTTTTTCATCAAAAATGATGTTCCTTAATTCTTCTCCTCCAAACTCTACATCCTCAAGAAATCTCGCATTTCCCGTCTCAAAGAAGGATCAAGTAGTGGGATCATAAAATTTAAATCCTCGAGAGCATTCTGCATATCCAACAAAGTAGCAGCTAACAGTCTTAGAGTCCAATTTTCTTTCATTAGGCCTATAAGGCCTTACCTCAGCTGGACATCACCAAATGTGTAAGTGCTTTATACTAGGCTTTTTTCCAGTCCACATTTCATATAGAGTTTTAGCTACTGCTTTGCTAGGTACTCTATTATAGGATATATACTGCAGTCTTTAATGCTTCTCTCCAAAGCGATTTAGGTAATGAAGAATGACTAATCATACTTCTTACCATATCCTTAAGTGCCCTATTTCGTCTCTCAGCAGCACCGTTCATGCTAGGTTTGCCCGACATAATGTACTGTGGGATGATACCGCATTCCTTGAGGAAGTTAGCAAAGGGTCCTAGACATTATTCTCCTGATCCATCATATCTGCCATAGTATTCTCCACCACAGTCAGATTTGACAGCTTTAATTTTCTTTCCAAGCTGAAGTTCAACTTCCGCTTTATAAGACTTGAAAACATCTAGGGATTGAGATTTCTCACTTATTAAATATAGGTAGTCATATTTGGAGTAGTTATCTATGAACGTAATAAAATACTATTGAACATTCCATACTGCCGTAGGGAATGGGCCACAGATATCTGTATGTATTAGTTCTAAAACTTTTGTATATCTGTTGGCACCTAATTTCTTTATGTTTGTTTGTTTTCCCTTAATACACTCAACACAGACTTTGAAATCTATTAAATTAAGGGAATCAAGAATTCCATCCGACACAAGCCTCTGAATTCTCTGTTTAGAGATGTGGCCTAAATGCTTATGCCATAGGGTGGCAGAATTCTCGGTTAATTTATGTTTTGTGCCTCTTGAAGTAGTATACAGGATTTCATTATAGGAAGAAATAGTTTTAAGCATATAAAGACCATCAATTAAAATACTGGTACCAATAAAATTGGATTTTAAAGAGATAATAGCTTTACCATCTCCTAAATTGCAAAAGTATCCACATTTGTCCAAACAAGAAGCAAAAATTAAATTCCGTTTAAAAGACGGAGCTACAAATGTTTTAACCAAATCCAAATAATAACCAATCTTTAATTGTAATCTAAAATGCCCTATAGCTTCCATAGGAACTTTATTGCCATTGCCCACATAGATGAATTTTTCATCATCAGTTGGCGGTTGGCTCCATAGGCAACCTTGCATAGAGACACTAATGTGAGTAGTAGCACCAAAATCTATCCACCAAGTGTCTATAGGTACAAAAGCTAAATTAGCTTCAGAACAAACTAAAATGAGAAATTTACCCTTCTTTGCACGCCAGGCAGCATACTTAGAACACTTTTTCTTCATGTGTCCTCCCTTCTTATAGAAAAAACAGGTAAATTTATCACCTTGCTTCTTTGCCTTTTTCTGCCCGGGTGTTTCACTTGCAGTATCCTTAGCCCTCTTCTTTTTCTTATTCTGAGAGGTTGATGCTAAGTGAGTACTTTCTATCTTATCCCTCTGAATCCTTTCCTCTTCTTGCACACACTGTGAAATGAACTCATTAAGAGTCTATTTGTCCTTTTGAGTATTATAACTCACTTTAAATTGACTGAATTGTGCAAGAAAAGAAATGAGAACTAAATGCACAAGTAAATCTTCATTTATCTCTAACTTTAGTGCCTTTAATTTTCCAGCAAGATTTGACATCTCTATTATGTACTCTCTTATGTTTCCTGTTCCCCTGTACTTCATAAAAATCAAAGTAGCCAAATGGTTGCTTGCTTTAGATTTCTCATTTTTAGCAAAATATTGTTGTATTACCACAAGGGATTCCTTAGTATTATTGCTCTCAGAAATAGAGCCCCGAAACGCTTTCGGTATAGAACGTTTCATGATCATTAGACTCATGCAGTTAGAGCGATCCCATTTCTCAATTTTAGTCTCATTTGAGTTATCCTCGGTTGGAATGAATCTCTCCGTCCTTAGCGCAAGGTCTAAATCCATACAGCCGAGAACAATTTTCACGTTCGCTTTCCAGACCTTAAAATTTGTACCATTTAGCATAGGAATGACACTAATTTGAGCAGAAACATTATTTGTAGTTGCAGAAACTAAATAGAGAACAAAAAGACAACACGCAATAAATAATCATGTCATTAAATCAAGAATTTTGACAAAAAAATCATAAAACAAGATACCTAACACAACTTGACATTTAGTGTTTGCATAGAAATATCACTTGTAAATGGTACTCTCAACGCAACAATCAAACATTGATAATAAATCCTGTCAAACAACAGCTTTTCTTTGGACCGACTATTATTCACAAGGAAAATAATTTTATAATTATCAATATTTATTATTGCAAGTGTGTTCGTTACTTGGCCAAACATTAACCTTCCTTTGGGCCGATTAATGTCCGCATAAATAATAAACACACAATATCTTTATTTTTCAAATTAAATCGATTTACACATTAGAGGCTACTTTGGCAGCATATTGCTTCAATCAATTTAATTTAAAAACTAAATATAACTAGTGCAAATAAAATCCTCAGTATTGCACATTAATGAGATCAATTTTATTAAACCTGATGTTATTTTCATACTCATATGATTAACCTTCATGCAAGCTATAGTGTTAAATCAGTATATTCCCACAGTAACAAATTTAACAGCATGTATATATAAATAGAACATGGACAACACCGAAAACCAAACAGTTGCAATAATATTGAAACTTGATAATCTGCATCCTTGAAAACAAATCAAGCTTCACGTATGTATACAATGGTAATTTCGCAACTACTTTATATCAAGGCAAAAACGTGCTTTGAATTCAGAGGCAATTTATGCATAATGGCCATTAAATGCACGTAAACTATCGTGATGCTGTAATTATTTAGCCACCAACAAGTTAATATTAGAAACTAAAACCGAATGGCCATATATAACTGAATAACACGAAAATCGGTATGTATATATATTGTAATCAATTGGTTCTAATAAACCCAAAAACAACAGCAAATCGGTAATTGATTGACAACCATATTAACTCGATTAATATATAACTTCACACGCAAATCATGAGGAAAAATAATTCTGTAATATACATATGTATGTATTTGAATCCATTATGACCCGAACATGTAACTCAAAATTCTGAATCAATTGCATACCGATGAAACCAAAATTTTCAAATCTTTAACAATTTATATAATCACCATGGATCAAACAAAATAATTCTTTAATCCTAATAACCTAACATGATATGGGCTCTGATACCACTTGTTAGAATCACATAATTATTTATATACTTTGATGCCCTAAAATCTATCATGCTATAATTATTAAGGATATTAAAATTAATACATGTATCCATTATAAAAGTCGAATATTTGCGGAATAAACGATAAACGAATGCTTGAACAGCAGGTATGGCTTTTTTCAGTCAAATCCCTAATTCTTTAAGATTACTCGACTCTCTATCTCTGATGAGAAGAGAACAGAAAGCGACTGAATGATTTGACGTGTTGGGGATCATAACACTAGAGTTCTTTATATACTAATCTATTAGAATCTCATTATTCCTATTTGGGTTAGGAATAAGTATCCTCCCATTAACCTATACCAAATCCTAAAATTTATGGGCTTTATATAAATGAATTACTTAAACTAAGGCCACTTATAAAATAGCCCTTTAATATAATTGTTCTAATAAATATGTAAGCCCACACAATAGAGATTAAAAATCTAACATTAAGGAGATGTCAACTTAATTGAAAACTCTAGGTGTATCTTTTGATTCATGATGCCTAGTTTTTATTCTAAAAAAAACAAAAAAAAAAAAAAAAAGAAAAGAGAGAGAAAATAAGAAAACGAAATGTAATGTAATAAGATACCCTTTCTTGGCTGATGAATTGGCTAACATGGGATTGAAAAGAATGATAATCACTTAGGAATTTCTCATTACATAGTAGTAAAATAATTTTACTTTACCAAATTAGGGAATGACACGTATAATATAATACTCACTCCATTACATTGGCCATTATAGTAAACTATACATGGTATAAGTATTTATGAAAAAGGAAAGGAATCGCTTAAATAGAAAATTTAAGTATAAAGGAAGGGCATTCTGATCTTTTAAAAATTTTTAATTGTATGAAAAGAATAAAGTGTTGACTTTTTAAGAGCGATTATCCATAAACCCCGATTCTTAAATCTTAAATAGGGGAATTTTGAGGTTGTTTCTTTACATTTGTTGCTTACATTTGCTCATGTTCCTTACATTTGCTTCTGTTCTGTTCTCAACGGAAGGTTTTTCTAAAATTTTCTGATCAAGAGCTATGGCTGAACGAGTTATCACTCGTGTTCGCAGCGTCTGTGAACTTTTCGATGATGCGCTTAAAGGTCAATGCAATGAACTTGTGGCCTTTCTCTCAAGGTAATCCATTGAAGATCCTTGCACTCAAATTATTTATGGCCTTTCTTCACATATGATATTTCAGGAAACAAAAACATGGTCTTGTAATAAGTTATTGATTGTTTTAAACATGGTCAGAATATTAATTTTTGTTTGATCCAGTAAAGCTCCGTTTGGAATAAATCATGTAAAAGAAAAAGAATTAGTAAGAAAAATAATTGAATTGAATTGAATTCTTGCAAATTTTAACTTTCCAAACAGGGGTATAAGATCATGCCTATTTAAGAGAAAGTAGTTTAATTCTAGAATTGTTGCTTATGTTAGAACTATTTGTGTTGTAGAATTGAAGCTAAGGGAAAGGGAGTTCTTGAAAGCCACCATATCATTGCTGAGTGTGAAGCATTAATCACTGAAGAGAACGGAAATATACTATTGAATGGTGAATTAGGTGTTGTTCTGAGATCTGCACAGGTGACTTTAGTCACACTTGCATATTATCTTTATAAGTGATCTGCATTACTATATATTATAATTAAGTATTGAGAATTTGCTCATTCGATTTTGTTGATCCTGTAATTCAGGAAGCAATTGTATTGCCTCCTGAGGTTGCTCTTGCTGTAAGCCTAAGGCCTGGTGTTTTGGAGTACATTAGAGTGAATGGTCATGCACTTGTCGTTGAGGAATTGGGAGTTGCTGAGTATCGTCATTTTAAGGAGGAACTTATTGATAGAAGGTAAATTTGGAGGTTATATTTATTTTGTTACTCTTGATTCAGCAGAACTTTCTAATTTTGTTACTTGATCTGACACAGTACCATTGTTAATCCTGTGGTGTTCTGCAACCGTCCTGCTAGTCCAAAATTGTTCCATGACGAGACGGGCAAGGTATGATTACTAACACAATCAATTTCAAGCATTTAGGTTGAATTTTTGTTAGGATGAAGAAAATCCCCTCAACATAGTTGACTGACACAATAAAATAGCTTTATGGCATTCATAGAAAGTCATTTGTATAGGATGTTTAAAAAGCCAGACAAGATTTTGTTTCATTAGTATTTTTTTTTCCTTTAAGAATAGTGGAGTTAAACAAGAATGTGGTTGAAAATTGAAATAGGAAAAGAATTGTATCTAATAAAGATCTGTCTAAAATAAATCCAATAAAAAGTTGCACCTTGAACAAATTTTATATTATAAAATATGCCCACCATTTCACTTATTAGAATTGTTCTATTTTTATACTTTTAGAATAATATATTTTTACAAACTTCTTGCTTTCCATTTCCATTTCCATTGAACATATTAATTTTTTCTTAATTTGTTGACCACTCCATAAAAAAAATGTAATAAAAAGTCAAAAAGATAAATGTGGTACATTTTCACTCCATTTGTTAATTAATTCCAATCTATCTATTTCAATTCTATTTATAACCACTTAATTTATATAAAATTCGAATGTATAAAATCCAATTGAAATTTAAACTGATTTATTAAGTATGTGTATGTACATTTTTCATTTACAATATGGAGCTATACATTTTTCATTTATAATATGGAGTTATACATTTTTCATTTATAATATGGAGTTATCTAACCTGAATTCCAAAAAAAAAATTATTGATTTCCTACAATAATAATTCAAGCATGAAGTCACCTAATGTTTATATTTCTTTTTTCACTCGTCGAAAATTTTCCAGATATTTGTTATCCACCTGGGTGTCAAATTAATTAAGAGTAAAATTGTTTTGGTATTTGGTATTTGAGAATTCATTAATTAGTTAATTACATCACATGAAGAATGATTCAACAGAGATGAAGACAAGCTGTTTTGGTTTTGAATCATTACTCTCTTAATTAGGTTTCTCTCAATTTTTTGATTAATTGTTGATAAAATTTTGGAAAAGTAAAGAAATAGTAGATTATTGCCCTATTCCTCAATCCTTATTTAACGAAATGGAAAAACAAAAGGGGGATTAATTATGTTTGGAAATACAATTTATTCTATTCTCTTCAGATAGATCCTGGGAAGTATAAACCTCCAAATATTCCGATTGATCATAGTTAGCAGTAAATCTTGCTATTAGTATTAAATCTTGCTAAATATTATTAATGGCAGTGAACAGAATTATGGAATCTTGATTATGGAATTAACTGAGGTGCTTGCTAAAATTACACGAAATTAAAAACAAAAATTCAGGTCAGTTTATATGAATTTTATTAGTAAGATAGAGATGGCATGATCACCAATAAATGAAGTATATTTATGAATGTGTATGAACGGTAACAAGTGCTTGAATATGAATTTTAAATGCCTTCATTGCGAGAACTTTGGGTATAAGGCTTCTTATGTTGTAATTGAATAATGTGAATAATTGTATTTTTGCAGTTGGTTAAAGAATATAAAGAAGTACATGAATCTAGTCTACTAGACATTGAGCTGGTGATGCAACAAGCTCAGGTTTCAAGATCAAAGGCTGTTAAAGCTCTTAAGGCTGCAGATGGTGATATTGTTTCTGCAATGATGGAATTAACCATGGTACTTGCTAAAATTACATGAAATAGAAAAAAAAAAAAAAAAGAAAGTTCAGGTAAGTTGATATGAATTTTATTGAGAGAATAGAGACGGCTTGATCTGGAGTAAAAAAAGATAATTGTCTAACCAATATAAAATTATTATATATACCTGCTAAACTCAGGTGTCCTAGAGTTCAGAAACTGACCTGATTTTATCATATATTGAAGTTGAATTTTCGAATTATATGATTTCAGCCTAATGAGCTTAGAGTTAATGATGAAGATGATGAGGAAGGCTCTGATGGGGATAATGAAGATGACATGGATAGAGAGGTGGACGAAGGTAAGAAATATTAAACTTCGAATGTGGTAATTCCTTTCTTTTCCTTTTTTCTTTTTTTTCCCCCCCTTAATGTGTAACAGATGCAGAACTAGAGTCAAGAAAAAGATAGGAAGAACAAATGGAAGAAACAAAAAATATATGAGAATGAGAATAAAAAAGAAAAAACTAGAGAAAAAGATAAAGGCAAGTAAGAAATATTAGTGGAGACTAGGGGAATGAAAGGAGGAGGGGAACAGAGAGCAAAGAAATTGGGGCAAATTCATGCAGCTTAGGTCTTCATAAGACAACATAAGCTTGTATACAAGCATGCAATGGAAACACTAAATGGAATACTCTCATAACAAAATTAAAATCTTAATCTATTAATTCTCTTAATTGATATCAGTTGTTTTCTTTTCCCTCATGTGTCTAATATTATTTATTACAATAAAGTAAATAATATAATAGAAAGCTTTTAAATGCTAGAGATAAACATATATAACCATCTATCGGAGAAATTCTTAGGTAGATTTAGTCTACTACAATATAAATACAGTATTTATATTGGCTGGGTTATTTATTACCATTAACTACCCGTAATTAAACACCACCCCAAATTTGCTAACCACTACTACAAATGTGGTTTAAATCCCAAGAAATTTTACATCCTTTTCAAAGTCCAACCCCTCAATTTCACCCATTAGTTTCAGGGTTTGCTTTTTATTGTTATTAAAAACATGCATGTAGAATAACAGATTAGTTACTGTAATTAGTGAATGATGATTATTAGCAAGTTATTTATCTATGGAATAATTAGTGTTATTGGTATGTATTCTTTCTCTCTCAAAATAAACAATCAACTTATATGATCCCTTGAAAAATTTAAAAATAATGAAGAAATGCTCCTAATAGATGATTTATAATCTTATCCATCAATAACTAGTTTCATTGCAATTTTTTTTATTAGTTATGTTGTAATATTTTTCTGAAATTTGCTTTTCCCTAGACTTTACTCCTAATTCTGTCTCTGGAATTTAGGAACTGATGTTAGGGGCAAAGCTAGTGGAGATAAATTTTACAAGAGTGAAGGAAATGAGGAGTTTCATAGCGGTGCAGGAGGCAGTGGCAGCAGTGATAGTGGTAGCAATGCTGAGGGAGAGAGCAAGGACAGCGAAGAAGAGTTTTGGCCGATTGGAAAATATGATCAGGTGATTAAAGAGGCAGAGGCTAGAGGGGTACATCTTTCTCATGATGTGGTAGAGGCTGCCAAGAGTGTGGGGATTCACAAGTCGCATCGTCTTAGATATTTGGATTTGCAATTAATAAAAGTGACTTCAAGTAACTTGTGTTTATGCATTAGAAGTTACGAGATTTTTCTGACTTTTTTTTCCCCTTTTATTAACTGAAGACTATATTTATAAAGTGCTTGAATATGAATTTGAAATGCCTTTATTATGGGAACTTTGGGTATAGGTCTGTTTATGATTCAAGGCTCCAGTTCTTGATTTTGCTTCTGCCATTTGGAATTTATCACCTGAGGCAATTGCTAAAATCACATGAAATAAAATAAAAAATAAAAAATAAAAAAAATAAAAAAAAAGGATTTTCAGTTCAGTTGATATGAATTTTATTGAGAAAATACAGGCGCGTGATCAGGAGTAGAAAAAGATAGTTATCTAACCATATAAAATGATTATACCTCCTAAATTCAGGCATCTTAGAGTTCAGAAACTGACATATTTTATCTTATATTGAAGTTGAATTTTTGAATTATATATGATTTCAGCCTGATGAACCTAGAGCTGATGATGAAGATGATGAGGAAGGCTTTGATGAGGATAATGAAGATGGCATGGATAGAGAAGCAGCTGACCGTAAGAAATATGGTAAGAAATATTAAACTTTGAATGTGCCAATTATTATTATTATTATTATTATTTTCAATGTGTAGAGCTAGGTTAGTGTGGAAGAACAAATAGAAGCGCGAAAAAAAAAAATGGTAAGAAATGAGCATAAAGAAGAGAAGATTAGAGAAAAAGAAATGGGAGTAAGTAAGAAGTAAAGATTACGGGAAATGGAGGGGGAAAGGGGAGAGCAAAGGAATTAGGGAAATTTGCCTTTCATCTTTTCTTTAAAAGAGCATAAGCTAAGCGGTGGAATCCTCAAATAAAATACAATATCACATTGAAAATTAAAATAAACCCTTAATCAATTAATTCACTTAATTAGTAACAAATTTATTTTTCTTCATTCCATCCGCAATGCTTCTAAAATATTCTAACATGGTTTAGGCTTAGTATAACCTGACATGAATATGCCTTTTTTGTGTTTCTGTGTGTATAACATTTTTTTATTACAATAATGGTAAAGAAAAAGTGGGAGGATTTTAATTGCTGGAACTAAATACATATCTATCTATGCCTTGGGTTTGTTGCTGGACTATTGAAGGAGATCATTTTTCCTTGATGCATTGACATCCCTTTTTTAATTAGTAACATGTGGGTGCAAACTGGGAAGCGATAATTGATAAAAGAATCCAAACTTTTCTGGTTTAGTGATATCAGAAATAATTAGCTAGGCAGGATTGAGTGGTAATCAGTTGGGAATTAGTTAGGAGGTTAGACAGTTGCAAATTTGTTAATAAGCTGGCAAGTTGTTAGGCAGCTTAATAAATATCCAATGTATAGCCATAAGAGAAAATGAATACTGAGAACTGATTTTTCAATAACACTCACATACATTCCTTTGCATTTGTATTTTCACCAACCTTCCTCCACATTCTATTGCACTTTCTTTCTATCCAAACACCTTAAAAGCTACTGTAACACTTGGTATCAGAGCTTGATCCTCGCACCTACGGATCAGCTCATTCCTTTATAAAATCTTCGCAGGGATAAGACTCAAATGGCTCCTTCACAAGCGGATCTAAAGCAGATCGAAGAAGAATTCAATGGCTTGCTGGCAGAATCTAACAAGAGAACAGATGATGTGATCGAAGAGCTCATGAATCTTATTCTTAGATTACAGAAGACTAACCTAGGCATTGGAACTTCTTCTGGTAATGTTCTTCATGAAGCCCTAAACTCTAATCGTGATCAGGAAACAATAATCCCTGCAATTATTACCCTAGAATGGAATTTCCTTGATTCAATGGTGAGGATATGGTTGGATGGGTTTATAAATGTGAGCAATATTTCATTTTAGAAGCTACTCCTCCTGAGTTGAAAGTGAGAATTGCAGCTATTCATTTGGAAGGAAAGGCTAGTCAATGGCACCGATTATTCATGAAACCCAGAGTTAATAATGATTTTCCTGAGTGGGAAGAGTATATTAAGGTTATGAATTGTAGATTTGGGCCTCATGCTTTTGAAGATCCTATGTTTGATCTAACAAATTTAAAACAGGAATGTACCATTCAAGAATACATGGATGAGTTTGAGATGTTACTGGGGAGAGTAGAACTACCTGAGGATTATGCCATCAGTTGTTTTTTGATAGGGTTAAAACTAGAGATTTAATCTACTGTGAGACTGTTACAACCTACTAGTTTGCACCAAACTTACGCTTTAGCCAGACTAAAGGAAAATTCCTTGTCTGACCAATTAAAAGCACCACCTAAACCAAATTTCTTTAACAATAGCCAAATACAATCCCGAAATTATCTCCCACCTACCATATCAAATCTACCTATACCCACTTTTATAAAAAATGCCAATCCACAAAACATCTGATCTTCGAACCCTTCTAAGTTGCAAAACACCACCCAAACCAAGAAAACCACAACGTTAAACTAGAGGGACAAAGAATTGGATGAAAGAAGAGCAAAAGGATTATGTTTTTGGTGTGATGAAAAGTTTTCTCTTGGGCATAGATGCAAAAACAAGAAACTCCATATGATTACTGTTTAGAGAATAGAGGAACCGGAAGAAGAAATTGTTAATGATGATAGTCAAGAATGGAGTTACAAAGAAATAGAGGAAGGAGATCAACCTCATGTATCTGTGTTTGCTATGTGTGGATTGAAGGTGGGCAATTCGAATCATACAATGAGGATTATGGGTTAGTTTAAGAAACACAAGCTTCACATATTACTTGACTCGGGTAGCACCCACAATTTTGTAGATACTGTTGTCATAAAAGCTATCAGGGGTATATTAACACCAATTTCTGCTATGTCAATTGAAGTTGCTAATGGTGAGACAATTTAGTGTACTTCTATGTGTAAGAAGTTCACTTGGCAAATGCAAGGGGTAACTTTTGCAGTGGATATGTTTGTTATACCATTAGGAGGAACAGAAATGGTGTTGGGAGTGCATTGGTTGGCCACCTTAGGAGATATTTTGTGGAATTTCAACTCACTTACAATGAAGTTCTTTTATTGATTCCAATGCTATCAATACCATCTCTGAAACTAATCTCCAAAAGATTCTTCAAAAGAATTCCAATTGCAGACAACATTCTTTGCAATTATTCTCCATCGTTGCTCAAACCCATGCTAATACTCAAGCAATTAATGGGGTTCATTATGCTGAATTACAGCCCCTGCTTGATAAATATGTTGATATATTTGCAGTCCCTACCCAGCTTCCTCCTTTTAGGGGATTTGATCATCAAATTACTCTCAAAGACGAATCTAAACCAATTACCATCAGACCATACAAGCAATCTAGCTTACAGAAGGATGTTGTGGAAAAAATGGTTTCGGAGTTGCTTAAGAATGGAATAATTCAGAACAGTCAAAGCTCTTTTTCTTCACCTGTAGTCTTAGTTAAGAAAAAGGATGGGTCTTAGAGAATGTGCATCAATTATAGAGAGCTTAACAAGAACACTATTAAGGACAAATTTCCAATACCTAAGATTGATCTTCGCTCAGGTTATTACCAAATTCGGATGCATGATCTGGATATTCACAAGACTGCATTTCGGACACATGAGGGCCCCTATGAATTTCTAGTTATGCCTTTTGGCTTAACCAATGCTCCATCAACTTTTCAGTCCTTGATGAATCATATCTTTAAGCCATATTTGAGGAAATTTGTTCTTGTGTTTTTTGATGATATTCTTGTGTATAGTTCTGAATTGGAAATACACAAACAACATCTTCAGCTTGTGTTTGAAGTGTTAAGGACCCATATGTTTGCTAAGCAGAGCAAGTGTGTATTTGGAGGTAGCAAAATTGAGTATCTTGGGCACTTTATTTCTAAGGAAGGTATAGCAACTGATCCAGCAAAAGTGGTAGCTGTTACAAATTGGCCAATTCCCCAAAACCTTAAGCAACTTCGAGGATTTTTAGGGTTGACAAGATATTATCGATGGTTTATCTAGGGGTATGGTATTATGGCCAAGCCACTCATTGAATTATTGAAAAAAGACAATTTTGCGTGGAATCCGCAAGTTGTGGCGGTATTTAATAAGCTGAAAATTGCCCTCACTACAGCTCCAGTTTTGGCTTTACCTAATTTT
Organism: Reutealis trisperma; assembly: GCA_947687605.1. Classification (NCBI taxonomy): domain Eukaryota; kingdom Viridiplantae; phylum Streptophyta; class Magnoliopsida; order Malpighiales; family Euphorbiaceae; genus Reutealis; species Reutealis trisperma. The sequence goes on along the minus strand of CANTUT010000013.1, from coordinate 644,548 downwards.
GGTTTTCCGGGTAAAATGCACTGAAGGACACTAAACTTTTGCCTGTTTTTTATTTTGGTCATTAAACTTTAATTTCTTACAATTTAATCACTAAATTTTAATTTTTTTCACTGGCGGGTCATTAAAATAATTCCGATGAAATAACTCATCAGAAAGTTGATATGACATTTCAGGTAGGATGACACTTCATCAAAATTGATGACATAAGTATAGCACATCATATTGAGAGGTTTTTAAAATTTAAAATTTAAAAAATCATATTTTTAAATTAAAAATTAAAATTAGAATATATTTATTTGTGTGATGTGGGATGCTTATGTCATCAACCTTCATGATGCGTTATCCTACTTGGAACCCTGCATCAGTTTTTTAGTGAGTTGTTCATTGGAATTGTCTTAGTGATCTGCCGGTGAAACAAAATTAAAGTTTAATGATTAAATTGTAAGAAATTAAAGTTTAGTGACCAAAACAGAAAACAGGTAAAAGTTTAGTGATCTCTACTGCATTTTACCCTTGGTTTTCCTTTTGTTATATCGAAAATGATGCTAGCGTAGATGGTATAGGCGCTGTTCTTATGCAGCAAGGCCACCCATTAGCCTTCATTAGCAAATCTCTTTGTCCACGAAATTAAGCACTATCAACTTATGAGAAGGAATTAATGGCTATTATTTTTGTAGTTACAAGAGCATTACCTCTTGGGTAGGCACTTCATTATTAATACTGATCATCAAAGTCTCAAGTACTTATTAGAGTAAAGACTAGCCACTACTTGTCAATTTAAGTGGTTATCTAAGCTAATAGGACTTGATTATGAGATTTGTTATAAGAAGGGGAAGGAGAATATAGCAGCAGATGTTTTATCTAGAGTTTAATTTGCAAAGTTACTCTCAATGGCTGTTTTGAAGCTTCATCCTACTCTTATTGATGATATAAAACTTTCTTGGAAAAATGACTCTCATCTTGCTGTGCTCTTACAGCAATTTGCTCAAACACCTCCACCAATTTCTTCCTCTTATTCTTTTGTTGATGGGTTGCTAAAATGGAAAGGGAAGCTCTTGGTTGGCAATGATGATAAGTTGAAGAAACAAATTATTCAATTTTTCCACGACACTTCTATTGGGGGACACTCTGGGGTTCATGTTACATACAAAAAGCTGTCCACTTTATTCCATTGGAAGCATATGCTTCGTGACATTCGGAATTATATCCAATCTTGCCTAATATGTCAGCAATGTAAACCAGATCTCGCTGCTTCCCCTAGGTTGTTGTAGCCATTGTCAAATCCTGCTGCCAAATGGACTGATATAAGCATGGATTTTATAGAAGGGCTTCCCAAGTCAGGAGGAAAAACTACTATATTTGTAGTGGTTAACCGTTTAACCAAGTATGCCCATTTCATGGCAATAAACCACCCTTTTACAGCAGTTCAAGTGGCTCGTTCCTTCATGCAAAATGTTTACAAGTTACATGGTATGCCTCATACCATAGTAAGTGACAGAGATAGCATCTTTCTCAATGCTTTTTGGAAGGAATTATTTGCTTTTCAAGGCATTTCTTTGCAGTACTTTACAGCTTACCATCCTCAGATAGATGGTCAAACTGAGGTTGTCAATAGATGCCTAGAAACTTATCTCAGATGTATGTGTCATGATCAACCTTCTACTTGGGCACAATGGTTACACTTAGCTGAATTTTGGTATAACTCCAACTTCCATTCTTCCATACAGCTGACCCCTTTTGAGGCTCTTTATGGTTATCCTCCACCACTCCATATTCCTTATTTTGCTGGGGATTGTGATGTTGCAACTGTTGATCTTCATTTGCAGGCTCAAGAAGACATGTTATCCTTGTTAAAACATTGCCTTACTCGAGCTCAATCTAGAATGAAGTCTCAAGTAGATAGGCATAAATCTGATAGAGTTTTTTCTATTGGGGATTTTGTTTACGTTAAACTCCAGCAATATAGGCAGAAGACTGCTACTTCTAGACCTCATCATAAACTTGCTGCCTAGGTGCTTGATAAAATCGGAGTTGTTGCTTATAGGTTGGGTTTACCTCCTAGTAGTCAAATCCATCCTACCTTTCATGTTTCTTAGCTAAAGAAATCTGTTCCTACAACCATTACGGTTTCTTCTCAATTGGCTACCCCTATTCATATATCACCAATGCCGTTAGTTGTACTTGATAGAAGAATGGTGAAAAGTTTCGATATAGCAGCTACTCAGGTTTTAATCCATTGGTCTGGTTCTTCTCCAGCAGACGCAACTTGAGAATATGCTGATGATATTCAAGCTCAATTTCCTAACTTCAACCTTGGGGACAAGGTTGCTTAAAGGAAGGCGTATTGATATTAGAAATAATTAGCTAGGCGGGATTGAGTGGTAATTAGTTGGGAATTAGTTACGAGGTTAGACAGTTGCAAATTTGTTAATGAGCTGGCAAGTTGTTAGGCAGCTTAATAAATATGCAAAGTATAGCCATAAGAGAAAATGAATATTGAGAACTGATTTTTCAATAACACTCACATACATTCCTTTGCATTTGTATTTTCTCCAACCTTCCTCCAATTCCTCCACATTCTATTGTACTTTCTTTCTATCCAAACACCTTAAAAGCTACTGTAACATTTAGCCCAGTATTTACTATTGTTGTCCTGCTAAGGAGCAGTTTGTAAATATTTAAAAAACTTGAGAAGGGTAATTTGAATGTGGACTTATAGAATCCCAATCAGATTATTTTGTGCTGTCAAATAAAATTTATTAACATAATCCATGTGGCGTATCAAGTTAGAGGTGGTTGAAGAATTTCAAAATCATAACTACAGCATTAGTTATGCGCGCAAGCTAGTCTGTGGGCTGCTTGTGGTATCTTAACCCAAGCCAATGTAGTAAGTTACAAAATTCAGATGTTATCTTAACCCAAGCTAGTGTCTGTTGAGACGGAGAGAGGAAAATCAATCTCAGTATTTCCACAGGTCGCAATTAATTTGGAATTAAGGCATACTATTTTGTCTATCAACTAGAGCTATTTCACCATGTCAGAATTTAACATGTAGTCTAGTAGTCTAATACTCTATGCATTTATAGAGCTATTGCTTTACCATTTCAGAGTTTAATCATCTAATCTAGTCTAATCTATGTGTGGGTAAAGCATGTCTATTGCCAAACCTTCATAAATTAGATTATTTTTTCTTACTATATTACCATTACTAGTTAGTCTCTTGCATTTTTTCATTTCCATTCCCCTGAACTCTCGTCTTTCTGTTTGACTTATTGTCTACTGAATGGCACTTCCTCACTTAATAAAAGCCAAGTACTCATGTTTATAGAATCCAAAACTTCCTACTCCTTGTACCCACCCAAAAAACCTCACGAAGCAATCTAATAATCTCTATTTGAGCTGAAGTTGTAATAATTACATTCTATCTTTAGACGTCTTAAGCAAATGATGGTACTCAAATAAATTTTACGTTGTGTGTATATTGCCCAAATTCAATAATCCAAAATTCTTAGCGACTGCTGGTTTATTTCCATTTGAATGCACAACAACGTCTAAAATTGATTCTCACAATGTTTGAAATCAAGAGTAATAGTATGTACTCATGATAAATGATGTGATAGTTGTATTAAAAGTATTAATTCATAAGAATTCATTAGATAGAAAAGATGAACTTAGTCTTAATTACAAATTTATTCTCAGAATTATAATTTTGTTAAAATATTATACATACATAGTTATGATTATCAATATTCTTTCTTTCTATTGTGTTATCTTATCTATCAAAAAGTTACTCTTAAGCACAAATGAGAACTCAATGTGACATAATCAAGTTGGCTGAGCATTACCTTGTTAAAGCTTGGGTATGTGCATGTTACAGAGTTCAACTTGATTTGCCTTCTTAATTTTATGCCTTACAAGAAATTAAAGAATGTGAAATAAATTTCATTAAGAAAGAAAATCCAAAATGAAAGTCGGATAGTTAGTTATTAACTTTTTGAAGGAGGAAAATAATGTGAAATTAACATATAAACTCGAAAAAGGAATCTAATATTTTTCCATTCTTATTATGGAAAGATAGAAAGGAAACAAAAGGAGATAAGAAGAAAGGCAGCTCATTCATGAAATGTCTTTCTTGCTTCATGTGATGACATGCTAGCATTGGTGACTAAATACACTAGAAAGTAATGCACTTCCTAGAACTAATTTCCCTTATGTATTGTCTCCTCTGATGGCTATCGATAAACAAACTAAAAGGAGACTTTCTGCCAACGATATCTAGTCCTTTGTTGCCACAGAGTTAAACACAAGACTTACCTGAGCCATTACCTCTCAAGACTTGTTATGGATTTTTCATTTTCTAAAGGTGCTTGCAATTATTCTACTACTACTATTCATTGAGATATTGATTCTGATGCAGTACTGAGATGTTGATTTTGATGCAGTACTAGGGTTCTCGCATACTGAGTCTCCTATACATTTACAAAAATGGAACAATCAGATTGTGTTCACATAGCTTTTGTAGTTATGTATTAAAGCAGTTATAATTTTAGTGCAAGCAGAACAAGTTCAATTTTAAATAGCAATATCATTAAATGAAGCCTATCTGTGACACTTTATAATAACAGATAAACTTGCATAAAGTGCTGGCCATTGTCTAGTTTCTTAATAATTAGATGTTCCTCTATCATAAAGAATTAACTAAACGCTTTTCAAACTTGAAATTCAATCAAACTTCACTTTTGATCTTGATAACTACAAATTATAAAGCAAAAAGCTTTGAAGTTTGTCAATAAAAATGCGAGACTTCAAAATTTATCACCATTCAAATAATAACTTTTAAGTCACTTGGTTGACAAAGATTGCAATGTAAACCTTATTGCAACAATATAGTGAACAAAGAAGTAAAATAAAAATAGCAACTCTTGCCTTTAATACTATTAAGTGCTCATTCTCCTACAAACACCACATCTTTAAAAACCCTTAGGGAACAAAGTAATTGATTGTGAATTAGTAGTAACAAAATAGTACATTAAAGCAAACCTCATGGAGCTTTTAGTAATTTGCCTTAACTTGTATAGTTTTATTTATTTTGAAATTATCATTTGCTTGTGAAATTTGTTTTCTTATGATCATTATTTCTCCGTATGAAAGATATGTGATAGAGGATAACAAAAATGATCTCATTAAAGTTTAAGTTACATCTTAAATAGTATAGTCACTAATAAACTCCAAATTATAAATGCAAATAGTGTTGAAATTCATTAAATAGTTTTATAGGCTGTATGTACCATATATGCAGATAATTATAGGGACTGATTTGTAGGGATTGATTAGCATGATTATAGGATCCTAATTAATCTGCTGTCCTATCAGAGGAAAGTGTGTTGTATATATATACATGTAAGAATCATACATCAAGATAATAAGAATTCTTCTCCCATCTATTTGCATTTGTTAGAATTACATGGTATTAGAGCATATAATTTGGTCAATGTCTATCTCTATTGTTTTGTTTCTAAGTAAACAGTGGTGTGGGAATTTTAGGTTACCTCTTTAGTGTGACTTGTTCTCACTGTCGGCCTTGGAGGAAGCACCACCTACGGATCGGCTTGTCCTCAAAGTTTGGTTATTGGAATCCAAGCGTGTGAGCCACATGCGCCTCCATAAGAATCTGCTCTTGTTCCACATGTTGACACGTGAAGACTCATCAGTTGCCAGAAAAATCTTGGGTATTGAGTTTTGGGTTTGCCTAGTTCAGTACAACACTTTTGTATACTTGGTTGGGTTAACATCCATTCGGGTGTGTGATCTTCTTTGTGATAGGTTCCAAGTTTTTTGGTTTTTTCAGCTTCCTTTCTATGTTTTTCACTACATATTTGTCACCATGGCTAATACAAAGTCGATAGTCATGTTTGATGTTGTTCCTGTGATGTCAAAAATCACGTAACATAAGCTTAATGGCTCCAATTGTTTAGATTGGAGTAAAACAGTTGGATTTTATTTGCGAAGTATGGACAAGGATAATCATATGACTGATGATCCACCTAAAGAAGATGATTCTAGGCATATGTGGCTAAGGGAGAATGCTCGATTATTCTTGTAGATGCGGAACTCCTTTGATAGTGAGGTAATTGGTTTGATTAATCACTGTGAATTTGTTAAAGAACTGATGGTATATCTAGATTTCTTATATTCTGGGAAAGGGAATATTTCCCATATTTATAAGGTGTACAAAGCTTTTTAGTGTGCAAAAAAACAAGACAAGTCTCTTACTAGTTGCTTCATGGATTTTAAGGAAACTTATGAAGAGCTTAATATGTTGTTGTCATTTAGTTTTTATATGAAGATTCAGTAAAGTCAACGGGAACAGAAGGTTGACATGAGTTTTTTTAGTAGATCTCCCTTCTGAATTCGAGACTGCTAAATCTCATATTCTTTTTAGTTCTAAGATTTCATCTTTATAAGATGTATTTAGTAGGGTACTTTGCACAGAAAGTACTCGTTCAATTCAGCAGTGCCCTTGTCAGTAAAAAAAAATGATTATGAATCTACACAATCACATTACAATAATGGTAACAAAGGAGGGGAATCATACAGTTTTGAGAATCGAACACAGGATGCAGGAGGAATTGTGTCATTATTTCCATAAGCCAAGACATGTGAATCGAGATTGTAAAGAACTTCAAAATAGAACTCAAAAAACTCATTCGGCTCATATTATATCCACTATTGAAACTTCTGAAAAGTCCATTCTTATATCTGCAGATGAATGTGCCAAGTTCTTTCAGTACCAAGAATCATTAAAGTCTTCATTTACTCCATTCACATTATTGCTGATTCAGTTAAACCAAATGAATCTTCTTTCATCTTCCTCAAAATGGGTAGTTAATTCTAGTTACGCAGATCATATGGTAGATATTCTTAGTCTCCTCTTTACTTTTCAATCACATAGATCTCTTTCTAAGGTTACTTTAGCCGATGGTTCTTCCTCTGTTCTTGGTTCGGGTACTATCCATCCAACTCCATTACTTCAAATTCGATATCAAGTCTACCAGGATTTGCATTTAGTTACCATTTGAGCAAATTTACTCATATCCTGAATTGTTTTATCTAATTTTTTCCTGATTATTGCTTATTTCAAGATCTTAATGACGAAAAGGATTATTGGTAAAGGACATGAATTTGGATGTCTCTACATTCTTAACACCCAGTTACCTAAATCCATTGCTTATTCTAGAGTAACAACCCCTTTTGAAGCACACTGTCGGTTGGATCATCCCTCTCTTCTTTTGCTAAAGAAACTTTGTCCATAGTTTAGTAGTGTCTTCATCAGATTGTGAGTTGTCAATTTGCAAAACACCATCATGTTAGCTCTAGTCCTAAGGTTAATAAAAGAGTAAGTTTTCCTTTGAAATAGTTCATTATAATGTTTGGGGTCCTTGCCCAATTCTATCTAAAATTAGATTTAAGTATTTTGTTACTTTTGTTAATAATTACTCTCATGTGACTTGGTTATATTTAATGAAAAGTCATTCTGAGTTGTTTTCTCATTTTTTATGCTTTTTATACTGAAATTAAAACTCAATTCAATGTTACTGTTCATACATTGTGAAGTGATGATGCCAAAAAATATTTGTCAGCATCTTTTTCAAACTTACATGATTTAAGATGGCATTTTTCACAAAACTTCTTATGTTGATACTCCATCTCAAAATGGAGTAGTAGAGCGGAAGAATAGACATTTTGTCGAAACAACAAGAGCACTATTGTTCCAAATTAATGTTCCTAAAACTTTCTGGGTTGATGTAATTTCAAGTCCAGGTGGGAGGATTCAATCTTTAATTCCTGTAGTTCTATAGACAGGAAGCGCGTCAACAAGTTTTCATGTGGCATGTTTTCTAATTAACCGCATGCCTTTAACTATTCTTCATGGTATGACTCCATACAATATCCTTTTCCCAAGTAAGTCGTTATTTCCTATTAAACCTAGGGTATTTGGTAGCACTTGCTTTTTTTGGGATGTCCGTCCGCATGTCATTAAATTAGATCCCAAGTCTCTGAAATGCATATTCCTCTAATATTTCATCTTTAAAAAGGATATAGATGCTATTGTTCTAGTCTCAATAAGTATCTTATCTCAGCTAATGTTACTTTCCTGGAAGACAAACCATATTTCCCATATTGTAATCTAGAACGTCAGGGCAAGAAGGATGATTTATTAGTCTATGCTATCACATCCTCTAAACCATCTCTTATCAAGCCTACCATTCATCAGGTCTACTTTAGACGCCAAAATCCTCTTGATTCATGTCCTACACTAGCACCTCTATCATAAGATTTGGTTTCAAGTGATAATTTTCCCATTGTTGTATGCAAAGGTAAATGTAAATGTACTTATCTTGTTTCATCCTTTGTTTCTTATCACCACTTGTCACCTTTTTCTTCTTTTATTGCATCTCTTGATTCTATTTCTATCCCTAAAACTATTCATGAAATCATATCTCATCCTGAATGGCATAATGCAATGATAGAGGAAAGAATGTTTTAGATGAAAATGGTACTTAAACCATGGTTGATTTATTTGCAAGGAAATAGGCTATTGGATGTAAATGGGTGTTCACAGTTAAGGTAAAACTTGATGGGTCAGTAGCTCTATCGAAAGCCCATCTTGTTGGCAAGATATATGCTCAAACTTATGGAGTGAATTATTTTGATACTTTTTTCTCTTGTTGCTAAATTGACATCCGTTAGGTTTTTTATTTCTATAGCAGCTACTCATAATTGGCCTTTGCATTAGCTAGATATTAAGAATGTTTTTCTTCATGGTGATCTCCAGGAAGAAATTTATATGGAGTAACCTTCTGGATTTGTTGCTCAGGGGGAGTGTGGGAAAGTTTGTCGTTTTTGCAAATCTCTATATGGTTTGAAACAAAGTCCCTGTGCTTGATTTGAAAAATTTAGTCAGGCAGTTAAAAGGTTTGGAATGATGAAAAGTAAGTTTGACCACTCGATTTTCTACAAACAATCTAAAGTTATTGGTATCATTCTTTTAGTTGTGTATGTTGATGACATTGTCATTACTGGGAGTGATACTACTAGAATCTCATCTCTTAACTCCTTACTTCACTCTTAGTTTCACATGAAAGATTTAGAAGTACCTTTTAGGTGCTGAAGTCATAAGGAGTAAAAGAGGTATCTTTCTATCTCAGAGGAAATATGTGTTTGACTTATTAATTGAGATAGGAAATTTGGGGCAAAACCATGTAGTGTTCCGATGATTCCTAATGTGTAACTTACAAAAGATGGTGAGCTATTTGAAGATCCTGAGAAATATAAAAGATTGGTTGGGAAGTTGAATTATCTTATAATGACTCATCTAGATTTTGCATGTTCTGTCAGTGTTGTGAGTCAGTTTATGTCATCCCCAACAGTTCATTATTGGGCAATTCTAGAATAGATTTTGTATTATTTGAAAGGAGGACCTAGACGTGGTATCTTGTATGTGAATCATGGACACAATGGTATTGAATGTTTCTTAGATGCAAATTGGGCAAGTTTCATGGTAGATAGAAGATCCACATCAGGCTATTGTGTTTTTGTCGAGGAAATTTGGTCTCATGGAAGAGTAAAAAGCAAAGTGTTGTATGACGATCAAGTGCGGAACCAGAATATAGAGCTATGGCACAATCCATTTGTGAAATAATATAGATATGTCAACTCTTGATTGAAGTAGGCCTTAAGACTTTAGTACCAACAAAATTGTGGTGTGATAACCAAGCTGCTCTTCATATTGCTTCCAATCCGGTATTCCATGAAAGAATTAAGCATACTGATTGACTATCATTTCATTCCAGAGAAAATACAACAAGGTTTGATTTCCACAAGATATGTAAAGACAAGAGAACAATTGGGAGATATCTTTACAAAGGCTCCGAACAAGATTTGGGTTAATTATCTTCGTAACAAGCTGGGTATAATTAATATATATTGGTCTCATGGAAGAGTAAGAAGTAAAGTGTTGTATCACGATTGAGGGCGGAACCAGAATATAGAGCTATGGCACAATCCATGTGTGAAATAATGTGGATGTATCAACTCTTGATTGAAGTAGGCCTTAAGACTTTAGTACCAACGAAATTGTGGTGTGATAACCAAACTGCTCTTCATATTGCTTCCAATCCGGTATTCCATAAAAGAATTAAGTATATTGAAATTGACTGTCATTTCATTCGAGAGAAAATACAATAAGGTTTGATTTCCACAGGATATGTAAAGACAAGAGAACAATTGGGAGATATCTTCACAAAGGCTCTGAACAAGATTCGGATTAATTATCTTTGTAACAAGCTGGGTATAATTAATATCTATACTCTAGCTTGAGAGAGAGTTTTATAGGTTGTATATACTATATATGAAGATGATTATAGGAACTGATTTGTAGGGATCTGGATTGATTAACATAATTATAAGATCCTAATTAGTCTACTTTCCTATTAGAGGAAGGTGACTGTTGTGCATATATATACATGTAAGAATCATATTCATGGTTGGCTCTAGCATTTGGAGGCCTTAGACAATTTTAAAAAATAAAGCCCTTAATCCCTCATTCTTCTATATAAATATTTTTTTAAATAAATATAAAATCTAATTAGTTCAAAAAACTTAAAATGCAATATAATGAAATACAAATAAATTATCATTAAAATCTAATAGATTAACTCTAACTTATATTTTATGAGAATAAGAGTAAATATTATTAATAATGATAAAATAGGGAAAAACGAGACGTAACATATCTAAGGCAATAGGGTATTCCAAATACAAATCCACAAACTAAATATAAATTTAACAAATCTACAAACAAAAAATTATTACAAATAGTATACAACTAATGTTAACAAGTATAATAATTGTTATCTAAAAATTTGCAAAATAAAAAAAATTAACCCTAAAAAAAAGTTGATTTAATATAAATATTAAAAAATTACTTACCTTTTGAATCAAATTGTTTCAAATTATCTTCCAACAATTTTTTACTTCAATATGAAAAAACTAAATTATCAATTAACAATTATAATTATTTATAAAAAAAAAAACTAAATTTGTAATAATTATAATATTTAAAAAAATATTACCTTTTTTATTCTCTTTTTCAGCATAACAAATAAATATTTTGTTAAAAGAACCACTTGATTTTAGGACCACAATAAATAAAAAAAAAATTGTTGCTTAAAATATGTAGACCAAGAATAGGAAAAAAAAATATATGTAAACCAAGAATTATTAACTTGGTAAACAGAGGAAAAAAGAGACAAGAGTGAGACAGCTAAAAGTGAAGAAGCAAGTGGAAATTGGAAAGTCAGTGAAAAAAAAAAAGTAGATGGAAAGAGTTTTTAAATTAAAATCATATAAATCAATCTTGACCGTTAGATTTATTTTGATTTAATGGCTGTAATTAATATGGGTGATTATTTTTCAAATCCACATTATGGTCAAAAGCCTAAAAAAAAAAAAAAATTAGTTCTATGTTAACAATCTCTTAAAAAAAAGAGGCCTCTTATTATCGGAAGAGGCCTTATGCAGTTGCCTATGTGGCTTCCCCTTGGAGCCGACTCTAGTCATACCTCAAGATAACAAGAATTCTTCTCCCATCTATTTGCATTTGTTAGAATTACAAATAGGAAGTCTTGTGATTCTTTAGAATTCATCATAAATAAACATAAGTTATTTGATTTGATTGAGCAGAGGTTGCAATATGAACCTGATTGCAACAATTATGGAGTAAAATAAAATAGTAACTCATCTTTAATATTATCAAGTGCTTATTCTCATATAAATACCACATTGTTAAACCTGATATTTGTTTGATGAGATTGCAGCTGTCAAGGCTGGTGAAATGCATGGTATGGATAATTTGAAGGGCCGAGGGAAAAAGGTTAGGAGAGCAGGTTCTCGTCGCACTCGTGCTAAGGTGGCAATGCGTAAGCAGCGAGAGGCAGTGCAACCTACTTGCCTTTTGGCTGGATTGAAAAATCATCCCTCTATGTACATACGCCTTGGTCAGGTACAGGCATACAGTTTCCTTCTTTCAATTGCCATGGCCCTTTTTTTTCTCTTTTTATGCTAAAGTATTCATGTATCTCCAACAGAAACTCCCAGAACGTCATTCTGCATTCCAAGACACTTGGACTAGCGCATTTGAGGTCTGCTCTACTGCTGCAGTGGTGTATAAAAATCTTCTACATGAGGCTGGTTTTGGGGATTTCTTAAGGATCCAACCATTCAAAATTCGCTCAGGTGGCTATACAAGTACTTTGGTGGAGCGATATTTCTCTGAGACGCACACATTACATCTTGGTACTTTTGAAATTGGTCCTACTCCACTGGCTTGGACTATGATAACTGGCATTACGTTTGGAGGTGATCCTCTAAACCCTCCAGATATTACAACCCAAGAATGTGCTAAACTTCTTGGAGGTATGGAAGAGGATTTCTCCTTCATCAAGGGTAAACTTGATCTAAATGTCCTGTGCCCTTCAGGACTGGACTTCAGTAAGAATCCAACTGATAGTGACAGAGAGTGGATGTTCAGAAGGCTGATTGTGTATCTTGTTGGCTCTTGTTTCTTCAGTGGCACTGATTCGATGATTCCAATTCGCTTAGTTTCTGCCATGAGCAATATTCGAAAGATAAATCAGTATGATTGGGGAGCAGCTACTTTTTCAGCCTTTTTAAGGGGTATGAGGCAGAAAACATCTGAATGTTGTGGTGCCTTCTCTGGCTTCTACCCATTCTTATTATTGTGGGCTTATGAACATATCCCTTATATGAGGCCGTTGGCTAAATCGGGCGCTGACACATTTCCTCTAGCTTGTCGGTGGGACTTCACACAGAAAGATGTTCCCATCCCAAATGACTTCATATGGCACAGGTTGGAGTTGGAATATATAGATGATGAGGTATTTTTTTATCTTCAGCTCATTTGAGGTTGTTGTTGTTGTTGTTTTTTTTTTTTTTTTTTTAATGATTACAACTTCAACAGGTTAATTTTGATCCATACAAAGAATTGTGGAAGAAGAAAAGCTTTACACATGAAAGAGCACTTTCTCGGAAGAGGGTAGCGTTCTTGGGCCTGGAAAGCTGGGAATTGTACATGGGAGAAAGGAACGTCCGTCAGTTTGGTGGCGGGATTCGAATTCCTCGTTCTTTGCCAGCTAAACGATTTTGTGAAAGATCTAAAGATTTCACAATAGATCAGAAACTTTTGCTGGGAGTGAATGCCTGGTTTTTCCTAGAGGATGTGGGATGTGACTATGCTGAATGGTTTCGAGCTAATTCTTTGGGGAGGATAGTTGCATTAGATCAGTTTCAAGGAAGGATCTTAGGAGGCCGGTTAATTGAGCTGTGGTTACGTGTCCATCGAGATGGGTACAAAGTAATATCTCCACAAGATTTACAAACTCTTAAGGACGGGGCAAAAAGGTGGGAAGATGAATATCAAATTGCAGAGGCCAAGTTGAAGAAAAACCTAGCAAAGAGCAATACTTTGAGGGAGGATGTGAATCATTGGAAGCAGGTTGGTATGTCATTGGCTGCAGAAAGAGATTTTTGGCAGAGTCAAGCTTCAGATGCCAAGGCAAGACTTACGACTAATTTGGTGCCCTATCCAACACAAACCTCACTATTCCATCCACAAGAGATGGTCCCTTTTCCACAGGGATATATGAATGCCTATTATGGTGATGCTCAAAATTCTTTTATGAGATTGCATTAGCTTCTAAAGCTTTGACCGAGTCAGTTGGGCTGTAGCTCTTTCCCTCTGATATGATGATGATGGAATCATGGCACAGTAGCAGTCAAGCAACCCTTTTGACGAGCCTGAGATTCAGATAATAGTGGTTCAATGTTAAAGACTCTTGCATACAATATGTTTAAATTTTACAAACATTTGTTTGTATCATTTGAGTTGATTATAAAATATTTTGTTATACCTGAGATCTCTCTCGCGCCATTTGGCAATAGTGATTTTTGTTGTTTGGTACTCTAAAGAGAAGGGGTTAAAGATTACGTCAACAAGACAATAAATGTTGTTGGACAATAAATGTTGTTCTTGTGGACTGTATGGAACAGATGGTGCGGTTGCTGAAATTGCAATGATTATGAGATGTTTGCCCTAACTTTTCTAATCCTGAGATGAGAAAAAATCACAAAACAAATCTTATTGATAGAGAAATGATTAGAAGAAGTGAAGAGCATTTGCTATTGTAACTAGTTATTTATACAAGAGAGTAGAAGCTTCTAGCTACCAAATTGGCTACAGAATAATAAATGTTGTTGTGGAATGTGTGATAATTAGTGAAGAAGCTGCATCAATTTTATTCTGATAGTGGAAGGCTGGATGCTGCAATGAAATTAGAGAACTGCAATTATTATGAAATGTTTGATCTAAATCCTAAATTTTTAAGTCCTAAAACAAAACCCATATCCAAATCTCTGAACTTCTGTAAAATACTGACTACATTTTCCTAATTTTTATTAAACTAAATCCAATATAACTAATTAAATTCTCAGTAGTTGTATGGCTAGTTTGTCAAATAATTATTTTGATTTTTTTTTTAAGGAATTATTATTTTGAATTTAAATCTCAGATTTATCCCCGTAATGAAGAGGAAATCTTAAATTGATTGATAAAATGACACCGTATTATGCGTTCAAATCAAATGTACTAAAACTAAGCTTAATTGGAATTCACTTTGATGCTTGCTTATTATTATTTCGTGGAGATTAAAAAAAAAAATTATCATTTGGTTTAATTTTTTTACATTTATGGATTTGTAAATTTTTTTTTTTTTTGACAAAATGAGATTTGAAATTTACCTTATTAACACTTTAAGTTATAGAGTCTTAATATTATTAGTCAATATTGATATAACATAATTTATGCTAACGTTGCGTCAATGTGACATTTGTGAATCCATTTTTTTATTTGTTAAGTAGCCACACGAATTAAAAAAAAAATAGTCCACGGGTAACACATAAGTGTCAAGTCAGCATTCACTATATCATATCAATCAATAATAAATACTCCAAACTACTAATGAAATAAACCTCATATCTTTTTTTGTCAAAAAAAAAAATTCTATAAACTTATAAGTGAAAAGATCAAATCAAGGGTATTTTTTAATTAATTTTTTTTTTTTTTTTGCTTTCCCCCTATTATTTTTGTTAGAAAACATAACATTATAAGATAATAATTATAAATGAAATTATTGTAAATATTTAAATTTATGAAAATGTAGTTTTGTGAATTACACTATAAAACTAATCTTCCCATTTAACAACCGTCCATCTTATCAAATTGTTATGAGGACTAATATTCACCACTCCTACTCCCCACACTATAGTGAGTAGACCTAACAAAATAATAATGAAATTAATTATTACTAATTTAGTATGACATTGATTACAAATGACTTAATTGATAAATTTATCTCCATTTTTGTATATTTTTCTTTATTCATCAGCTCTACTCTAATTTAAAAATGCAGTTGCAGTTTTACCTTAATTTAGAATTATAAGAAAATTTTATTAATTAAAAGACAAAAATCAAATGGATTTATCAATTTATTATATGATATAGACTATTTAATTTTTAAATTTACAATTAAAGTAAATTGTAATTTTTAGGGTTTTGTAAATTTGATTAAATAAGATAAATAATTTGATTTTTAAAAATTTATCAAATTCTAAGAGGACTCAATTAATTATTATTGAAATTTAAAGAGATTAAATTGACAATAAAGTCCATTTCACTTTCTTTTTAAGAAATAAGTTCAATAAAAAATATTTTTATTTTTATTTTTATTATTATTAATTTAATTTTAAGGTAAAATTACATCTAGGTTATTTCTGAATTTTACAGAATTTTTTTTTGTTGAAATGATTCCATAGAAATTTATTTATTTATTTGCCAAATTGGAATCAAATTCATTCAACATGAAAATCATTATACAACAAGGAAGCCAACTGTGGTGGCTGAATAACTACCCATGCTGGGGATACAAAGCTGTTAAGAGCAGCATTTGCCAACCAATCAGCCAGTTGGTTTGCTTTCCTATCAACCCAACTAAAACAACAATTAACAAAAGAAAGTTTAAAATCATGAATGAGAGAAACTGAAGCTTAGATCTCCCATGGACAACCATTGGACTGGTTGTCACAGATTTGGATAAGAGCTTGACAATCAGTTTCAAAAACACAATGAGAATAATATGCATGGACAGCCATTCTCATGGCCAAAATGAGGGCTTCCGTTTTCGCTGCCAGAGGAGATCAAGCTCTTCTTTTTAGGACAGCACCATGAACGACTTTCCCAACATGATTCCTGCAAATTACCACCAGCCCTGCCATTGCATTCTCATAATTAAAGCAAGCATCAGTATTAAATTTAATAAAATGCTGATTGGGGGTGTTCCATTTTATATATTCTGATCGCTGGCGCTACTCCACTTGATCATCAAGCTTCCCATACACACTAAGATAATCAACCCACATCTTTTCAGCTTTGTGGGTGGTCTTCATAGGATCCAATCTCGGACTTTTGGAAATAAAATCATTTCTACTGATCCAAATGGACCAACAGAGTGCAGCAATTAACTCCCTGAAGTATTTGTCAAGAGAACTCAGCTGTTTGTCCTGAATGATGGCCTTCCACCATCGTGCAAAATCAGAAATTTGCAACTGATTTGGGCGGAATCCCAAACTGGAAATAAACCAAGAGGCTTGTGGACAAAAGAAAAGTAGGTGCTAAAGAGACTCTTTTTTAGCACCACAAAGATCACATTCCATGGAGGGGGTTAATTTCCTTCTAGACAATTGTTCCTTCGTAGTCAAAGAATTACCACAGAGTCTCCACATAAACAAAATGATTTTGGGATGGATCTGTAGCTTCCAGACACTCTGCCACACCTCTTTTGGAACAATGGCTGATGATGCAGGCCTATTCTGCTGCCTACTTTCCCTTCTCAACTCGGTGAGCTTATGATATGCCGTTTTTACTGTAAATAAGCCAGTTTTATCCCAGTGCCATACCCACTGGTTAGATTGAGAGGGACTACCAATGGGAATTTTGGTTATTACAGCAACCTCCATACTCAAGAATAATTGTTCAAGCAGAGTAATATTCCAATTACCTGTCCTGTCCATCAAGTCGCTTACCTTATATGGATAAATATGATTCACACAAGCTGATTGGATCCGAAAGGATGGCAGGTCAGGGATCCAAGGATCCTCCCAGATATGAATCCTTTGACCATTATCCAAGTTGAAGCGCGCTCCACTCTCGAGTAAATCTCTGGCTGCTAACATACTTTTTCATCCCTAAGAACCACCAGCTCCCTCTCTTTTGCATTCAAAAAGTCTGAAAAAGATAAGTATCTAGCTTTGATAACTCTTGCCCAAAGGCTATGAGGTTGAGTAATAAGTCACCAAGCCTGCTTTGCCAGCATTGCCACATTGAAATGCTCAAAGTTTCTGAAACGAGACCACCATTAGACTTTAGTAAGAGAATCCCAAGGCAGCTTTTGAATACCCTTCTTCTCCTCACTAACTTCCCACCAAAATTTAGATACAATTCCATTCAATTTCTTACAAACACGCAATGGAATTTTGAAGCACGATATTATGTAATTTGGGATTGCCGTTAGCACCACCTGAACCATTATTCATCTTCCACTATGAGATAGGAGCTTTCTTTTCCAAGAGTATGCCTTTTGCTTTACTCTATCAACAAAAAAGGAACAAGCCTCCATTTTTGAGCAACCCCAAATAGCAGGCAGCCCTAAATATTTCTCTCCTCTCTCCATTTCTTGCATCCCAAGCACATTCTTAATCTTAATACGATGTTCCATAGGCGTGCACCTGCTGAAAATGATAGCTGACTTGCTTGGACTGAATTTTTGGCCGGAAGCTGATCCATACTGTTGAAGGATACTTTGAAATTTTGTGACCTCCTCTATAGATGCCCTACCGAATAAGATGGTGTCATCCGCAAACAGAATATTTGAAATTGAAGGGCTTCTCCGAGCTACTTGAACTCCATGAATAACACTGCTTTTAACTGCACTATCCAACATAAGTGCCAAAACATTTGAAACAAAGAGGAAGAGCGATGGAGGAAGGGGATCACCTTGTCTAAGACCCCTTGAAGGGTAGAATTTCTTTGTTAATGCTCTGTTAACAAGTACTTGGAAAGAGACCGTAGAAATACAAATATAAATCCAATTGACAAAAGATTCAGCAAAGCCCATTTTCTTTAGAACTGCAATTAGGAAGTCCTGCTCTACTCAGTCATAAGCTTTAAGCATATCAAGCTTGAGGGCGCATTCCAGCTGTTTGGTAGCTTGTGATTTATGGAGCTTATGGATCAATTCATGAACCACCAGAACATTGTCTTGAATAGCTCTATTGGATAAAAATGCTGCTTGGCTTTCATGAATGAGAGATGTCATCCAAGGCTTCAATCTTGAAGTAATAAACTTAGAAATGATTTTATAGAGGAAATTACATAATGATATAGGACGATATTGAGAGATATGAGTAGGGAAAGTTACCTTTGGAATGAGAACAATATTAGTATGATTTACCGCTGCCAGCATAATTCCAAAGGCGAAAAAATGTTGGACAGCCACAATCACCTCATCTCCAATTTTGTCCCAGCCATGCTGATAGAAAATACCTGGATATCCATCAGGTCCAGGGGCCTTCAACCCTCCCATACTAAACACAGCCGCCTGGACTTCCTCTGCTGTAACTGGAGACATTAACGCTCTGTTGGCTTCATCTGGAACAACTTTTTCAACGTGTGACAAGCAACATTAGACCCTTCAGAGTTTTACAAATTAGAATAAAAGGATAGGATTACTTGTTGAATTCCTCTCTCACGCTCCACCTATGATCCAGACTCATCCTTCAGTTTCAAAATTGCATTCCTCTGCTTCCTTTGCGCTGCCGTGGCATGGAAAAATTGAGTGCTTTTATCACCCTGTCGAAGCCATTTCAGCCGGGACCTTTGAGCCCAATACCTTTCTTCCATTCTCCACAATTGATCTAACTCATTCATCCAAGCAACCTCTTTAGATTTACTTTCAGCAATAAGAGGACATTGGTGAAGTTTGTCAATTTTCTCCTTCAATTCTTCAAGTTTCTGCCAAGAATTCCCAATTTCATTTTTATGCCATGATTTCAACGATGAAGCACAATGGAGCATCTTTTGCTGAAGGCTGGATAAGTCTAAAACCCGAATACCAGATTGCCAAGAAGATTGTAATACATGCCTCCAATTCTGGACCTCCAGCCACTTGTACTAAAATCTGAAGGCATTAAATCTACGAGGTATACCAACATCAAAATGAAGAATTAGAGGCCTATGATCAGAACCTAGTAAATTTTCTGGAGCCACTTGTGCATGGTTGAACATCATGCGCCATTTCACATTCCCAACCAGACGGCCTAAACGCTGGGCAGCACTACTGACTTCATTCCTCTTATTGTACATGTACATAAAGGACCATGGAACCCCAAATCCATCAGTGAGCAAGAGTCCATCCAGTGTTGAAGTGGCTTTCATAATATAAACTTGGTTTTAGATAAGGCGAGAACAGACTGCTATGCTTCCCTATCTAACATGCAAAAATAAGTATTACTTTCTTTTATGTAATTTCAATAATTTTCAAAACCAGAAATCAATAGACAAAACAAGATGAGCCTGATTTTTTCCCAAAAAAAAAAACAAAAACACTACTTTATTGATTGATTACCATTTACATTGCTCGAGCAGTAACGCAAACCAGAGAAAGAAAATAAAGAAAACAGGCCTAAGAGTTTCTAATGATTTTGACAAGTCATGACTAAATTCTTAATACAGAACTGTAAGATTCTTCAAGGTAAGTAATTACTCGACTTCCACAGTTGCTATACATAGCGTGCACAAGAATCGCTATCCCCAACGCCGAAAATACTAGCGAATAACACCTGCAAAATTTTTCATACTTGGCATATTTTCTTCTTCCGCTAGTCAACAACGAACTAAAAGCTCCGGCGAAGGCGAACATAACCGAGATTACAAAGGCATGAAACGTCCTCGCCGAAAGTCCGTTGAAGATGACAGTTGGAATCAGATCACCGCCGTCCGTATATTCGCAGGGGAAAAGCTTTAACAGAACACCAGCTGCTAAAGAACCGAATAAAATCAATTTCATAACTCCGGCCTGGAGGGATTCAGTTGTAGACGGCGGCGATGGGAGTAAAGAAGGATGGAGAGGTTTCAGGTTGTTCTTCGTCTTGTTGTTCCACTCGTGTCCCATTTTGGCTAGTTGAAGATATCTGTCGCTTTGTTTGAGCGAGAGAGAGAGAGAGAGAGATTTTGTTTCTGATTCAACAACTCAAACTAGGGTTACAATGTTCTTTATATACAGATGATGAAATGTCAAAAATACCCTAAGTAGTTCACAGAATTACAACCCTAACTAATTAAACAATTTTTAGATCAATATTTACTTGAAATCAAACTGATTAACCCCTTCTTCAGTTCTTCTAAGTTCTAACCCTGCCGCAGCCGTCTCTCACATCTCTCTCTTTGCTTTACGGAAATTTCTTGCTAACTGAAGTTTTTGCTTTTAGAACAGTATTTCTTGAAGCTGCCTTAGATCATTTTTGTTCTTCTGCTTTTCTTCTTTGATAGGATCGTGATCAGCCACGAAGCATTTATGGATGGACATGTAGTGGTATGCAATTCGACCTAGTCTGGTTTTACGATTTTATTATTTATTTACGTGCCAATTTTTTATTTCTTAGTGAATTTAGTTATTTTACCTAAATTAGGTATATTGTTTCTGATTTGGCAACTAGATTAGTGCTTGATTTTTTTATTTTTCTTAAAACAAGATCAAAATCAACTTATTCTTCTATCTATGGCTCCTTCAAAACCCATCTTCAGTTCCAGTTTGTGTTCAGAAATTTTCGTTACAAAATATTAAAAAAAGAAAAGAAAAAGAAAAACTTGCTATGAGTTTGGTTCGATTCTAGCAGATAAAATATCTTTTTCTGATGGATATTGGCATATCTGTCTTTGCGCTTTTTTTTTTTTTTTGGGTTACAGCATGCCTACCTCATTTTTCATCGTCTGGTGTATCTGATTTTAACATTTGGTGCTCTTTTTGTGCAGATTGATGTGCAGGGCTCTCCTGAAGATGGCTCTGCTATACAACCAGTGAGCACTGGAGAAGAAGAGGGATTGTCTGCAGCACTCGGTCAGACTGATCCTGTTAGTATTGAGGTTGATAGCCATCCTGTTCTCCCAGGAGGCCCACAAACACCTGCTCCTCAAGAAAATGCCTTTGGGGCACCAGTGGTTCCTCCTGCAGCACCAGCTGCACTTATTGATAATCACATCCAAACACAACCCCAAGCTGCGAACAATGGAAATGCTCCCCCTGGAGCAATTGGAGAGAGGGAGGTGGAACCGCTGCTCAATCGGCAGAAGATCATTGAATCATCTCTTCTGATTGCTCCCCAACTATCTGTGACTTTGTTAACAGCTTGGCTCAATAATGGCAACCATACTCTCTCACACAATAGAAAAATCCTACGAGATGTTGCAGTGGGGAATAATGTTGTCGGCTATGTTTCTTCACTCAGCTATGTGTTGATGTGCAGACGTAACCAGGGTGTTGCTGCTCGGATCTTGACTGTAATTGCATTTGCTGCGGCTGCTTTTGGTTTTATAGCATCCATGGGTATGCTCTTGCCTGATGAACTGAATCTGTGGATCACCTGTGCAGCTTGTGCAATTTGCTTCCCTGCTTTGGCTGCAGGATTAAGAGGGTAGATGGATCCCTTCATATCTGTTAACGTGTAAATACTAGTTTTTGGTAATTTTTTTGGGTGCTTTTTAGTACTTAATAGATTCATGCAAGGCGTTAAAAAGTATCATTTCTGGCGACACTCTGAGGTATCATGCGAGCTCCCCTGGCTGCTTACTGCCTGGTGCCTTATCATATGGATGACATTGATAGATCCTTTGTATTGAGCTATGATCAGCAATGTGCTCTTCTGGCCAACAATGTCCCTCGATGGATGTTGGCAGAATATAGTTTGCAGGCTTAACTGCGGAGACAGAGCTTACTGTTTCATGCTTTACGAAATGATCCTGTTGGATTCCATTAGTTGGCCACCTACCAAATCAGATTGATGGTGATATTTCCACTGGTAATATGTCAGACTGAGCTTCATTCAAATGTGTGCTCTGCGTGCAACAGTTAGCGCGTAAAAATGAGCTTTCCCTTGACTGCATGCTCCTGCATATTGGGGTGGGATTCTGTTAGTCTGTTTGGTCTGTTTTAATAGTGAGCCTCTGGTTGTGTGCTCCACGATTACCTTTTACACGAGGTCGCAATAGAATGAATAAAGTTATGTCATGGAGATTATTTGTTTTTAAAAAATTTTGGTTTCCTCTCTTCTGCAGCGCTGCTAGTAGTGCAACAATTGATAACAGAGAAAAACAGCAATGAATTAGAAGATACATAAAATATTTTAACTTGCACAACATAAATTTAGTAGTTGGTTCTGTTCGAGTACAGCAATGCTCTTTTCTAGAGCCAGAAAAACACAAATTCAAGGGCTAAACAATCGAAATAATCGACTAAATATGGCTCATTTCGTAGTTTGATAGGTCTGTTTTGTAAGCTTGGGTCGGTTTGTCCGTTGTCAAGGGTTAATTTTCTGTTTAAGGTGTATCAAGTTTTCGTGATTTCAAGTATATGTCAATAAGCTTGTTTGTAGTAGTCAAAAACATATGCAGGTGGGTTTAGGAGAGTTGAGCGAACACTAATACTCCTTCAGAATTGATTTGGCATGCTAATACTGCTTCGGTTTATGAAAACTCTCATTGTCTGAATAGGGGATTCGAAATCGAAATCCTCGTGCAATTAAATTAATCTTACAAGAAAAAGAATGATAGAAATTTTAGAAAGAATATTTGGAGAGTGGATGTTAAAAAAAAATGTAAAAATATAAAATGTAAAAATATAAAGTTGAATTTGCTATAACATACAATTATATCTATATTTTAACTCATAAAATTGTTTCATACTAATTAATTAGTTGAAAGCTCAGTGCTATGCACGGTTTAATATAATTTTATATTTAAGTTATTATTTTAAATTTATAAATAAAAAAAATCTTTATATAATAATATAACATGGATATAAAACTTTACATAATATAATTTTACTTTGTATATTATTTTAAATTTTCATATTTTAAAATCTCAATATAATATAAAAAACACTTATATTAGCTAAAAATATAAAAATTTGAGCTTTCTCGTACCTTAAATTTATTTGTGCATAACTCATTTTCAGGTTACAATTTGTATTTATTATTTTTCTCTTCATTTTTATAAGAATCTTAAAACCACTAAAATAATAATACAAACTTTTTAATTTCTACAAAGAGAAAAAAAAAATTAACTTTAGTTTCTAAATGTGCATTTACATATTATAATATAATTATTTGAAATTCAAAAAATACCTTTATAAAAAAATAAAAAGAGAAAATATTAAAGAATAAAAACATTAGAAGATAAATAGAGAATTATCAAATGAAAATGAAAAATGAGGGAACAAAGATAGAATTATTGTCAAATGAAAGTAGATAACGAGAAAATCAAATATAAAATTACAATTTTATATCCCAAAAGTAAACTCTAAAATTAAATTAAAATAATTAGAATATTAATTACGATGAATATATAATCAATTTAAATAAATGACTGATTAAGATATATTTATAATCAATTTGAATATACTTAATATAATTAATTATAATATGTCAGTGTAATATAAAATTTATGGCTTACTTATCATCATGTAGATCAATAGAAAAAAAATATGTGATAAATATATTTCATGTGATAAAATCTAGAACATCCTCTCTCTCTCTCTCTCTATATATATATATTAGATTATTTTTAAATGAAAATCTTATTATTTATTTATATATTTATTAAATTTGAAAATTGTATCTCTTATAAGAATTAAAATAAAAATATGATTACTTTTAAATATTTGTAACTATAATCATAAAAATAATATTAATTATTATTATGACTATCTAAATATTAACAATAAATAGCAGTACCCCACGTAGACCAAAATTAATAGAAATAAATAACATGAGAACTAATCACATAGATTAAAATAAAGAAAAATAAATAACATGTGAACTAATATAATATAAACACAAAGCGATATATGTCATACGATAAAAATTAAAACATTTTAAGTCAAATAATATGTAAACCAATAAAATGCTAACACATGATAAGTATATGCCACATAACAAAAGTTAATGACATTTTAAACCTACTTTATATATATATATATATATATATATATATATATATATATATATATATATATATATATATATATATATATATATATATATATATATATATATATATTAGATTATTGGCCAATTGCCAATTATAAAATAATGAGAAATAAGATTTTAAAAAAATATATTGAAGATCAAGAACAATTATTATTATTATTATGTATTGTCTACTACTTATAGATATTTATAATTTTTTTTAATCAAAATTTAAGTTGTAAAAAAAAAGAGAGAGAGAAAAAATAAGTTGTGGAACTATAAAATATCATAAAAATGTTATATTTTTGTATAAACTCAATAAAATGTAAGTATAAAAAATTAAAATTCCAAGTATAAAAATTTAAAATTCCATTTCCAAAATAATTATTTAAAAAAAAATTATCGAATAAATTACTATTGAATCACTTTATGTTGACTTATTTTACACTAAAACCTTTTTATTTTAAAAAACTAAACGATTATATTTTTTAATTTTAATTCCATCCCATTTTTATCATCTCATTCTTTTTTTTTAACAGGTTCTGTTAACAGAAATTAAAAAAATAATTAACAATAAAAAAAAAAATTGAAGGCTAAAATACCCTTCCCTGTTTACCTTTCCCCTCTCTCTTTTTCCTTCACCTCTCTCTACACTCAGCCTCATATCGTCTCTCACCCTCTCTTTCCTCATTCAGTCATAGTCTCACCCTCTCCCTCACACACGGCCAAGGAATCGATGCCAACCCAACCAAGGAATCGGCGCGTCGCACTGGCAAGCAGCCATTGAAGGACTTGGGTACATGGCACTCTCTGCTTCTCATCGTGTTATTTTTCCTCTATTTGTGCACAAAGGTACAAAGCCAACCTTCTTTGTATGCAATGAAGCTTTCTTAATGAACTGGTAAGGGTGATTAATTGTTATTGGAAAAAATTAATTTTTTTTTTTGTGCTCTGAAATTTTCATACTTGCAAATGTAAAATTTACTTTTAAAGGGAAGATCCCACCTCTGGATTCATCCATCTTTCAGTCCACGAGCCGTTCCACGCGGACTCAATTAATTATTTTATATATATATATATATATATATATATATATATATATACATGAAGTGTGTGCTTTTGGATGTGAAATTGCTCAGATTTATGGATTAAGGGATTTCTTGATGTTCCTTTTGTTGGAATTTTGATGGATTTTGATTTTTTTTAATTCAATTTTTAGCCCATAAAGTTAATTTAATCAAGAAAACAACTTTAATTGTGTGATTTTGGCGTTTAAAACATAAATAATTGATGATGTTGGGAAAAAACGTAAGGAATTGTTTTGCTGGAAATTGAGAAGCTGGGTTTTGGCATTTTCAAGGTTGAAGATGGCTAAATTGCATTATATATATATATATATATATTCAATTTGCTGGTGTGCAATTGAAATATTATCATATAACGATTATATTTAATTTATTGTAGTTGGAAGGCAAATTATTTATTTAATTTATTTATTTTTTCATTTGCAAAGTCATTAGTCTCATGGCAATTAAGGGAAAATTAAATTGTAAATGAGGGGTATTGTAGTCTTTTACAGAGATTTAACGGTAAATTTAGACGGAAGGACTTAAAAGTAAGATGGAATGCAAATATCGGAATATACTCGTTATTTTCTCAAAATAAAGGGATTTTAGTGTAAAATAGGTCAAAATGAGGGACTAAATAATAATTTAATCCAAAATTATTTCATTTTCGGGCCAATTGAAATATTCCCCGCAGAGGGGTTTTAGTTCTCAAGAACTGTAAAACAGAACTGCCGCACAAAGCAAAGAATTGTGAACTGCCTTCTCTCATCTTCCCTGAGATCTCGTCCGACGTTGTTTTTAGGGATTCAATCCCAGTTCATTTTCTGCCGCCTTCTTTCAATCGCCGGCAAGGTTCCGGCGAAAAAATCAATCTTTCCAATTTAAGGTACTACCATCTCTCTTTTTCTCTTTGAAGACTAGATGTTTCTTTTTCCCTAGTATGCCTCTTGGATTGATCAAGTTGATTGCTAATATGAATATAAAGTTTTGTAATTTATGCTAAAAGCAACAATTTTGGTTATAAATTATTTGTCATATATAATGTCTTTATGTATGTTTAATTGGTTTTTTTGGTGTATAATTATCAGCTGATTTTCATAAAGTTCAGTACTTTCCTCTGCTTTATCTTTGCAGTTGGATTTTCATTAGCTGGGCAGTCTCAACTTGTCTTATACTTTTGTTATTTTGCTATGGCAACTATGAACCCTGATTCTATGGAGATTTTAGGTACTTTCTGGAAAAAAAAAATGTTATCTATTCTTGTGATAATTATCAGGTTTTGTTTATCTCTTTTCATTATCTTTTACTTCTCTTTTTTTTCCAGTTCGAGTGCCTGAAGGGTTCTGTATCTGGAATGGGCCACCATTTGGTAATGGTGAACCTAGTATTAAGCTTGAGAGGGTTCCTTGCAAGAATGCAACATTTAGTGAAGATGGGTCCAGACTCATGGTTATGAAATCTGATTCTGTCATTAGCATATATGATTGTAGCAGTTTTAAGGAGATTAAATCTTTCCAATTCTCCAATGTTCTTGCTGCCACATTGTCCCCTTGTGGGACTTATCTTCAAACTTTTCAGAAATCTTTGACGCCACAGGATAAGAATGTGGTCTTGTGGAAGACAGAGACTGGAGATGCTGTATATCATCAATTCCAAAAGAACATGACCAAAACCACATGGTACTTTAAATTATTATTGGGATTAGATAATTTTGTTCCCCCGCCTCTTTTATTGTTTTGGCACATAAGTTCATACGATGTAACTGTGATTGTTTCCTCAAATTCTGGAATCTCAGCTGCCCTTGAACCATTGGAATAGGACATAAAAAATTTCTAGTACTTGGCGATACTTCTGTGATATTTTTTCCTCCTGTGTGCTTGTAAGGTTGAGGTTTTAAGTTATTTTCATAATATTTAAATTTGTTTGCAACTCCCCTTCAGGCCCTCGATCAAGTTCAGTTCTGATGAAGCTGTTGCTTGCCGAATGGCAACAAATGAGATACAATTTTTTGATCCTAGAGATTTCTTGAAAGGAATTGTACATCGCCTGAGAATTCCTGGTGTGGCTGCTGTTGAGCTTTCAATGATCCCAGGTTCTCATGTGGCAGCATTTGTTCCAGAGTCTAAGGTTTGTGTTCTGTGCTTCCAGGCTGAGTTTTTGCTCTGTTTTCTATCCTTACTATGAGAGAGATAACCTAGAAGTAATGGAAGTGTATTCGTATCTAAGATGTAAAATTTATTCTCCTGCAAGTGTACTGCAATTTTTTTTTTCATGGAAGAAAATGTTGAAAATTGTGTACCTGTATTCTTAAGTATCTTGCTGAATTGAAATTTGACTAGTCATTTTTTTGTTTCCATCATGGTAGAAAGTAGATGCTTAAAGAGTAATCTATGCTAAAAACTTGAATTTGTTTAGGAACAGGTTCAAAGTTGGTTCACATTTCAAAATGCTGGCAATTTTGATCGGATTGTTCATGGTGTACAATTTTTTCAATTTGGAAAGTTTAGTGTACGAAGGATTTCCTAGGATCACATGATGGAAGTGTTGATCTATTCAAGACCTTGGTGGATCCTACATGTGGCTTACTATATGTCTAGCTAGATTATTTCAGTACTTCTTTCACAACTGGAACACAGAATTTAACTGATACTCCCACCTTTATTTTTTTATTTTTTTATTTTTATTTTTCATTCTGATTTATTACTAAGTTCAATACTTATTTTATAGGGAACACCAGCCAGTGTTCAGATATTTGCCTGTGGGAAAGACATGCAAAGTCAGCCTGTTGCTCGACGAAGCTTTTTCCGATGTTCTACGGTGCAACTGAATTGGAATCGTGGTTCTACTGGGCTTCTGGTCGTGGTGCAGTCAGATGTTGATAAGACCAACCAAAGTTATTATGGAGAGTCCAAGTTGAACTACCTAACAACTGATGGGAACCATGAAGGGCTTGTGCCTCTTCGTATGTTCTGGCTTAACTGTTGGAGTTATTTTAATCACCGCAGCTTCTGATTGTTGGACTATTGACAGGCAAGGAGGGGCCAGTTCATGATGTTCAGTGGTCGTATTCTGGTTCAGAGTTTGCTGTGGTTTATGGATGTATCCTTCTCTCTTGCTGTGTGTGTATATTTGCATAAGCACACTTTTCTGCATGTGTATGCATGCGTTTTGTGAGAATTCAGTATAAGATAAGTTTTTGCATAGGACTTGTGACGTTAGATGTGCGCTATTGCTGTTGGGTAAATTGACCTCTTGAGGGTATACCTAGAAAGAATACCTTATGGTCTATGGTATTCTGGAAAATGTGGTTTGCTGGGAAAGAAAAGTTGGGTCTAATATTGATGTGATACCTATATCTAAAACTATTTTCCAAAGTTTGCAGTTTTCAAAAAGTACGAAAGCTTAAATACGATTCATCTAAAAGAAAAAACTTGTATATGATGAACTTTATGGTGATGGTGATGATTACATGCAGTTGCATTCTAGAGAATGGGGATTCTTACTGGTGAATCCTCTAGTACTGAACATGTACCATGCCTTTGGAGTCATTGTGATGTTTAAGAATTAATTTGTTGTTTCTGAGGGTCATGACTTCTTTAAATTTCTCAAATCTGGAATTCAATGAGGGTTTTTTTTTTTATAGGTCCTTTGATATTTGTATTATTCATAAACTGCCATTGGTTTTCATCCATAATTTTGTTTTGCTACCACAAGTTGTTCTTTCCTTGATCTATTTCAGTCATGCCTGCAAGTGCTACATTGTTTGATAAGAAGTGCAATCCTCTACTGGAGCTTGGAACAGGCCCTTACAATACTGTCAGATGGAACCCAAAAGGGAAATGTATCCTCAGTTTAAAAAAAAAAAAAAAAAAGTGCCTTTTTCTTTAACTCTGTGTAATTTGACTATATCATAGCAGCTTATTGATCATTATTTTGATGGTATATTTGCAACCTTAATTCTTTGATTAACAGTTCTATGCTTGGCTGGTTTTGGCAACTTACCTGGTGATATGGTATGTAGGTTTAAGATGCTTATTTTCTTGTGTGTTTCTTGCCTTTTGTGATTACTTGAATCAATCCCTTTGGCAGTTGGTGATTATTTTCCTGATAAATATTCTAGTCCTTTTCTTCTTCCAAGGTTTTCTTTTTGACCAAATTTAATTTGTTAGTTAGTTGATGCTGTAAATTAATAGTTGAGCGATGTTGTGTGCACATACATACACACACACACACACGCACTCACATATTCACTGCTTGTGTTGGAAGGCCTGCATTTCTAGTGTTTTCCCATCTTCCTTTTGCTGTCCTTTTTAATTGGCTGATTGATATTTTGGATAATGCAGGAAGGTGATACTTGAGTTGTTAACTCCCTTACTTTTTTTTTTTCTTTTCTTTTGTGGAGCCCTTGGAAAAAGATAAAAGTGCTTTTTTTACTGCTTAGTGGAATTCTCAAATCAACGTTATGATTTGAGGTCTACTGATTTATATCTCATTAAAATATTGCTTTCTTTTTTTATGTGCTGTTTTTGTTGTGCACCTTAGTGGTAACCTAACACCATTCCCCCATAGACACTAGAAAGAAGGTGAAGAAAAACTGTTTCCTTTCAATTCTATACAGCTGTGTCAGCTTTTTATTTGTGAAAGCAACAAAATGATTTAGTTCTTTCTTATACTTTGTTATGCTTAATTATAATCTCAGGCATTTTGGGATTATGTAAACAAAAAACAACTTGGAACAACTAGGGCTGAATGTTCTGTTACTAGTGAGTGGTCCCCAGATGGATGCTATTTCATGACTGCCACAACAGCACCAAGACTACAAGTTGACAATGGGTATGCTGATCATTGGTTTTGCTAAGAAATTTTACATAGGCCTAGTTTACGACCATTGCTTGCTAAAAATTGCAACAAAACTGTGATTATTGCATACTTGTCTGGAACAAAGATTTTTGGGACTCATGTTCAGTAGGTTCTAATTTGATTATCGATAGAGTTTTGGCTATCTAGTAATTATGCTTTTTATCATTCTTATTTTGAGGAAACAAGTGTTCTAATGCATGTTTCTATTTCTCCCATCTGGTGTAGAATATAATCAATAAATGGTCCACTTTATAAAGTTCAAAAATTGTTTGTCAAGTCTGCTAAAGATCTTAATGATAGGATTGCAGTTTTAGTCTAGATTCGGGTATTTCCAGCTTATTAATATCTCCCCATTTTGTTGAGAGTTGAAGCAATGAGCTGTCATGATAAATAGCCCTTTTGTTTCACAGGAAATTATTTTTAGTACAATGGTAAGTTATGCTTAGATTACTATTGTAGATCTTTTTACTGGGTAGTAAATACTATGAGCAGATTCAATCCTTTATGGTTTTATGAAATGACTTAAAACAATCCATAAATAATGGTGCTTAAACTACTAGTATACTTGTTAATAGTTCAACCTTTATCTGATGCTGCATTGTTGTACAGTAAAAGTCCTTTCTAATTAAATAGGAAGTCTTGTATTATGTGTGGCATCCAGAATAGTCTTGGTGCATTATTTTGATTCCTGTGCATGAAAGCATGACAGAGGCATATGCTATTGTATAGGCTTTGGGTGATTGCATATTTTCGATTAAGACAGTATGTGCTTGTTGTTCAAGAACTCATTTCTTAACGACGTTATTGAAGGATCAAAATTTTCCACTACAATGGATCTTTGTACTTCAAAAAGATGTTTGACAAGTTATACCAGGTTGGTATCTAACTCCGAATCAATTTCTTGAAGTGATCCTCTGTTAGCTTGCATTATTCAACCTTTGCTATATACAGGCTGAGTGGAGGCCAGAATCACCAGATAGATTTGGTGAAATTGCAGAACTTACCAAGTCTATTGATTCATTAAATGTTGAAGAAACCAAACCACAAGGTTCTATTTTTTACATTAGTACTTAAAAACCTGTTTCACTTGTGAAAACTTTTGCATAAATGTTTGGTTCCTTGAACATTTATAATTTTTATCAGGACAAGGGGCAACCTCAAGGAAACCTGCTTCTGCCAACCCTCCTGCTCAGAAACCTACTGCCTATCGCCCGCCACATACTAAAAATGCTGCTGCTGTTCAGGCAGAGGTATAAAGAACTAATGAATTTTTTAATTTAAGATTTCAAGATAAGAATGAGGATGTTTGACTGTCATGTACAATTTGAGATAGTTTGCGTTCTGTCGAGGATGGTGAATCCGTTCTTCATAAGCACTATCCTGAAATTCTATACACAGTTGTACTTGAGTATAGTGGAATTATTTTGACTGTTGCATATTGGAAATCTTGTTTTAATGAATTCAGCCAATTTCATGTGATACTATCCATAGTATAAACCATTTTGGTTCATCTTTAGCCACCCATGTGACAAACTGTACCCAACTTTCAACCACTCTGGTTTAAAGCATTTATTGTTTGTTTTGGTTATACTTTGGTGCTCGATTTTGTGTTGTTCAATTGGATTCAGCTACTTGCCTTACTGATACTAATGATTTTAATCTTTTGCTATCGCAGTTATTTGGGGGGAGCACTAATGAGTAAGTGCAGTTTCTATTTGCATGCATGTTATATATACTTTTGGATTTTTCACATTGCTAAAATGCCCATCTACATATATTATTAACATAGACAAATGAGCAAGAATGCCCTGAAAAACAAGAAGAAGAGGGAGAAACAAAAGGAGAAGAAGGCTTCCGAGGCTGCAGAGGCCACCACTGGGGGTTCTTGATCGGAAAGAAATGTACTATAGATGGCTTCAACTGCATATGAAGAGGTCTAATTCAAATTACCATAAAGCTTGCTCTGGATAACATTTGATTGTAGATTTTTTGTCCTTCTTAATTTTGGCTTTCTGATGATAGAACATGAGGTGATCAAATAGAAGCACGAGCATGTGAGCATTTTAAGGTGCTTTCATTTTGTTGAATTTTCCCACATGGCAAGATGCATTTACATGAATGGTTTTGCAACATTTTATGATATTAGTAAATTGTGACTATTTATTATAGTTGAAGCGAACCTTGAAACATTATTGTAACTGGGAGCTAATCGTGTTTTTTTTGTTTTTTTTTTTTTTTTAATAGTACTGTTTGTTTTTGAATTAATGAAATATTGTGTTTATCATTTGATTGCTTTCATTCTTCATATATATTAGTAATGGTGACCATAAGTTGCCAATGGATTTTGTGGGATCGTATTCGGTTGTATGATTGGAGAAAATAAAAAATAATAACATTTAAATCTTAAATCTCCAAGTTCTATTCATTAGCCAGATTTCAACGGTTCATATCACAATTTTATTGTAAGTTTTTCCTTTAATAAAATAAATTCATTAATACAAAATAAATTTTGGTCTACCAGCTTGCTCGCCTAACGAGATTCTTAATATTTTGAGGTTTAAACCCGTGGTTGAACTTGCTATCCCTTTGTGGGCCAAAAAAACAAATAACATACCATTACATGAGACCCGTTCCTTGTTACAGGAGGCTGCATGCTTAAGGTGGCAAATGAATTTTGCATGAATGAGAATGATACCAAAAATGGTCTTTTTTTAGTGCAAACAAAGGGAGGAAAATCTCCATACTACAGAATATTTATGTCTAGTAGTTAACACTTCAATTCAAAACATCATAAAGCATTTTCATTTGATTCTAAAGCTGATACCAAGTTGTTAAAGCTTTAAGAAACCACAACCAAGACAAGAACTGCTCCGGGTGCAGTGCTTTCGCGACTCAAAACTTCACGGCTGTTGTCCATGTACCCTGCACACTTGGGTGATCTGTCACATGCCTTGTCTTTAGTTTTACCACTTTTCTTCCCAAAGAATTCCTTAGCCTGGTCGCCTGTAGTAATACATCTTCTGGAGTCAAATTCTTCACACATACCACCCGCTCATTTTTGTTCTCTGTTCATATGGCCAGCAAAAGAGATTACAGAGGTCCTTAGTTAGTATGAGTGCAAATACCATATGCACACATATTGGGATGACACACAAACGGGCACATGTACATATATAAAGGAAGAGAGAGAGACAACTTACTGTAAAACCCCTTTAAATATGGATGCTGCCCACGATTGAGCTCAGTAATAACCTTCAGCTGAGGATTTCCCTCTTTAAATGCTGGCAGATGTGACTCCATAAATGCCCTACCACATTTGACAGAAGTAATTTTAAAGAAAGATGTCAAACCACTAAATTTAGAGCAATGCAGGAGGAATCCATGATTTAGGGACTTAAATGCCACCAAGCCTGTGAAACAATTACCGGGAAAATAAGGAATGCTCCAGCTAGCATCAAGGGCAACCAAACACTACTATTTGGACAATCAATTCTATCAACTAATATAAAAAGCAATGAGCTCCACATAAAGAGTTTGCTTCATATTTTCTTATCCCGCATTTAATTAATTTTATTTTTACCCTCAGAGTTTAACAACTTCTGAATAACTTGTAATTGTAGATTCTCTGTGATATTTATAAATGGGCTAACCAGGAACTAGCTATGTCAATTACAAACTGGCCCCAACTGATGTAACTTTATCTCCTCCATTCCAAATTAAGATATCCATATATTCAACAAGGATGTTGTAACAAATGTAACATATCTATATACAGCTGCACCAGGTAGTCGAGTGGTTAAAGCACCTATACTGCCTCATACATCTAGCCTGCTTCAAATTCCAATCCCCAAGTCGAAGACAGGTTCAATAAACCTCCTACATACTAGGAAATGAAAGAGAAGAATTTAATAAAAGCTGGCAAAAACAGGATTTAGCAATTCAGAAAGTTTTTAGATTTCCAATATCAGGAAATGAACATCTACTTCTCCAGAGCATTGCTTCTTCCTAGCTATTATTTTCTTGTTAAGAAATATCTAAATGATTCCCACTACTAAAGAAAAGAAATATCTAAATTATGGGTCCTTCAACTGGCAAAGTTATGAGAAGTGGTGAAGAGAGACCTAGGATAGTAGTAGTGAAGATTGATCTAAAGGCTAAGTTCTTCCATACCTACTTCTTCAGTCCTCAGTGTATTTTTAATTTTCTATTAAACATGGAGGGAGAAAATAAACAAGAAATAGCAGACTACCTGTCAATACATTGATTCTATAATATGACCATCCTTGGGAAATAACATTGTATCAAACAATGCAAAATTTAATGACTGCAATTTGTGGTTGAATATGCTTCTGAATTCTAAATTCTTCCATAAATAATGACGTTTTGAAAAATCATACCTGATGCCCCTACTGCTTCCTCCCCAATCACAATAGCTTACAATCAACTTTTGAAGTTGCCATACACCTCTCAAAGCCATCTAACATATCAAAATAATGAATTA
Source organism: Reutealis trisperma (assembly GCA_947687605.1). Lineage (NCBI taxonomy): Eukaryota > Viridiplantae > Streptophyta > Magnoliopsida > Malpighiales > Euphorbiaceae > Reutealis > Reutealis trisperma. Next base: position 609,688 of record CANTUT010000013.1, on the reverse strand, counting down.
ATTATAAGCTTCATAGTACAAAATGCAATGTTTTCCATTTATTAATAGGCATAGAAACATCTGAAAGATAAAAAAGAAAAAAATATATACATATATATATATAAAAGCATTAAACAATATATTTCAAGTCCAGCATCCATGACTCCTGGTAGAATCAACAATAGAGCACTAGCTACTGTATTTACCATACACATAAAACTCTCTACGTTTTCACAATACCAAAACCATCTCTTTATTTATGGGAAAAACTAATCAGTTTTCTGCATGATTAGCACTGAAACATATCATAATCATTGAAATTGTGGTGATAATCACTTTATATGCTCACTACTTAACATGATAAAATGACATTTCAAGCTAAATAAGCAAATAGCCGAATGCAAAACACCTGATATCACAATTGATTACACACACACATGTATACCTTGTTTGAAAAAGAAAAACTTTTCCACCTTCAAGTAGTGAACTTCAGTAAACAAGAAATGAAAAACATGGATGTTATGTTATCTTTAATTTTGTCTTTGTACAAAATAGAAAAACCGCCAATGCAGACCCAGAAATTGACATAAAAAGTTTTGCAAGAAACCTAATTTTTGTATGATCTCTAATTCCAGCTTTACAAGCAACCAAAACAGAGTTGTGAGATAAACTACAAGAATCAGAGTCACAAGATCCAGCTCTAAAATTGTTTAAATTGATTTCAAGCAATTTGGAGTTATAAAGAGACCTTTCTCAATGGCAAAAATTCCAAAACAATAACGAAAAAAGGGGAATCAAAATCAAGAAAACTACCAAAAGCAATTGACAGAGCATCTAATCTCTCAATCAAAATAAACATCTAATTTCCATTAAAAAAAAAGCCACAAACCCAGTTGAATTTAGAGGGAAAGAGAAGAGAAAACCAAGGAATATTTCAAACTACCTGTAACCGAGGAGACCTCCACGCCGGTCGAACAGCGCCTGCGTATTTAAGGTTATAATGGGTATTGGGCAGGGGTTTTGGGTTTTAGAGATTGGAGTTCGATTCTAATCACCTTATAATGTTTATTTAAGAAGGAAATTTTTATTAAAAAAAATAAAAAACAGTATTCATTTTGGGAATTTTATTTTTATTTTTTATATTAAAAAGAAATTAATATTCAGTTGGAAAATGACATTATTTATTCTAACACAGAAAAAAAAATATTCTGAATTAAAATTTTAATGAATTTATTTTTAAGAACAATAAATAAAAAAAAATAAAACCCAAGTTCTAAGGATTTAAATATTATTATATTTTTTTTTGAGAGAAAATATTATTATTGTTATATTATTATATTTTTAAACATATATGTTTCTCTCATCCACAATTTAACAATACCAAATATATTATAGTCACATTTTTTTTTAAATATAATATGTAAACTAACCATAAAAAAAAGTGTGGGCTTTTTTGTAAAATAACTTTTTTTAAAAAATAATACTCCTTAATAAATTGCTTTAGTTTCAATTTTTCATATTTAAATTAGTATTATATTTAATTTTTATGAAATTATTAAATATGCACTTACCGCTAAATTATATTTGAATTCCTAAAACTCATATTAATTTATATATATTTTAGATAATAACCCCACTAAAATTTTTAAATTAGCCTATTAAAATTGTTGAAATGTAGTGGGATCCCAATTAAATATTTTTAAATTCTTAAAATCTATGTGTTTTAAGTTATACTACTTTTAAAATATGTATCATGATTTCAAAAAAAATTTATTAATATACCCCTTAGTTTTATTTGATTTTTAGTTCTTGACCATAAAGTTTAACTATTTAATAATTCATACAAATTATGTATTTTTAGTTTTTACTTTACTTGAATTTATATTATAACGTTATTCAAATTGTTAATATATCTCTTCATTTTGCTTTGTCTTAACCTTAAAATAATGGATAATAAATTTATAAAACTATTTTAAAAATTATTTTAAAATAAAAACATATTTTAAAATCCTTTTCTTTACTTTTATCCATTCCTTGAATCAAAGGAGAAAAATATCAAATGTCTTTTAAATAAAAAATAATTATATTTTATTTATAACAAATCAAAGTCATTTGGTTTAAAAATAAATTTATTCAGTTCATGAATTTATTTTAAAGTACCAATCTTTTTCATCCATAATCTATTTTCGAATTTCATCGATTTTGGTAAAAATTAACTCAAATATAACTAAAGTATATAATTAATGATACGAAATCTTGAATAAATTATTATTCATATCACTGATTTTATAATTTATTGAAATTTATTTATACTAAAAATTTTTAGGATAATAGTGATCTCATTGAATAAATTTTTTAACTCCAACACTAATTAAATAATTGATCATTATGATGAAACCGAATTTTTGGACGATGTATTATAGATATGGTTATGAAATTTTTTATTTGCATGTTTACTATGATATATCATAAATTTTGTGTTAAAATTATGTCACATTTCATTTCTATTACATATATTTAATTAGTAACATTATAAATAAGAGTATTGTAGGAAAAATTCCTTAACTTTGTTCAAATGTTGTGGTAGAGTTGAAGTAACAATGATTATTGAGCAGTACGACTATGCACGGAATTTGAAAATATCAAACCGTATTAAAAATTTGACGTGAAAATATTCAAAATCGAAAAATATTTGTTAACCATTTGACTTTTTTTAAATTGTTTTAAATCGAATAACCGAAATTAGAATAGATTTAAAATTATATATATATATATATATATATATATATATATATATATATATATATATTGAATTAGTAACACATTTAAAGAAATTTAATAGTGTACAAATAAAATTTGATCTTTATTAATCATAAAATTTCATTTTTAAATTAGTTATTACATTGCAATTTTTTTAAAAAAAAACTAAATTTGAAAAAAAAATAATATTTTGTATGATATTAATATTATTTTAAAATTTCATAAAAATTTAATAATTTTTATAATACTAATATTAATAATATGCCATGATTAATATCCAAAAGGAAAATAATTTAATTATTTCAAAACTCTACTTCATTAAAGTAGTTTACATCCCTAAATACTATAAATTAAAGATTGATCAATTATTATTAGTTGAAGTTATAAATAAAACTATTGGTTTCAATAAAAAATAAACAATTGATTCTAATTAAATTATAAAAATCAATTGAAGTAATAGAAATCGATGGGTTGGACTTATAGAAATCAATTAATTGAAATTTTATATATCCATTAATTAACATATCAGAAAATATATTGAACTTAATCAAACTTATTGTTTAATTGATTTAATAGAAATTATTTGATTAAGTTAGTTCAAGTTGAATTATAGAAATCGAACGATTGAAATTATATTTGGATCAATTGAATCAATATTAAAAATATAATATTTAATTTTTAGGCTTAATTTAATTTAATCAATATTATTTTTTAGTATTCAATAATTTATTTTCCTATCAAAATAAAATTATTGATTCCAATTAAATTATAGAAATCAATTGAAGTAATAGAAATCAATGAATTGAACTTATAGACATCAATTAATTGAAATTTTATAAATCCATCCATTAAGATATAAGAAAATATATTGAACTTAATTAAACATTTTGTTCAATTGATTTAATAGAAATTATTCGATTAAGTTAATTTTAGTTGAATTATGGAAATCGATTTATTGAAATTATATTTAGATTAATTGAATCAATATTAAAAATATAATATTTAATTTTTAGAATTAATTTAATTTAATTATGCCTTATATAGTTTGATTTTTGTTTTTGTTATATATATTGATTTAATTTCAAGTTTAAGTTGAAAAATATATATTTTTAATTATTTAAAAATAGAAAAAATCCCTAAATGTCAATTTGTCTCGTTCCTTACTGAACTATCCCATTAAACCCGAATCTCCGTTTCAAAGAATTCTGAAAATTTGAGACTGTTCGGTATGGAGATTTTTCTCTCACGGTTTGGTTTTTGATATCCCATTTTAAGAATCTCTAAAATTCAATTCAATTCTGGAAATTTTTAAATCTTTGGATTCCCTCGGACCGTACTTAGCCTTATTAACAGTATACCACAAAGTGCATGAGTAGAGTATATTTATGATGATATTATGAAAGAATTTGCAATTTTGTCTATGCAAAAGTTATAATATGGTGATATGATGATTTAATAGATTATACCGTGAATATATGTGTCATGACCCAAATCCGAAGGCACGTGATCGGCACTAGCATACAGATGATACACATAGCTACTGGTGCTCATAGTAAGCCTTACTAACTAAACGACAAACCAGTCATCAGCGATCAACTTATTTCAAATCACAATCATGGATTTCATATGTTAAGCAAGATTATTCAATTAAATATTCATACCATAATAATTTAATACATCATTCATATAAATATCAAACCATACTAAATCCTGCTTAACTAAATATCCAAAAAACCCAACGAATACACAAGGACGACAAAATTAAAATACAACTAGGATAGCCATGCGGAGTTCTAAGATTGCAATACAATTTAATAATAAATTTTATACATAATATTGCTAAAGAAAATAAAGCAGATTAACTCAATTAATAAATTTTTCAATAGCTCATTCCATGACCTGGAAAAATAATATGAACAGAAATGAGCATTCAACTCAGTGAATAATACTAATTAATATCTATTAACCATGTTAATGCAACATGTCACAAAAGCAAACCAATCATACAAATAAAGATTGATGGAATACAGTCTACAGTACCACACTAAATCTCAATATAGGGAGCTGATCTCCTATCTTGGCTCTCTTGATCCAAATCTCATATCTTATATTCAACAGGGTTACAGCCGTCACTAGCCTATGTCACACAGCTCTGACTCGACTGACAGTAGCTCTGGATGATGAGCAAGCTAAGCCGTCATCCACCAATCACAGCTCATCAATCATCATAACATCACCATAAATAGATCCATTTTTCCTAATGGCACTGTATCATCCTAATTTTATTTGTCAACCACAACTAATATGCAATTACGAATAATGATTCATCACTCACAATCAAATGCTAATGTGCATAATGCAATAATAATGCATAATTATATATAATTATATAAATGCATACAATGAATGTATGTGTATGGAAAATAGAAAAGTATATTAGAAAGTATCACTCACCGATTTTATGACATGTCTAGTATACTTTTCTTTTGAAGTGACCCTTGGTGATAGAAAGATGACAGAGATATTGACTCTGAATAACAAACGAGATTATTAGAAAATGACAACTCGCCTTTCAAGATATAATTAAACAACTTTTGAAATTCTTGCTAGAATTTCAGCAGAATTTCTCCTAGAACTAAGACATTACCCAAATATAACAGAGAAACAAACACTTCTAACAGATATCTCAATTATTAATATCCCATAATAACTTTGTAATTTCCCCTCCTGGAGTTCCAACTCAAACAACAACACCATCAATACTAATTAAATTTAATAAATATATCTTAATTCAACTATAATTCAATAATAATTGAAAACCAAGAGTATCGGGTTTACCCTTGTAAAATTTGATTGAAGGAATGTTGAAAATTACATCAAAATGGCTAGACAAAGCTGCTGGATCAAAGTTTGCCCAATCTCCCACGTGCCGCTGTAGAAGCACCATCGGTTGGCCACGTGTTGTTGTTACCGGTGGCAAATCAGGGTGATCTTCACACCATTTTGTTCGTCTTGATGCTAGGAGCTCGAAAACAGCTACCACTTGCCACCACTTATCGGCCCCTTGCCTGAAAATCCCCTCAAACTTTCAGCCTCCATTTCTACAATCTCCACTTCCGGTGACTCTTAGGAGGCATGGTGTAATATTCTAACCTAATATATGACGTATGTACAGTATATGTGTAAAGGTATTCGATTAGTATTGTAATACGTGCCTAAGTTAATGATGAATATGTGAATAAAGTTCAAATATTTTGTATTTATGTATGAATTTTTTGAATTTTTATAAGATAAATTGTTAAGTAATTGATAAATAAATTTTAATTTATAAAGATTATTAAATGAATTTATGAAAATTGAATTTATTATAGATGATGACCTCGTATATTATTAAGTGAATATTTTTAAATATTCAAATAATTTGAATATAAATATTTTAAAGTAATAATTTTATATGGAAATATTTCCCTTATTGTTATATTTATATTGACATTCAAAATTATAGATGTTATGAATTTACATTTGAATATTGATATTGATATTGATGTTTATTTATATTATTATATTAATATTGATAAAGTAAATTTATATTGATATTTGATATTATATATATGATTTACTAATATTGTTATATGAGTATTTGAAATAGTAGAGAATTATTTCAAATTAAAAATTGATATTTGGAATAATTTATTTATTATATTTTATATTGATATTTGGAATAATTTATTTATTATATTTTATATTGATATTTGAAATGATATTAATTTATTATATTATCATACTAATATTTTTAAGAGAATATTTTGTTAAATGAAGTATTGATTTTTAAATTTGTTATTTATCTAAATGGGAAAGTTTAAATTAGAAAAAAATGAAATTTATTATGTAATATAGAAATTTATGTAATTAATATTTGAAATTTAATATTATGATTTATATTATAATTATTGAATAATATTGGGGATTTCATGAAGTTAATATTTTAATTAAAATTATTATTTGAAAAATTATGTAACTAATTGTTATATATATATATATATATATATATATATATATATATATATATATATATATATATATATATATATATATATATATATATATATATATATATATATATATATATATATATATATATATATATATATATATATATATATATATATATATATATATATATATATTTATATATATAATAGATTTAAAAACCTGCACAACCCATACGAGCAGAAGGCAAAAAAAAAAAAAAAAGAAATATAGAAACAGAGAGGGACATGGCAGAAATAGAGAGAGAGAGAGAGAGAGAGAAACAGCTCCGTTCACAATCGCCCGATCGATGACACGCACCCCACTAGAAGAAAGAGCGCCTGCCGACCAATTGACCGGCAAAAACCCATCGCCAACCAACTGCCTCGAGACTGTAGCGTATGTGCCATTCAAAGGATTGGCGACATAATCTTCTAGGCCATTTTTTGACCCTTTTTTGACGAAATTAAAGGAAAGGGTATATTCAGACTCCTCAAGCCATAAACTAACTATTGGTACCCTCGGATCGTGACTTGGTCATCGTAGAAATTTTCTGGCAACTTCTGAAAGTGACGATTTCGGACAGTAGCTCTGGCTCATTAAGTCGAGTCACGTGGAGAACTTCAAAGGGGAAGTCGGAGGATAACAACGAGAAGTGGATATTTAGCTAGATAGTAATCAACAGTTCAGGTGAGTAAAGAGTACATAATGTTATGTTTAAGTTTAAAATATTTAAAGTTAATAAAGTATTGTTATTGTTAAGTTAAGAAGCATGTTTATAGTAATATGAAATTCTATTGTTTATTGATAAGTAATAAGTTGTTAAATGTTAATGTATATCATAATTGATCTTTTAATGATTTCCAAAAATTATAAATTTAATGGATATTCCAATAAATATGATACCAAAAGTCTTGTCATAAAAGGTTAAATATTTCCAAAGTATTAATTAAGAAAAATTTCAATGCTTTATGAAAATAATTGTAAGTTACCGAAAATGGTCAAAGCTATGTATAAGCATCCTGCTTATATATATGGATTTATATCCAAATTGAAACTACATAAAAGTTCACATGGTTAAATAAGTGAATTAAAAGTATGGGAAACTATATGTAAAAATTAAAGTAATAGTTAATATCCTTCCTAAAGAGAAATTACATGTATAATTATTAGTAATATAATTATGGTTAAAATGTGAGCCCTAAACTACCAAAAGGATCATGTATATAATTTAAGTGTTACCTAAAGTAACTCTTTTCTACCAGCACCTGAATAGTCTTTTAGAAAGTATATGTGAACCTTGAATCCAAGTAACCCATTTGAACTTTGGGAATTATTGAAATCCCAATTTCCCATTTTATCAAAGACTAACCTTAACACCTTAATCCCTCTCTGATGTGGGTAAGACATCATACTGTGTGCATATAGGAATTAGGTTATATACAAGTAATATGGGGGTATGTTCTATAAAGAACCTCTGCCTCGGGTATGCCAAAGCGCCTCTACCCCAAATTTAAATGAGCTTTATACTTTGGGTATGCTACAAATAGCCTCTACCCCAATTATATGGGAGCATGCTCATATCAAGAGCCTCTGCTTTGGGTATGCTCGAAAGAGCCGTTACCCCAATTAAAGGAATGATCTTTGTTAGCCTCAATGTTATTGTAACCTAAACATATTGAAATTCTTGTTCATTGATATCCAACCAAATTGATTATAAGATCCAAGAATGTTGTCACCCTATTTGCCAAATGTGATCTAAAAGTGAAATGAATAATTGACACTATAACCATAGAAGATCCATCCCAATGGAAATAATTATAAGTTTGAATATTATCTCCCTTGAATTCAAAAGGTATATGTATGTGTATAAAATGTTTCCCTTAAACTTATTAATATCATTTAAGATATATTTTGCATTAAATGTATATATAATTTATTTAAATAACATGTTTATTTGATGAAAATGTTTAGATTATGAATATGTATGATTTCCATAAAATTAATATAAGTTTCTTATATGAATATCAATAGTAATTTTATGTAATGTTATTTTTAATGCCTAAGTGATATATGTCATTATATAATAAAAAGTATTTGGTTATAGTCTATCATTTAATATGTAAACCATTGGTATTAAAGTTAATTTTAGAAACTTCTTTTACATGCATGTGCATGAACTTTACCTGAATATTTGAAAATCATATAGTCATATAGTTTTTATAAAACTGTATTTTGAATATTGCAAGAACTATAAGATTTAAATATAATTACATTTATATTTTCCCTTGAGATGTTAAAATATTATTGATTTTATAACTTGTTAGATATAAAATGTTTTCAAAAATATGTATACTGATACGATGAGACAATTGTTTATATATGCATTTGTCCAAAAGAATTTAATACTCTTATCATATATGAATTTTGCATTTTGAAGATTTATACAATGAATTATTATTTTAAATTTCTTATAATGAATTACGAAATTTTTAAAGAATTATATGTATGTAATAAATAGTTTTCAGCTGTCTGTATTTATATATTTAAACTAAACATATGTTGTATAAAGTTGCCTATTTTCTAAGGAATACTAAGTTCCAAAATATATTTGTATAAAATGATAAGTTGAAGTTTCTAAAACCTTATGGTTCTAAATGTTTATTTGTGTATTTATATGTGGATAATTATTATACTGTTCAAATCATACCAAAGTTTGAGATAAATTAATGAAGACAAGAATCATATGCCTCAAGTGTTATGCAATTGGAATTAAATAGTAAAGACTTCAAGATGTATGTGTTTTTAAAGATACTAAATTTATGTTGTAGAAGCTTGCCTATCTTCTACAGAATATGAAATTTCAAAATGTGAACGCATATAGTAAAGATTGAAACCTCTAGAGTCTTATGAATTTAAACACTTATTTATATACTGCTAGTGCTAAGAACTACTTAAGCATGTTCTACATTTACCAAAGATTATTATCTTTTAATGAAAATAAAAATTATGGGTTACTGTTTGAATTCAAATGTGAACTTTATATACTATAATTTATTTACTGCCAAAGGTAAAGTATCTCTGAATATTCTTAAAATACATCTCATATGATCTATTGAAATAATTAAAGTATTATGATTCAAAAGATTTTGAAAATGTGCAGAGTTGGAAATGAAGATTTACTTGTATAATTGCCCTAAATAATGGGAATAGCTCAAAGTAAATAAATAAATTTAAAGATTTAGATTTCATGATTTTTAAAATATAATTAGTGAATTATAATTTAAATTTTCTAAAGATTTATGGTATTCTTGCTCATTGGGCTTTCTCCAAGATCACCCCCTCCACTTACCAGTTTTTGTAGGTGAAGATTGAATGTTCTTAAGAGTCTAGTGGATAGTGACAAGTTGACTCCTCAAGCAATCATTTCCTCCTTGAGGATTACTAAGTTAAAGTAATAGTTGGATATTTGCTAGTTATTGTATTTAATAAATGTTTAAAATTTTTAGATGCTAAATGTGTGTAAGAGGGTGATATTGTACTTGGTGTGATTTAAAATATTTGATAAGTATTATGTTAATGTGTAAATCAAATGGTAAACTGGGATTGCCTAAGAGAATGAAAATGAATGTTGAGAATAGTGTATGAAAAGTATGATTGAGTTGCAGGTTGAGATCTTAGGCTAATGTATTGTTATTGGTATTATAGTGAGTTTCATTATATGTATGGGTTGCACGGGTTATTGGTGCCTTTATGCTTATCCATGCCCTAAGACTGTCACATTTTCAAAAGTGAGGTGTGACACATGGTATGTATCATCTTGAAGCTCTCATCACCAGGAGTCGAACAAGACCAATTTTGTTGGATTCCACTGCTGGAATATGCCGGAATCTTGACTTGAAGATTCAGCGCCAGCGAGACTCTCCTAGTGTCCAAATGACCACTAGAGGATGAGTTGTTGCTTGGTTAGTTGGAAGACCCCCAAACTGTCTCTCCCTCTCACGTCTCTTCTCTCTCTCGTTGTCTCCTTCATTTTGTGTTTCCTTTTGTTTCCAACTTCCTTCTAGCCATTTGATTGGCTATCTTCTAGCTGATCAAATGGGCTAAAACTTCCTCTCCCTTTTTTTTCTAATATATATATATATATATATGTGTGTGTGTCAAACTTAATAATAATCATAAACCTTAATTAATATAGAGTTAATCCTTATAAATTTTCATAATTGATAACTAAAATCTAATTAAATATTTTCATAAGTAAATAAATAAATATTTTTCTAAATTTAAAATTTCAAAAAATATTAAATTGAATAGATAATTAACTTAACTTTATAAATATAATTTTACTTTAGTCATTCTCATTAAATTATCTCATAATAACCAATAAAATTTAGAAAGATTTAAAATAATAATAATACTAATATCATTATCTCAATAGGAAAAAAATATAAGATTTAATTTAATAAATACTTTTTCTCAAACAACCACTAAAATATTTTCATAATTAAATATATAAATATTTTCTTCAATTATATTCATATATTTAACATTCAAATAAAATTACAATTAACAATATATTTTCAAATCATAATAATATATAAAATTAAATAAAATGAAAATTTCAATTACGTTTTAGTAAAGAAAATAATTAAATAATATATTTTCATACAAAAAAAATAAAAATTCAAGTCATTACAATAAGTCTATTAAGAAATCAAGCCACGTAAAAATTATTTCCGTTATTTTTTTTCCTTTTCTTAGTATTATTGTGCTTATAACTCCAATTTGCCTAATAAATGAAAATGTGTTATATATATATATATATATATATATATATATATATATATATATATATATATATATATATATATATATATATATATATATATATATATATATATATATATATATATATATATATATATATATATATATATATATTTGTCAACTCTAAATTTTACACACTTATCATCCAACTGCAGCTTTAACACCTGCTAAGTTTAACTCGTTACGCGGAGCTGTTATGAAAGAAAATTTTCTAGCCTTTAATTATATTGCCACTAGACATCTAAATTTCCTAAACTTCATACCAACTAATTTCAAAAAAATAAAAAGGGCCATGTCAGTTGCCGCTGGAGCAGCTGGTGGCACTGCCAGTTGTCTGGGCGGTGGCGCCACCCTCATGGGCGGCATGCCTCCTGGCACACTGGCATCACCGCCAAGAGGCCCGGTGACGCGGTCCCCATTACTCTTTTTGCAGTTCCCAAAATGCCATAATATGATTTTTTTTTTTTAGCATTTTTTCAGCCTTGCCCTTTTGGTCATTTCATTTTTCCACTTACCAAATCACACCCACCTCATTTTCTTATGAATACCTCCCTTCAACTTTCTCCTTGAATTTGAGTAGATTGCTATCCTCAAATTTCTCTCTTCTTCTCCCTCCAATCACTCTCTAATTAATTAATTAAACTTTTTAATTAATTCATCACCTCACCCTAACCAAGTTAATTAATCTTTTTAATTAACTAAAACTCTTTTTTAATTAATCACTCAATTAATTAATTAATTAATTAATTAATCTTTTTAATTAATTAATCACTCTTTTTTTAAAAATCATTCTTTTTTTCAAAAATCAAATTAATCATTTTTCTTAATCCACCCTTCATCTAAATTAATTAATTAATCATTTTAATTAATTAATCCATCAATCCATCCATTTCATCATATTAATTAGTTAATTAATCATTTTAGTTAATTAATTAATCTCCCAATCAATCTAATCATTCTGTCCCGATAAAACATAATTTCGGTCTTGTAAAACCTTCCGCCCATTAAAAACAAATGTATTAGCCTTTCTCTCACTCTCAAAATACTCAAATAAAAATTAATCTGATCAACTCCTAAACCCCTCCATTTAATTGTGGAATGAACTATGTAAGTTTTAATCTTCATTCAATGAGGTACGTAGACACATTTGGAATCTAAATCCAAATCTCAAATCCAAATCCCAATCAATCTTCTTTCTCTTTTTTAATTAATATAATTTGTAAGTATTTACTTTAATTATTTTACTAATTCCCCATAGACGATGCATTCATGTATTTTCTTTAACATCATCTTATAAATGTCATTCATGAAATTAATTTTTCTAAAGTCAAATTAAACTTAAGAGCAAATTTAGATTATTTAAGATAAAAAAACCTAGTCCCCGAACTCAATCTGGTTCGAGATTAGTGATTTTATCCTTAGGTAATTAATTGAAAATTAATGAATTGGAGTCACAATTGGGTTTTTTCCTTAATTTTTTCATTTAAAAATAAATTAGGGTGGTGATTCCCAAAGTTATTTTTAAAATTAACCAAATTTGAACCTGAGGGTTCCATCATAAGTCTAAGCCCAAATGAGCATTCTGGTTCCCCTTTAGCGGATCGGGCCGGTGCTCGGGTGAGGTCTCACAGCTAGCGACTCCACTGGGGACTAGTTGCCACTTTTTTTAAAATAAAAAGGAAAATAAAAGGATTACTATTTGGTAAAGAAAAAATTTTTCCAAAATAATCTCCATTTGGCTCATTAAGTATAATTTGACTTTTATGCATCACTTTGCATAGTAAAGGCTCCTTGCTTGAACCTTAGCTTTAGGAAAACTTTTGGATGGCAAGTAGCATTGGCTCGACAACTTTCTGTGAGTATGTTGGGAGAGAGCAAAAGTATTTCACCCTACGACGAATTTCCTATCATTTCGGTAGTGTAACAAGCGATTAGTACTATTAGACCTACGCAAGGCTCTTTGCCTCTGTGAACCCTCAATTTTACACATTCATCATCCAACTGTAGCCTTAGCACTTACTAAATTTAACACGTTATGCGGAGCTATTATGATTGTCCCGCTAACCGGTTAGCTGCCCTTGAAAGAAAATTTTTTAGCCTTCAATTACATTGCTATCAGACATCCAAAAATTTCAAACTTCATACCAATAATCAATATTTAAAAAAAAAAAAAAAGAGCGCCACGTCAGCAGCCGGCGTTGCCGCCTACTATCTGGGCAGCGCTGTCACTCCCCGAATCTTAGGGCACGTGACCGGCACTAGGACACGGGAAATGCATGTGGCTACTAGTGCCCGTAGTAAGCCTAACCTAAAACACATAACAGAAAGTCCAACACTGAAAAGGGCTATGGGCCCAAATGAGGTAAGCAGATCTAAATAAAACACAACATAAATTAAAATTTTATTGGGCCAACAACTCATTTATTCCATATATCTCAAAAGTAATAAATTACAAAAAGGTTCTGCTTAACCTAAAGATTACAGCTCTTTAAAATACATAACTGAATAATACACAAAGCACAAATACAAAGTGTAACATGGCGGAGTTCTAGAGTTATAATTACAATTATACATCTATTACATGTATTCTTAATATCCCATTAATACAAACTACTGCCGAAGGGAAATTGGCAGTTTACTCAGTTACATTTCCTTCTCAAGCTCATTCCTTGACCTGAAAACAACGAAATGAACAGGAATAAGCGTTCGACTCAGTGAATGATACTAGCAAATATATTAAATTGGTATCCCACAAATAGACTAAAATTCACATGTTATGCACTATGTCACAGAAACAAACAGATCATCCAATCAAGCAAGGATAGGGTATGGTCCACAGTACCACACTAATCTCAATATGAGGAGCCGATCCCCCTGTCCTGGCTCTCTGAATCCAATAATCTGTCTCTTATATCCAAAGGGCCCGGCTGTCACTAGTCTGTACCACGCAGCCCTGACCTGACTGACAGCGGCCTAGGCGATGAGTAGGCCTGGCCAGTATCCATCAGTCATAGCTCATATTCTAAATCCATCATAATCCAAATCATAACCATAATAAATCCATAATCCTAGGTGATATTGTATCCTTCCGACCTCCATCCATCAATCACAACCACAATATAGCACAGCATACAACATATTAAGTTATCATTCACAGTTAAATGTTATATGCTTACATATGCAGTAGTAGTGCATAATATACATATATATACACACATAAATACAGATGTAAATGAAAACAGGATAATACATTAGTGAGTATCACTCACCTATCTGACGACGCTTCCGACTGGCTTCCCTCGGAAGAGCAGCCTTGGAACCAGGAAGACGCCAGACGTTGACACCTCGCAACAATGGACATTATCAGGATAAGAATTACACTGAACCCAAAGACAGACTCGATAACCTAACAATTACTCTAAAGACTGCTAAACATAGAATAACTTATTTAACGACTGAAATACAAGGATTTTGGATTAACCTTCACAAATTTTGATCATACGGACGTCGAGGATCATGCCAGAACATCGAAACAGAACCACTGGACCTCCCCATACGCCGCCGCCAGCTGGCCATATGCCGCCGCTGCTGGTGGCGGATCTGAGGAAACTCCACACCAGCAGGTTCACCTCGATGCCAAGATCACGAAAATGGTCACCACTCGCCGTCACTTGCTCTCCAGCCGCCGAAAAATGCCTCCAAATTTTCAGGTTGCATTTTTCAATCTCCTCTTCCGGTGATTCTCAGGGGGCAAGGTAGGTACCAACTTGAAGCTCTCATCCCCAGGAGTAGAACGGGACCGGCCATGCTCAGTTTGGCCGCCGGAATTGGCCGGAAACTCAAATTGAAGTTGCGGTGGCCGGACTCCCTCTTCGCGCGATTTCTCCACCGTCCGTTGGCCGATCGATGATCCACCACCTCCCCTGGGGTCACCGGACGACCCTCTACCCAGCGGTGGTGGCGATGCTAGCCATGGCCAGCCAGAGCGCCACCAAGGTCCTCTCTCTCTCTCTTGGCCTCTCCCTTTCTCTCTCCTCCTTCCTCTCTTCCTTCTCTGCTGTATCTTTCCCAAAACGTCCCCGTTCAGACCACTTGACCAATCACATACTTTCCTTTTTCTTCTTCTTTTTTACTTACTTAAAACACAGTTATGTTATATATATATATATATACACTAAACCTTATAATATAAATATAATACTACACACATATATATACAAATTAATATCACTAATAATAATAACAATAATAATATTAACAATAACACTAACAATACTAATAATAATACTAATAATTATCATAACAATAATAATAATAATAATAACAACAATATTAACTCATAGTTATATATAATAATAATAATAATAATAATAATAATAATAATAATAATAATAATAATAATAATAATAATAATTTACAACATATGCTCATGTATATATATCAATACTATTATTTACGATAATAATAGTAATTATAACGGAAATCCAAACTTTCGATAAAATATTATAATTAAACTTATAATATTAATTAATACCTTTATTAATACTCAAAATACAATTCCTCCAAAACCCACATTAACAATTTTCATAATAATATACATATATAATATTATAATAATAAAATTACCATTAATAATACATATTCAAATTATCTAAATATTTATAATTTAGTAAAATATAATTCCAATTCTTACTTTAATAAGGAAAACAATAAAACAATATATTTCCGTACAAAAGTAGAATTTTATAAAATAAATAGAAATTCAGGGTGTTTCAGCGCTCCGCCCAGACCACTGGTGGCACCACCCAGAGGCCCGGTGGCGCCGCCCCGGCCTCTGGTGGTGCCACCTAGACTGCTCGCTTGCAATCCCTAAAATACCCCACAATATGATTTTTTTGCCTTTTTCTAGCTTTACCCTTTTGGTCTTTTCACTTTTCTACTTCCTAAACTACCTTTACTCATTTTTCTTATAAATACCCCCCTCATCTTTCATTTCAAGACATCTCTTGAATTAGTATTGATGGTTATCTACTAATTCATCTCTTCTTCTTCCTCCAACCACTCTCTAATTAATTAATTAATCTTTTTAATTAATTAATTATCTCACCCTAACTAAGTTAATTAATCTTTTTAATTAACTAAAACTCTTTTTTTAAAAAAATTAAAATTAATTAATTAATCAATCTTTTTAATTAATTAATTAATCACTTTTTTTCAAAATCAAATCCACTTTTCATCCAAATTAATTAATTAATCTTTTTAATTAATTAATCCTTCTATCCTTTTCATCATATTAATTAGTTAATTAATCTTTTTAATTAATTAATTAATCTCCTAATCAATCCAATCACCCGCTCTCAATAAAACAAAACTTCGGTTTGGTAAAACCCTCCACCCACCAAAAGTTAAGGTATTAGCCTTTTCCTCTCAAACCCAAATCAAATCAATCAATTTAATTAACTCTTAAACCCCTCCACTTAATTGTGGAATGAACTACATGGTTTTTTATTCCCATTCAATGGGTATATAGGCACGTTTGGAATCTAAATCTAAATCTCAAATTCAAATTCCAATCAACCTCCTTTCCCCTTTTTTTTTAATTAATGTATTTTATCAATGTCTTATTTTAATTTTCTCGTTACACTCATATCATATTCATGCATATTACTTACAATTATCATTTTATAAATGTCATTCTTGAAATCTAATTTTCAAGTCAAATAAACTTAAAAGTCAAATTTATATTATTTAAAACAAAAAACCTAGTCCTCGAACTCAACCTAGTTTGAGATTAGTGATTTTTATCCTTGGGTAAATTAATTACAAAATTAATAAATTGGAGTCAATTGGGTTTTTCCTTAATTTTCCCATTTAAAATAAATTAGAGTGGCAACTCCCAAAAATCAATTTTCAAAATCAACCAAATCCAAACCCGAGAGTTCCATTGTGAGTCTAAACCCGAATGAGCATCCCGGTTCCCTCTAACGGACCGGGCCAGTGCTCAAACGAGGTCTCACAGCCTCATATGTGATTAGGTATATCAATACTCTAGTGAGATGCGGACCCTTAAATCAAACCACCTCTCACCCTTATGCATATAGTCACCCTAACCTTTGACCTTAGGTTCCATATACCCTAATAATCGATACTCTTGCATGTTCATGAAATCTTTTTTGGCATACATTATGTTATGATCATGCATATATAACATGAAAAGCTCAATAATGTAAACCATCAAACACTTCAAAGACCTAAACTGGTGGTCTGTTACCCCAAAATACCTCACATACTCACCCTGTCAACATGTAAATCTAGTGACCAACCATGTGGAATGAATCCTTTCCTTGACACACCTTCACATTCATGCCATTTTTTCCTTCATAATTCTGTATTCTTATCCTTTTTTCTGTCTGTTTTCTACTTAAAGGTACCGATGGCCAATACCTCCAGCACCTTTAATCAAGAAGTAATGAGCACCTTTTTCACCAATCTCCTCAAGATACAAGAGGAAATAAAAGGAAACTTTTTAAGTTGCACTCACCACTGCCCTTAAAACCCAAGTCGATGCTTTCACCAATGCTCTTAATGCCCAGTTTGCAACCTTTACTGATGCCTTCAACTCCCAATGCCAGTCGATCATTAATGAGACCAAGGAAATGACATATGCCACTGTCACTCCTCCTCTGCTCGTGTTGAACCTGTATCTGCCCAAGTCAGGACTAGCCATGCCCCTACTTTTACTCCTCCCATTATTGATCTCATCGATAATGGGAAAGCACCTGAAATTCTAACCTCTCTTGTCATGGACGTGAACGCAACCACTCTTTCTCTCACTGTGAATCCTTGATAACTCTATTTGTTTAAACTTAAATTTGTTTAAACTTAAATTTTAGCTTAGTTCTCGAAAATGCAATAATATTATTATTTATTTTTAGAAATAAATAGTTATACAATTTATAAATAAATTATAATAAATTTTTAATATTTTTATTTTATTTTTGTATATCAAAATGATGTCATAATGATGCAGTAATATTATGACTCAGGCGATAATATCATTTTATAAATGATGCAGACAGTGATGTCATTTTATAAATGATGTAAGCAGTGATGTCATGAAGTTAATGATGTAAGAGATGATGTCATGAAAATAATAATGTAATCAATGATGCAACAATGTTGAAAATGAAGATGGAATTTGCCTATAAATAGGCATTACCTTCCTTCTCCAAAATCACAACTCAAAGTAGCAAAAAATAGATGTAGAGATAGTTACAAATATTTTCTTAGAGTAGATTTCTTTTATTGTTATTTTGATCAAGAAGAGGAGTTTTTGGAGCTCGAGTTCATCAAAGATTGTATCTCAAAACAAGTTCTTCCTAAACTTTATTCTTGAATTTAATTATAAGTTGTTATTATGTTTGTTATTTTGATTATTAATTTAATTATTTCTTATTGTTATTATGTTTGTTATTTTGATTGTTAATTTAATTATTTCTTGTTGTTATTATGTTTGTTATTTTGATTGTTAATTTAATTATTTCTTCATTCTCAATTATGAATAGCTAAATTTATTTTTCTAGGATTTAGATGTAATCTTTTGATTTTCATATGATTATTTATATTTAATTGATTGGGTTGATTGTTGGAATTAATCTTTTATCTTAGAACTTAATGTTTGTAATTAACTGGCTATTAGTTGCATAATTTAAGATATTGTGTAAAGTAGCGAGAGTGGAAACACAATATTATTTCATTAGGATAATTGACCTAGGGAATATATTGCTTAGAGATAAGAATACTCCTTTGTGATTGTTAAAGGATTTTCATAAAACTTAATGGGTTTGTATTAATTGCTTATGATCACGAGAGTAAACATAAGGTTAATATGAGCACACATGTTGTATCTTGAGAGAGAACATCATATAATTTAGGAAATCCAATCATTAATTCCAGTAAAAATAATCCAATCTAAAAAATATAAATTAATCATAGGTAATCAATTGATGAATTCTAAATCCTAGATCTTTAATATTATTTCATATTATCGTCATTTATTTACTTGAATTTTACTTTAGCTTAAAATACGAATTCTCATAATTGATTTTCTAAATAATAGAGTAATCTTAAAATTAGTACTTGTCAACCCTTTCCGGTGGATTCGACACTCTATTCACACACTATTACTTAGCACGACCTGTATACTTGCAAAAATCGCGCAACAAGTTTTTGGCGCCGTTGCCGGGGAAGGCAATTTTTGACAATATTAATATAATTGATATATTCTATTACTTTAGACACCTTGATTTATTTTTAAAACTGAATTTTTATTTTTTTATTGTACAGCTCGTATAGGTGTTTATGAGAAACGATCCTGAAGCAATTTTAGAGGAATTGGATCCTGAAATAGAGCGAAGGTGTAAGGCTTTAACCAAAGCCAAAAAGGAGAGACTTAGAAAAGAGAAAGCAAACAAGGCCAACGAGCAAGAGGCTTTGGAAGAAGGAGCATAATTTGAGCAAGAAACTTTTGAGGAAGGACTTGAAAGAGCAAAGGAAGAAATGGTGGACAATGGAGCTAATAGGGCACTTCGCGAATTTGCCATGCCAAACTCAGTTATGCGATCCAGCATAGAAAGACCCACTATTGCAGCCAACAATTTTGAAATCAAACCTTCACTCATTCAGATGGTTCAATAGTCCTAGTTTGGAGGAGGAGTCATGGAAGATGCCAATGCTCATTTGGCAAATTTCTTAGAAATCTGTGATACAATCAAGATGAATGGCGTTACTGATGATGCCATTAGACTGAGACTTTTCCCATTTTCTCTTAGGGATAAAGCAAAAACTTAGCTGATATCTTAAGCCCCAGGATCAATCACTACATGGGATCAACTCAAAAGTGCTTTTCTGGCAAAATATTTCCCTCCTGGAAAGACTGCTAAGCTAAGGAATGATATTACTAGTTTCATTCAATTTGATGGAGAGACACTATATGAAGCATGGGAAAGGTTCAAAGATTTGCAAAGAAAGTGTCCTCATCATGGTATCCCAGATTGGATGATAGTGCAAACTTTTTACAATGGTCTTTCAAATTAAATAAGAAGCACGATTGATGCAGCAGCCGGAGGAGCTCTTATGAACAAAAGTACCATTGAGGCTCATAATCTTCTTAAGCAAATGGTGACTAACAACTACCATTGGTCCAATGAAAGGACTACAACAAGGAGGGTTGCAAGTGTTCAACAGGATGATGGGTATTCTCTTCTTGCAGCAAAAGTTGATGCAATTGCCAAGTCATTGGAGAGAGTAAACATTAATGCCCCATCAAGTAGTCATCCAATTGTTTGTGACTCATGTGGGGGTAATCATCATAATTTTGAATGCCATGGAGTAGAGCAAGTCCAATTTGTCTCTAACCCTAATAGGCGACAAAATAATCCCTACTCGAACACTTACAATCCAGGATGGAGGAACCACCCCAACTTAGCATGGGAAAATCAAGGAAATCAAGGAAGCAATCTAAGGCCACCATACCAATCCAACTTTTAAGGGAGAAATCAAATTCCATCCCAAACACTACAAGAAATCAAGCCTTCCTACGAAACTGCTTTGGAGAAATTCATTGGAGCCACTTCTGAAAGGTTTGACAAATTGGAGAAACACTATGACAAGTTGGAGGCGAAAGTCGATCAAATTGCTAGCCAAAATAGAAATTTGGAGTTTCAAATGGGGCAAATGGCTAACTCTTTTAATGCAAGACCTCAAGGTACATTGCCTAGCAAAACTGAAATTAATCCTAGAGAACAATGCAAGGCAATTACTTTGAGAAGTGGCAAGCAACTTGAAGAAATGGTACCGAAGAAAACAAGTGAATATAGTGGTGAAGTTTCAAAAGAAGATACCCCAATAAATCAAGCTGAAAAAGAAAAAGGAGAGGAGGTATCTAAACCTTCACAAGTCAAGCCTTATACACCACCCAGTCCTTATCCTCAAAGATTGAAGTAGCAGAAGTTAGACAAACAATATAAGAAGTTTCTAGAAATTTTTAAGCAACTTCACATAAACATACCGTTTGCTGAAGCCTTGGCACAAATGCTATCCTATGTGAAGTTCCTTAAAGATTTACTGTCTAACAAGAGGAAGATTGAGGAGCATGCTGTGGTAGCACTTACTGAGGAGTGCAGTGCAATTATTCAGAACAAACTTCCACAAAAGCTCAAAGATCCAAGTAACTTTTCTATCCCTTGTCTAATTGGTACCACTGAATTTAAAAAGGCTTTATGTGATTTAGGAGCTAGTGTTAGTCTTATGCCTTTATCTATTTGTAAGACATTAGGGTTGGATGAGCTAACCCCAACCACAATGACCTTGCAATTAGCTGACCGTTTTGTTAAGTATCCAGTAGGTATCATTGAAAATGTCTTGTTAAAAATTGGTAAGTTTTATATACTTATGGACTTTGTGGTATTGGACATGGATGAGGATGTTGAGATCCCGTTGATTCTTGGAAGACCATTTTTGGCAATAGCAGGAGCCTTAATTGATGTAAAACATGGCAAATTGACTTTGAGGATAGGTGATGAGGAGATTGAGTTTGATATTGCTAAAGTAGAAAAATAACCTGCCATCATGGATTGTTGCTTTCAAATTGATGTCATTGATGAAGAAGTTCAAAAAGTCTTGGAGGAAAAGCATTTTGCGGACCCCCTAAAAACATGTTTAGTTAATGGAGCAACTAGCAAGAATGAAAATCATGAGGTTGCCACAATTGCTAGTCTTTTTGAAGGGAGCTCACCTATGCCTTTCTGAAGGAGACAACAATTTGAAGAATTGGAAAAAGGTAAGTCACTTCCTTCACCATCAATTGAGCAAGCACCAGTTCTTGAGTTGAAACCACTTCCTGCACATCTTAGGTACGCATTTCTTAGTCCTAATGATACTTTACCTATGATTGTGAATGCAAACTTGAATGATGTTTAACTTGAAAAAACATTGAGAATTTTGAGGGAAATTAAATCAGTAGTAGGTTGGAATATTTCTGACATTAAAGGGATTAGTCCAACTATTTGCATGCATAGAATTTTGATGGAGGATAACCACAAACCTATAATTGAACATCAACGTAGGTTGAATCCAAACATGAAAGAAGTAGTTACGGTTGAGATTACTAAATTATTAGATGTAGGAATAATTTATCCTATTTCTGATAGCTCTTGGGTTAGTCCTGTGTATGTAATACCTAAAAAAGGTGGGATGACTGTTTGAAAAATGATAATAATGAATTGATTCCCACTAGGACTGTAACAGGTTGGAGAATGTGCATTGACTATAGGAAACTGAATAATGCTACCCGAAAGGATTACTTTCCCTTACCTTTTATTGATCAAATGTTAGAAAGGCTTGCAGGTAATGCATATTTTTGCTTTCTAGATGGTTATTTAGAGTATTTTCAAATTCCTATTGCTCCTGAAGATTAAGAAAAGACCACTTTTACATGTCCTTATGGTACTTTTGCATATAGAAGAATGCCCTTTGGTTTGTATAATGCCCCTGCTACTTTTCAACGTTGCATGTTGTCTATTTTCTCTGATTTTGTTGAGAAGTCCATGGAGGTCTTCATGGATGATTTTACTATGTATGGTTCTTCATTTGATGCATACTTAGAAAACTTGAGAAAAGTTTTGCAACGTTGTGTTGAGTGCAATTTAGTGCTAAATTGGGAGAAGTACCATTTTATAGTACAAGAGGGAATTGTTTTGGGGCATAAAATTTCTCAAGTAGGAATTGAGGTAGATAGGGCAAAGGTAGAGACTATTGAAAAATTGCCTCCACCTACTAATGTAAAAGTGATAAGAAGTTTTCTTGGCCATGCTTGTTTTTATCATCGGTATATTAAAGATTTTTCTAAAATTGCTAAGCCTCTCTGTGATTTGCTTAATAAAGATGCTACTTTTGATTTTAACCAGAAGTGCTTGAGTGCTTTTGACAGGTTAAAGATAGCTTTGATTTCAGCTCCAATTATTGCATCGCTTGATTGGAGTTTGCCATTTGAAATCATGTGCGACGCAAGTGACTTTGCAATTGGAGCTGTCCTAGGCCAAAGAAAGGACAAAAACGTACATTTGATATACTACACTAGCAAGATCTTAAATGATGCACAGAAAAATTATGCAACTACTAAAAAGGACATGTTGGCAATGATAGTGGCGATAGAAAAATTTCGCCCCTATTTGGTTGGGTCAAAAGTTATAGTCTTCACAGACCATGCAGCAATTAGGTACCTAATGTCCAAGAAAGATGCCAAACCCAGATTGATCAGATGGGTACTTTTACTTCAAGAGTTTGACTTAGAAATCAAGGACAAGAAAGGAGTGGAGAATGTGGTTGCAGACCATTTGTCTAGATTGGAACGAGAGCGAACAGCTAAAGATGATGAGCCAGTCAATGATTATTTTCCAGAGGAGCACTTATGGGTAGTGAAGGGATCAACTCCATGGTTTGTTGATTTTGTCAATTACTTGGTGAGTGGAATCATTCCTAGTGATTTTTCTTATCATCATAAAAAGAAATTTCTTACAGATGTCAAGTATTATTTTTGGGATAAACCATTACTTTTCAAGTAATGTGGAGATGGGATGATCAGAAGATGCGTGCCAGAGGAGGAAATTTCAAGCATTTTGGAGCATTGTCACTCTAAGGAAAGTGGAGGGCATGCAAGAATAGATAAGACAATTGCAAAGATATGGCAATGTGGTTTTTATTGGCCTTCTATATATAAGGATGCTAGAAACTTTGTGATGTCTTGTGTTTGTTGCCAAAGAATAGGGAACACAACTAGAAATCAAGATATGCCACTTAATGGGATTTTAGAGGTTGAAATATTCGATGTTTGGGGGATTGATTTCATGGGGCCATTCCCTTCATCCCTAAACAATTGATATATTTTCGTAGCGGTCGACTATGTGTCAAAATGGGTTGAAGCAATTGCAAATGCTACCAATGATTCTAGAGTTGTGTTGAGGTTTATTAAGAAGAATATTTTTTCTCGATTTGGTGTTTTGAGAGCCATTATCAATGATGGAGGCTCCTATTTTTGTAACCAGGCTTTTGATGCTTTGTTAAAGGAAAGTGGAGTCAACCATAAAGTAGCCACTCCGTATCATCCTTAAACGAGTGGTCAGGTGGAAATTTCAAATAGAGAATTGAAAAATATTTTAGAAAAGACAGTGAATAACTCTAGGAAGGATTAGGCACTCAAATTGGATGATGTTCTGTGGGCATATAGGACTGCTTTCAAGACCCCAATTGGTATGTCTCTATACCGACTTGTCTTTGGTAAAGCATGTCACTTACCTGTGGAGCTCAAACATAAAGCTTAATGGGCAATAAGAAAGTTGAATATGGATGTAGAAGCTGCTGGTCGCAAGAGGTTACTTCAATTGAGTGAGCTTGAAGAGATACGACTGGAAGCTTATGAAAATGCCAAGATTTATAAAGAGCGCACCAAACGTTGGCATGACAAACACATCCATAAGAGGCAATTCGAGGAAGGCCAATAGGTATTGCTTTTTAACTCACGTTTGAAACTTTTTCCAGGGAAGTTGAAATCCAGATGGTCAAGACCGTTTCAAGTAGTGAAGGTACATCATCATGGAGCTGTGGAGCTACAAAACAATGCGGGAGAAACATTCAAAGTAAATGAACAACACCTTAAACCTTATTTCAGTGGAGATTTGGTGGAACAAGGGATGGTTTACTCCTTAAAAGAGGTCACGTGATCAAAATTCTAAGAAAGTCTAGCTAAAGACTATAAATTAAACGCTTTTGGGAGGTAACCCAAATTTCTAACTTCTTTATTTATTTATTTATTTATTTTTTTCTAGTTTCCAAAATAAAAAATTTTAAAAAAAATTATATAATTTTTTTATTTATGTTTTTTGTGATTAATTTCTCATACTTGCTTTTAGTTGTTTCATGATGTTTTGTAGGAAACAAAGAGATGGAATGCACACCCTGCTTACAATTTGAAATTCAATTTTCTACAAGAGGGAGTATTTCTTCTTTTGATTTATTTCTTTGACATTGAGGATAATGTCAATTGCAAGTTTGGGAGAGGTTTAGTTTGTTTTTTTATTTTCAGTCATTTCTTTTGTGTTTTGATGAATAAATTTAAATTTTTTTTGATAAAATATGCTTATATTAAATAATTTGATGAAAGGTCAATGATTGATTATAATTGGTATTTATAGACAATTTATTAAAGTATTTCAGGTCAAGCAACTATTTTAGGGTAAGAAATTAACTTTTATTAAGATTATGTTTTGCTTTGCTTTGCATTATATTGATTGCATTGAATTTGTGTATGCTTACTTAGAGAGGGCTTCTACACATTTTTTATCTTCATTTGCCTCATCTATCTTAGAACATGTTTTTGCAAATTTTTGAGGCGAAATTTTGAATTCATTTTGAAAGAAATATATGATTTAGGCATTGTTTATTTAGCCTATTACTTATATCCACCCTTATTTTAAATTTTTTTTCCCTAGTTTACCCATTTGTGCCTTGTTAATTTTAGCCTTCTTTTCTTTATTAATTAACCTTAATTGTTATCTTTCACCCTGTTTGTGAGATAATTTTGTCAAGTTTATATTTTAATGAAGAAAAGGGAATTATTGCAGTTTTAAAAGAAAATAAGGATCTCTAATAACTTAGAGTATTATTCATTGTAAAAGACCATCTTCTGCTTAAAATAAGTTTGGGGGAAAGCAAGAAAATTGAATAAATAAAAGTTAGTAATTCTTGCCTATCTTTAGAATAATGTTGTTTGTTGAAAAAAAAAAAAAAAGAAGAAGAAGAAGAGGAGGTGGGCTTAAAAGAAGAAAACATTGAAAAAGAATAGTGTTTAAGATGAAAGGATCCTTCATTAATATAATCCCTTTATTTGAAGCTATTGATTTTGTAAACTTGGCATAATTATTTTACTTTTGTTCATTTAACCTGTTATTTGTTTAGCCAAAATACCTTATGTTAGCCCCATTACAAGCCTAGTCAAGACTTATTGATCTCTCTTGATTTGTGGATTCCATTAGTGGAGATTGTTTGCTTTAATATGCTTATGAGATTTGTACATCTATTTTATATCTTTTGATAGAGGCATTTAAAGATATTAATGTGTATATGCCTATCTGAAGTGCAACAATATCTTTGCAGTTGATTTAATGCATGGTTATTCAAGCGTGATTAAGATGAGGATTGTTTTGAACCTAAGATAGAAGCATGACTTGCAACACTATTGATATGTTGTTTATAAATATTAATTTCTTGATACCTTTGAAAAATCATTCAAAACAAGCATGAAAGGATTAAATTTTCTTTTTCAAATAAATATTTGAAAGTTTAGAGTTTTATAAGTATTTGTGGGTATCACCACTGGAAACCCTCACGAGATTATAACTCGTCCTGTACGGGACACCTAGGGGTTTAAAGGCTTGTTGCATACGCTAAATACAATCGTAATTTCCTACGAAAGTGGACTAGTTTAGTTTTTAAATTTTCTTTTGCTTGAGGACAAGCAAAAACTTAAGTTTGAAGGTGTGATAACTCTATATTTTTAGAGTCATTTTATTTGTTTAAACTTAAATTTTAGCTCAGTTCTCGAAAATACAATAATATTATTACTTATTTTTAAAAATAAATAGTTATACAATTTATAAATAAATTATAATAAATTTTTAATATTTTTATTTTATTTTTGCATATCAAAATGATGTCATAATGATGTAGTAATATCATGACTCAGGCGATGATGTCATTTTATAAATGATGCAGACAATGATGTCATTTTATAAATGATATAAGCAGTGATGTCATGAAATTAATGATGCAAAAGATGATATTATGAAAATAATGATGTAATCAATAATGCAACAATATTGAAAATGAAGATGGAATTTGCCTATAAATAGGCATTACCTCCCTTCTCCAAAATCACAATTCAAAGTAGCAAAAAATAGATGTAGAGAGAGTTACAAATATTTTCTTAGAGTAGATTTCTTTTATTATTATTTTGATCAAGAAGATGAGTTTTTGGAGCTTGAGTTCATCAAAAATTGTATCTCAAAACATGTTCTTCCTAAACTTTATTCTTGAATTTAATTATAAGTTGTTATTATGTTTGTTATTTTGATTGTTAATTTAATTATTTCTTGTTGTTATTATGTTGGTTATTTTGATTGTTAATTTAATTATTTCTTATTGTTATTATGTTTGTTATTTTGATTGTTAATTTAATTATTTCTTCCTTCTCAATTATGAATAGCTAAATTTATTTTTCTAGAATTTAGATGTAATCTTTTGATTTGCATATGATTATTTATATTTAATTGATTGGGTTGATTGTTAGAATTAATCTTTTATCTTACAACTTAATGCTTGTAATTAACTGGCTATTAATTGCATAATTTAAGATATTGTGTGAAGTAGCGAGAGTGGAAACACAATATTATTTCATTAGGATAATTGACCTAGGGAATGTATTGCTTAGAGATAAGAATACTCCTTTGTGATTGTTAAAGGATTTCCATTAAACTTAATGGGTTTGTGTTAATTGCTTATGATCAGGAGAGTAAACATAAGGTTAATATGAGCACACATGTTGTATCTTGAGAGAGAACATCATATAATTTAGGGAAATCCAATCATTAATTTCAGCAAAAATAATCTAATCTAAAAAATATAAATTAATCATAGGTAATCAATTGATGAATTCTAAATCCTAGATCTTTAATCTTATTTCATATTATCATCATTTATTTACTTGAATTTTACTTTAGCTTAAAATACGAATTCTCATAATTGATTTTCTAAATACTAGAGTAATCTTAAAATTAGTACTTGTTAACTCTTCCCTGTGGATTCGACACTCTATTCATACACTATTACTTAGCACGACCTGTATACTTGCAGAAATCGCGCAACAATCCTTTTCAAAGTGGAGATTTCTCTAGCTTTCCCAAATCTAAGAAATTAATGGAGAAAATTGAGGCCATAGAAAGAACACTTAAAAATGTTAAAAAGCATGAAGACATGATAGATGTTGACTCCTTAGCCCTCTTCCCAAATGCACTAGTTCCTCTAAAATTTAAGATGCTCGTTATGGACAAATTTAATGGCACCATATGCCCCAAAACTCACCTTAAAATGTATATGGGCGCTATGAGACCCTTTGGTGTAGATGATGAGCTCCTTGCTTAATTATTCCAATAGTCCTTAACCGGAGCGGCTGTCAAGTGATTACTAGATCTTGACCAGAATCATAAGAAAACTTGGGATGACATCTACAATGCTTTTGCCAAGCAATACCACTATAACATCAAGGTGAATGTCACCCATCAAGATTTGGAAACCACCAAACAAGAGCCAAAGACAATCTTTCACCGCGTTCCTTACAAAGTGGAGGACAAAAGCGGCACAAATGATGAACCGTCCATCTGAAGTAGAGCAAATTGACATCATCCTCAAAAACCTCCTCCCCTAATATTAGGCTCATTTGCAAAATCAATACCTCCACTGCTTCAAGGCTCACATTGCCATTGCCTCCAAGAGCAAGGATTTGATTCAATAAGGACAAATTAAAGATGAATCCTCTAGTTCGAGGTATCATAAGAACAATAATTACACCACCAACTCAACTACCAAAAGAGAAGGAGAGGCAAATGCTATCTCTTATCACCAGCCAATGAGGTTGGAAAGGAGGACTTTTTCTAAGCTAGGCATGCCTCTCAACATTATTTTGAAGAAAGCCTTGGAGGCTAATGTAGTTGAGCCCTTAGAAGCATGACCTCCTCCAAACCCCTTGCCTAAGGGTTATAATGCTAATAAGCACTATAACTTTCATCAAGGGCTGAGGCATAAAACTGATGCATGCAAGGCTCTGAAGCACAAAATTTAAGACCTTATTGATAGCGGAGACATCATTGCTCCTAGACCCAAAGTCTGGCACCACCACCAATCCTTTTCTAAACCACCAAGCTCACTTGACCATCTTAAGCTTCACTTGATAATTGGTACCTTGAGAAGAATATTGCCCTGTTGTGCCCCTACACAGGTCCTCCAAGTCCATGTTTGAGTCGTTTGAGTCTGTATCTAAGTCACTTGAGTCAAAGTCTTTTGAGTCTGTTTCTGTTAAATCTTTCTTTGAATTTGAGTTTGTCAAGTCTTACCCTTCGGAGTCAATATTTACCTTCAAGGCTTATCCTTTAATGTACTCATGATGGGACTTTATTAGCAATAAAAGTTTGAACTTTTTGATTTACTTTGATTTTTTTCTGATTCATCTTTAAATGGGACATCTTAAAAAAAAAAAAAATGAAAAGGCAAAAGGATTAATTAACTATGGTGCAAAGGAAAAGAATAAAAAATCACATATATTGCATTTGCATGGTAGTAGTAGAAAAGCTCATGAGCTGCTTTGTACAAGATGAAGACATAATAGGGATGCTCTGAGTATCATAGTTTATAAGATCATAACATACAAGAAACTTATCAAAGAGAAGCCATGGAAAATGAAGACAGAATAGACCGAAAGGTATCATGACCAGTTGAATGCCATCGAGGAAAAGAGAATCGATGTTCTGTATAAAATTCAAAGTCATCAATGGAGACTGGCCAAACACTTCAACTAGGAGGTAAGAGGCAAGGATTCGCAAGAAGAAAATCTAGTTCTGGGAGAAATCCAAGCCCTTATTCATGATCCAAGAGGAAATTCAAACTAAACTGGGCTGGATAGTACATGCTCAAGAAGATCCTATCCGACAAAGGCACCATCTTCACAAACATGGATGAAAACGAATTCTCCCATCTTGGTAAGCTGGATCAGCTGAAATGATGCATCATCTAAAGATGACATCTACATTTTATTTTTATTTTTCATGCATATGTAATCAGAACTACATGGACCTGATTCTCCCTAAAAGAAATAACCAATGGAAAAATGATATAAGGAATACGTAGGTAGCCCATCTTAGGTGCGGGCCAAATCATAATATTTTATTTGCATCGCATTCTCATTTTCTTTGTGCTAGTATATCATTCACTTAATTCTTTTGCCTAAACAAAAAGAAAAAAAAGGGGAAAAAAAGAAGAAGAAAAAAAAAGGCAAGAAAGAATGCTCGCTAAACTGAAAACCTGAAAGGGTAGCTTAGGCATAAATTAGAGCAAAAATAAAAGATATCTCATTTAATGATGATCAAATCTTGCAAAATAAAAATCCATCACAAAGGATAGCCCTTTTAATGTCATCTATAGCTTATCATGTTTCACGTAATCCTGTCAACCTGTAATTGTTTAAAAAAAAAAAGGTCATGTCTTAAGTCAGGGTCTAACCAGTCCTCCTCTACCTCTTAAGATGTAAATCTCTCGTGTCCTCATCAAAATCTATCACAATCTCCTTTTTTTGAGTCATTATTGCAACATATGGTATCGCACTTCCAGTAAATCCCCAAGTCTCCTTGAAAGAACGAGTCACCCCCTTGTTTGGGCTATAGTCCTTTTGCTACCAATGGCTCCTCATACAGTCTCTCCTTCCTCAGCTGCTTCATTCTCTATTTCTCTCAGCAGGGCAGCCTGGTACTTTTTCTCAATTGGCCAAACCACTTTTATCAGCTACTTGGCATACCTCTCTGTGGTCTGAAGTGAAATCTCAAAATAAATAGCATGATAACTCATCAGCTAGCCATCACTTGATAGCTCTGGCAATGGGAGCTATGATCTATACAGACTTCAAGAAAGGATAATTAGGGGCACATCCTGAGTTTGCCTCATCTACCTCAAGACCCTTATCCCTTAGTGGAAAGTCATTTAAACCATGCCCAACAGGCAACCCATGGCCCCCAGTTATAAGAGATCTAATCATTTACTATTGGCAATACTAAAAATGTGTCCTATGAGGACAAGTTACAAGCAACAATCCCATTCGATCTCTGACTAAGTCTCAAAACACATATGCAAACTGAAAA
The DNA here is from genome assembly GCA_947687605.1 of Reutealis trisperma. NCBI lineage: Eukaryota > Viridiplantae > Streptophyta > Magnoliopsida > Malpighiales > Euphorbiaceae > Reutealis > Reutealis trisperma. The sequence continues at coordinate 578,078 of CANTUT010000013.1, read as the reverse complement.
GTAGGGGCCATTACTCGAAAATGATCCATTAGCCACGCTTTCAAGATAACTCAAAACCTAAAACCAGACACCCATAAAGTACCCAAAACAGAAAGGGTAAGAATAGATAAATTTCTCTCACCTGAGAATAACTGGCAAGACAATCAATCTCTCTAAATCCCAAATAAAGCAATCGAGAATCATCAGTGTCTCAACCAGTATGGCTCTAACCACAAAATGCCTCTGTTTTATCTGTCACTCTGGCATCACCCTAATTAACAAACCAATATCTGACACCCAAATAGAAAATCAAGGGCTTTATGTTGAGCCTCTGCCCCCCTCACATCTCCCTGGTCACCGAGGTCATGAAACTTCTCAATTATAGCGATTAAATTAACTTAACAATCACCAACTACTATATGGCCTGCAACATCTTAAGGCAAGTCCAAAAATCCCAAAAAATATAAAAAATGCCAAACCCCTCGAGGATGAACACAGCTCCTTCTCAGCAACACCAAAACAGAAGCCCTAGGTCACCAGATCCCAAAAATCAAGCCCTCAGAAAAATCTCAATCTCCTTGTAATGCCACCATGGCAACTATTCTATACCAATCCAAGTTGAATTCCTTAACCTTGTAAAGTTTCTCATTCCACAAATGTATGGTCTCCACCCTCATGTATCCATGCAATCATCCATTACAAGCATCATCACAAATCATGCATGGCATAAAAGTCAAATAAAAGGTCCAAGAATTCTGAAATATGCATGCATCACCTGTACACTGGCATCTATGCAATCATGCACCATCATATATAAGCTGAGCCAATAGCCTCACTGACATCTCCTAAAGTTGACCAGTATGTCCTCAAAGTTTATCGACACCTCTTAAAGTTGACTAATGTCTCTTTGAGACTAAATGATACCTTTTCAAATCAAATCAACGAAGTATGACTTTTAGAGTCTCTTTACTCATGGCATGGCAAAGTTCCTTTAAGCCTTTTAAAAGGCCAACCCCTCACATTCAAAAGCCTAACTTTCTTTGGCGCAAACAAAATCTTGTCAGAATCTCTTAAGCCAACTCAGGTCGAGGCTATTCTTTTATTGAAATCTTTTTAGAATTTGTCGAGTCAACTCACTATAAGCTAAGGCTCCCCTCCTATCGAAATCTTTTCAGAATATCTCAAGCCCACTTGCCATAAGCCAAGGCTCTTCCTTTACCAAAATCTCTTGAGCTAACTCGCCATAGGTCGAGGCTCTCTTTTCACTAAAATATCTTGTCCAAAATTCTCTTCCACCCATAAATGTCTAGAAACGGTTACCTAGACATCCATATGGTTCCTTTTTCCATCTCTTTTATCTAAATCTATCAATTTCACTCATAAAATGTCTAGAAATGATCACCTAGACATTTATATGGTTCCACTTTCCACCTTTTTTAAAAATCATCTTTACCTCTAGCATTAAGGCCAAACAGATAGCCTTGATTGAGATTTACCTGAATCTTTTTTATCTCCAACATTAAGCTCGGACAGATAGCTTTGATTGATATTTATCCAAATCTTCTTTACCTCTAGCATTAAGGCCAAACAGATAGCTTTGATTAAGATTTACCCAAATCTTCTTTACCTCCAACATTAAGGTCGGATAGATAACTTTGATTGATATTTACCCAAATCTTCTTTACCTCCAACATTAAGGTCAAACAGATAGTATTGATTGAGATTTACCCCATATCATCTTTATCTCCAACATTAAAGTTGGACAGATAGCATTGATTGAAATTCACCAAACTTTCTTTATCTTCAACATTAAGACCAAACATATAGCTTTGATTAAAATTCAATAAACCTTCTTTATCTCCAACATTAAGGCCAAACAGATAGCCTTGACTAAAATTCACTAAACCTTCTTTATCTCCCACATTAAGGCTGAACAGATAGTCTTGATTGAAATTCACTAAGACCATTCTTGTATCTAGCGTTAAGGCCGGACCAATAGCCATTGGCAAAACCTCATTTATCCTAGGGGCATCCTCACAAAGGACCTGACAAGAACAACCAATCTCAAAAAGAAAAAAAAAAAAAAAAAAGCGCCATGTCTGAAATACTCTGAATTTTCAATTATTTTTCTAAATCCTATTTTTGTACAGAAAAGTATTATTCTATTATTTTATTTATTTAAGCAAATATTAAAGTTATATTTTATTAAAATATATATATATATATATATATATATATATATATATATATATATATATATATATATATATATATATATATATATATATATATATATATATATATATATATATATATATATATATATATTTATACCATTTGAATATGTATTACTGATAGTAATTTTATTACAATATTATATATGTATATTATTATGAAATATTATAATGGTTATTGGAAAAATTATATTTTGATATTTGAACATAAATATTATGTTCGATTAATCTAAATTATATTGCTAATTCTATATATATTACCAGAAGTTTGAGATTTTATTATAATTATTATTATTGTAAATAAATTTACTAATTGTATTATTAGTAGGTAAATTAGAATTTATTCTTATTATCATTATTATATAAACTATGGTTTATTATTATTATTATTATTATTATTATTGATATATATATATATATATATATATATATATATATATATATATATATATATATATATATGTGTGTGTGTGTGTGTGTGTGTGTGTGTGTGTGTGTGTGTTATATATAAGTATATGTGTGTTGGTGTAAAAGAAAAGACAAGAAAAGAAAAAGAAATGGAGAAAGGTGATTGGCTGAAGGGAAAAAGGAAGAAAGAAGAAACAAAAAGAGAGAGAGAGAGAGGCCGAGAGGGAGCGGGACAGACAGGGAGAGAGGACTGGGTGGCGGTGAGCCGCTATTCGTCCGGCGATGGACTGCACCGCCACCACTAGTGGCTAGCCCATTGTCCGATGACCTCATGGAAGGCAACAGACCGTTGATCGGCCGATGGATGGCGGAGCACTTGCAGAAAGAAGAATTTCGGTCGCTGAAGCTTTAATTCGACTTTTCGGCCGATTCCGGGGGCGTAATCCGGCGATTCTAGTTTCGTTCAACTCCTGAGGATGAGAGCTTTGATTTGGTACCAACCATGCCCCCTGAGGTTCACAGGAGGAAGAGATCAAAAAATGCAAAATCGAAACTTCTGAGGCATTTTTCGGCGACTGGAGGGCGAGTGACGGTGAGTGGAGGTGATTTCTGAGCTCCTGACATCGAGATGAACCTGCTGGTGTGGAGATCACCCAGATCCACCGCCGCTGGTCCAGCAACTCTGTTTCATCGTTACAGCGCGACTCTCTACATCTGTACGATCAGAATTTATGAAGGTTAACCTGAAACTCTTATATTTCAGTCGTTAAATAAGTTATATTATGTTTAGTAGATTCTAGTTGGTAGTTGTTATGAGTTCATTGAGTCTATTGTTGAGTTGGGTGTGGTTTTGTCAAGATCTCGATCAAAATCTCAATAGTTTTTAAGTTATGTATGGTTATGTGAGTTATTCATATCCTAATGATATCTTTTGTTGTGAGGTATTGGTGTTCTGGCGTCTTCCTAGTTCCAAAGGCTGCACTTCCAAGGAAAGCCAATCAGAAGCGTCATTAGTTAGGTGAGTGATACTCCTTAATATGTTATCCTGTTTCTATATACATCTGCATTTCTGTGTGTATATATATATGTATATTATGCACTACTATTGCATATATGCATATAACATTTGATTGTGAATGAGGAATCGATATTCTCTGTTTTGTGTTGTATTATGATTGTGATTGATGGATGGAGGTCGGGAGGATACAGTATCACTTAGGATTATGAGATTTGGTTATGATTATGATTTTGGTGATGTAGAGAAGATGAGCTATGACTGGTGTATGCTGGCCGGGCCTGCTTATCGCCAAGGTGGCTATCAATCGGGTTAGGGCTGCATGGTATAGACCAATGCTGGCCGGGCCCATTAGACATAAGAGATAGATTATTAGACTCAGAGAGCTAGTATAAGGGGATCGGCTCCCTTTATTAAGTATTAGTGTGGTACTATGGATCGTATCTCATCATTGCTTGATAATGTGAATTATCTATCTTTATAACATAATGCATAGCATGAGCATTAGAATCTGTCTGTAGGACACCAGTTTAATATATTAGCTAGTATCATTCACTGAGTCGGACGATCATTCCTGTTCATTTTGTTATTTTCAGATCAGGGAATGAGCCTGTGAAGGAGTTGTAAACTGAGTAAACTGCCAATTTTTCTTCGACAGTAGTTGTATTATTGAGTATTAAGAAATGTATGTAATATATGTATAATTGTAAATATAGATTTAGAACTCCGCAATGTTACACCTTGTACCTATATATTGTTTAATATTTAGTTATGTATTATTGGGTTGAAATACTGTTGTTAAGCATAATCCTTTTGTATAATATTACTTTTATGAGATAATTGAGATAAACAAGTTATTGAGCCAATGTGACTTTGTTTATTATTGAGATTTAATTGGATCTGCTTAACTTGTATATGCCCATAGCCCTTTACAATTTTGGATTTTCTGTTGTGTGTTTATGTTAGGCTTACTACAGGTACTGGTAGCCACGTGTATTTCCTGTGTCTTAGTGCCGGTCATATGCCCTAGGGTTCGGGGCGTGACAACGTCAGCTACAACCAAAGCAATCAGGCAGTGCCACCCAGAGGTCCGCCAACCCCTCAGGTGACACGGTCCCCACTACCCTTTATACAATTCCCAAAATGCCCCTAATATGATTTTTTTTTTAGTATTTTTTCAGCCTTATCTTTTTGGTTATTTCACTTTTTCACATACAAAATCACCCTTACCTCATTTTCCTATGAATAGGTCCCTTCATCCTTTATTCCAACACACATCTTGAATTTGAGTATATTGTTATTCTCAAATTCCTCTCTTCTTTTCTCTCCAATCACTCTCTAATTAATTAATTAATCTTTTTTTATTAATTAATTACCTCACCCTAACCAAGTTAATTAATCGTTTTAATTAACAAAACTCTTTCTTAATTAATCACTCAATTAATTAATTAATTAATCTTTTTAATGAATTAATTAATCGCTCTTTTTTTAAAAATCATTCTTTTTTTTGAAAATCAAATTATTTTCTTAATCCACCCTTCATCCAAATTAATTAATTAATCATTTTAATTAATTAATCCATCAATTCATTCATTTCATCACATTGATTAGTTAATTAATCATTTTAATTAATTAAGTAATCTCCCAATCAATCCAATTATCCTGTCTCAATAAAATGGAATTTCAGTCTGATAAAATTCTCCGCCTGTCAAAAGCAAAGGTATCAGTCTTTCCCTTACTCTCAAAACACTCAAACCAAAATCAATCTGATTAACTCCTAAACCCCTCCACTTAATCATGGATTCAACTACGTGAGTTTTGATCCTCATTCAATGGGGTACGTAGGCATGTTTGAAATTTAAATCTAAACCTCAAATCCAAATCCCAATCAATCTTCTTTCCCCTTTTTAATTAATGTAATTTGTAAATATTTACTTTAATTATTTTACTAATGCCCCATACACTATGCATTCATGTTTTACCATATTCATGTATTTTCTTTAACATCATCTTATAAATGTCATTAATGAAATCAATTTTTCTAAAGTCAAATTAAACTTAAGAGCCAAATTTAGATTATTTAAAACTAAAAACCTAGTCTCCGAACTCAACCTGGTTTAACATTAGTGATTTTATCCTTGAGTAATTAATTGAAAATTAATGAATTGGAGTCACAATTGGGTTTTTTCTTTAATTTTCCCATTTAAAAATAAATTAGGGTGGCAACTCCCAAAATTATTTTCAAAATCAACCAAATCTAAATCCGAGAGTTCCATTGTGAATCTAAGCCTAAATGAGCATCCCAGTTCCCCTCTAGTGAACTGGGCCAGTGTTCGGGTAAGGCCTCACAATATTGCCCCTTTTGTGAAGCTACTTGATCCAGCATAAAATCAACTAAGTCTCAATTAGGCCTAAAAAAGTGTAAACTCATTTAAGAGACCCCTCATTCATGGCATGAAGTATGAATCTAATGGGAAAATCGACTCGCCTTTAAGGACTCATCTTGTCTTTCTTAAATTACAGCCTACCTTTTTTTTTACCAAGACTTCTAAACTTTCTTGCTTTCTCATGCTCTCATCCTCGTCATAAAAGCTCAAGACTCATCTGATGAGACACTAGATCACCCTCAAGGACTTGTCTTCTTCCTCATCATAGAAGCTCGTCTTCATCCTTGAAGATCATCCTTGTAAAGCCTGAGCAGCGACCAACTCGCTCACTCTAATATCATACTAAAATTTTACTTTGCATCTAAACTCATTGGCTCAACTCGCCCAATAGTCATTGAGTAAAGCATTGTAGTAGCTATCATTTATCAATTAGGTGCATCAGAGTAAAACTTATACAATGGGGTAGCCCTTACCATGCAACAAATGCATCACTGCACTGTCAGTGGCCAAGTACATGCATGGTGTCAAAAGATTGATATAAGAGGGGTTGTTTTTTCCATCAATACATATTGATTCATCATTGGCCATGGAACGGTACCACACGCAAGGCTACTCTCATCTAACAGTGAACTCAAACTACTATAAAAGGGAAAATGTCACTCATACAGGATGCTAAACAATAGTATGTAAACTCTCACTAAGAAACTCTCTAAAAGAACTAGGAAGAGACACATTCTCTTTCCTTTAGGTTCCTTCATCTTTAAGTCTACTAATGACATTGGAGGCTCCTCCTAAGACAATCCTAGAGATCCTTTGGTCCATTCTTTCTTTGTTTATAGGCTATATTTCATATGGCCTCATCCATAGCCGACATGAGGTAATATTTTGCCTCATATTACTAACAAAAATTATTTTTAAATTTAAATTTATATTTTGCAAAAGCTATTAAAACTATTGCTTTGGAATTGGAGATTTATATTTCACTTACTTTCTCTTTTATTTTGGATTCTTTGAATAATTAATATGTCAAGATACTAGTTAAACAAGAGATAATTTAAATAAAATTAAAAAATATTGGATGAGCAAAAGTGTATATTTTGACCTATTATTTATACTATGCATGGCAACAAGACAGGGAGGGAAGAAGTTATTTTAAAGGGAGGGGAAGGATGAGGTGGGTGGAGAGGAGAGGAAAGGGGAGAGAGAAAATTTCAACTTATTTTGTTTGGCAAATTAAAATATCAAGTGATTAACACAAAAAAGCCATATGAATATATTGCAAAAACTTACTTGATTGAAAGTAGTTGTGGATTGTTAAGATTGCTTGTTTGCTTGTAGTGGTCATTGATTTGAAATTTGAAGATTGTAAAAAATATATGTAAGATAATATTGAAGTATAAGATATATAAGGGCTTATTTAAAATATTATTCAATTGATAAGGGTAAAAAAGACTATACAAATAAATTATAATCTCCCACTAGGAGTTGGAATTTTTTATACCCCAATTTGGTTGTACCTAATTTCAACTTATGTATAAGGGAAATGGGGTGAATTGCTCCATTTTCTTTTTTAAAAAAAAAATAAATGCCAAAAAAAATAGATATAAATTTCCCCTTCTTTCCTTCCTTCACCCATCCATGCATTGTATTAGTGTGAATAATAATTTTATTTTTAAAAAAATTATACTCCTATTAAAATTTGAAATCGAGATCGCTAGTCGTAGGAGTTAAAATAATATTATATGAATTACAGAACACAATGAGTAATTTAAATATGCTCAAAGCTTTTGATTTTTGAACCAAACACTAGTTATCCTTTTTTTTTTTTTTTGGGTCAAAGATAAACCAATTGAATTGATATCAAACAGAAATAGAGCATACGGCTACAAACAAGGGAAAAATAGAAGAAACAGAGTATTTAGCACAATACATTTACAATTACCAAGTACTAAACACTGTATCCCTAACTGAATTCACTTATGTGCAAAATCTCAGCATTATCGCATATTATATTTAATATTCCTATAGACCTCATCCTTAGTAGCTTGTTTTTGCTGGAAAATATATTGATTCCGTGCCTACCAAAGGAAATAAACAATTGCATAAAAAGTTGTCCTCCTCACCTTACAGCTCAAGCTCTTACCATTTGCTTTTTTTTTTTTTTAGAACCAAGACACTTCCCTTCTCTAAACCAAACCTCCCCTATTAATGCAACATGCCTTCAACACTTTGGTCCAAACTTTCAAACTGAATGGGCACTTGAAAATGAGATGAGCAATAACCTCCACTTTAGAATGACATAAAACACAAATAGCATCTGCAACCAATTTCCAAGAATATGATTTAGATTTTGTATATAATTTCCTATGAATAGCCAACTAGTAAATATGGCTATGCTTAGGAATGTGCATAGAACCCCGTAGTACCTTAGGCCACCCTACCTTATTTCCTTTCTTCCTTAAAGCTTGCCAAGCACTTGCAATAGAAAATTGCTTGTTACTTGTCAGCCTCCAACTAATGCTAATTGCTTGTTACTTGTCAGCCTCCAACTAATGCTATATCTTCCTCGTCAGTCAATTCGTAATGCTCAACTACATTCTTTTTCACCTATTCAGTATATTCATCAAGAGCAGATGGATTTACCTATCTATTACCCCTCCAAACTGATGCAACCACTGCTTTCTTAAGAACATTTGAGTTGCCAATATTGGCATTTGGAAATCTATCAACAAAACTCCTTGGTCATCCCATGGGTCATACCAGTAAGAGAAGCTCATACCTTACCTAAAACGTACTTGAACATGGGCTTGGCTGCATCCTTGAGCTTGACTAATTGTCTTCATTATCCAACTAGCCTTATGAGGCTTGGTAATGCCCCAAAAACTAAGCCTCTTTAACTTGTTAGCAATTACGTACCCACTGAGCCTATAAAGATTTCTCGACTAGTAATAACTCCTAAATGTGCATAATCATATCAGCATTATTTCATTCAGTAACTCAATTTAAACCTAGTCCTCCTTCTTGCTTAGGTTTACAAACAATCTCCCAAGCCACTTTATTTCCACCTTTCCCGTTTGTTTGCCCCTTCCAAAGGAAAGATCTATATAAATGTTCCACATCCTTGACCACCACTATTGGTAGTACAAAGATACTACTCCAATAAGTGTGCATACTTAAAAGCATAAATTGAATTAACAAAACTCTACCTACCTCTGATAAATGCTTCACCAGCCACCCAGTAATTTGCCTGTTAATCTTAGCCACCAAATCTTTGTAGTGAATTTGCTTCAAGCCAGTAGATATAAGTAGTGCCCCTAAGCATTTCATAGGCAAGCACCCCTCCTAAATCCAGTTCAAGCTCATCACCAATATGCGAACCATCCACAATCTCATCTACAAGCTGATATGGAAGCTTAGATTTAAGAATCGTGTCATGTTGAGAGATTTTTTTGGACTTTTTCTTCGCCATAGGAACACAGCGTACTATAGCAGACAAGGTCTTCTAACTTGCGGAGAGAGAAAAAGTTATATTTTCACACTACTAATCTTTTACATAAAGACTTAATTATGAAAAAATTATTTTTTTTTTTAAATTTTCATCGATAATTTTTTAATTTTGATAATATGACACATAAATTATTATACATTATTTTTACAATGTTATCACCTATGTATCCCATCAAATTTCAACCAATCTTAGCTTTACATGGTAGGTACTAGGTAGTCATTTGAAAAAATAAAAAAGTGCCATTAAAAAATAAATAAATTTAATCAATACCCATTGTCCTCTCATCTCTGTTCCAACATTTCGCTTTTGATTTCTTCTTCTTCTTCTTTTCTTTTTTTGTTAATGCGATGCATTTTATGGATTTATATTGCGCCAAGTTGGACTCTTGATTTTTTTATCCAAACGTTTGAAAGTCATCTGAAATTGGAATTTCAGTTGTTTATATCATTTATGTATTTGAAATCTCTTTGCAGAGCATAAAAAAATAACATCATTCAATTACCATTGAAATTGCTATAATATATTCTTAAATTTTCACCTTTGAACAAAAAAAAAAATTAGTTGGCTTTTAGGTAGATATAAGTACGTATTGTCCTGCAAATAAGAAGGTAAAAGGAATTATGAAAGCCTTATTTACTATATTAATCCTAATTAACATATATAGTCGTCTGTACATCTAGTTTTTTAATTCCCATAATTTTTCGAGTTTTAGACCTAATTATATGCATATGCTGAGAAAGTAAGAATTTCAAGAATCAAAATTATATATATGCTCCGCACAAAAATTTTCTTACTTTATTTTTAAATTTGAAATAAGATTACTATTAACAAAAAAAAAAAAAAGGACCATAATCACATGTTTCTTCCGGCGAAGAACGTGCCCATCATCAGGAAAAACACAGCGGCTGCGGCAGCAATTCCAATAGCTCCTGTAATTCTCTCAGCAAGCTTTTGCTTGCTGCCGCGAAGACAGAAACTAACTAACAGGAAAAGAAAAGCCAAAGCATTAGCAGCCACAATAACATACAGAGGGCGTGTGGGAGAGTAAGCAAGGAGAGAAACTCCTGCTTGACCGGTGAGACCGAAAAGTATATCTCTAAGTTTTGAAATATTGGAACTACTTTCGGCTGTAGTTGAGGCCAAGGGCAAGTGACTCAGATCTATAACATGATCCTTATGATCTTTTCCGTTACCATACTCTATGTCTAAGCCCAAGCGCCTTAAACATATCTGAAGCTCTTCGGCTGAGATTAGCCCGTCGTCGTTTAGATCAAAGCACCTGAAAGCATCCGCAATTGAACAATCTCGTTCATCATTCACACACTCAATGAACGGATATTCGAGCAGTTCTTTTGCTTTCGTATATTTGAGCAGTTCTTTTGCCTTCTCATTCGATATGAAAGTATCAAATTTTGAAGAAATTTCAAAAATCTTCATTTTTCTGAGATTTTGAAACAACTTGTTGTCGTCTTCCTCACTCTCGAAAACTTGGGCAAATTGTGAAGATTCGATCTTGCTATTTCGGTCAATGTGGAGGAACCTTTCGATTTCGCCATCATCATCGACATGGATGTCGAAGCAACCCGCCAAGCAGTTTTTTAACTCTTCTATGGAAATTTTTCCATCACCGTCTTCATCAAAGTGTTCGAATACCACCCTCAGCTTACACCTTCTGAACGCTCGTTCCAGCAAGTCTAAGAAGGTTGGATAGGTTGTCATGGTTTCACTCAATACAGGTTTAGATTTTTCTCCCAGTGGGTGGTAGGTAACAGGGGGCAAATGCGGTTTGGACTGACGAAGATATATTGTCGTTAATTTCATCCGAATTCACCCAATTCGGAAGAATTCGGTTATATTACAATTTTTTTTTTTTTTTTTTTAACTAGCTTATATTACAACATAAATAAATACGATTTCCTCAATTTTACCGCAACTTGTTTTATTCCTTTTAATTATGCATATTATTATTTTAATTATCTTTCCAAATGACCTCTTTATTCAATTAACTGAAATAAAAAAATCTTAAATTCAAGATTTAATTAAAATTGGATTTACAGAAAAAAATTTATTAAAATAGATTTATTGATTTATTATAAAATACCTTAAAACTTAAAATGTAAATAAATTTTAAAATTTCAAGAGTTAGATGATCCTTAATATTTCTTTTCTTTTTTTTTTTATTTATGAGAAAGTCTAATAGGCAGTGAATTATATAATAAAAAATAATTATCCCTTTTGCTCGTCATAAAAAAATATTTAAATTTAAAATCTCTCATTCCTAAAATTAAATACTATTATCATTTGAATTACGCTTTTATCATTATAAAAATGCGAGAAAATATTATTATTATCAAAATGATAGTAAATATAGTTTTTTTTTTTTTAATCTAATTACACTTTTCCTCGAAAGAGCTGCCGCTACTTCGTAGTATATATATATATAAAATCAATAACGCGCTTTCTTAACCTAATCAATATCACGATTCAAATTTACAACTTGATGACTTTTTTAATTATGTAAAATTGATAATTGTCAAAGTTCACCGATATTAATGTATTTTTATTTTTATTTTTCGATAGAATAGACATTTCCACAACGCGCTTTCTTGCACTTTGCTAACTTCGTTTTATATTTTTATTTTCTCCTGATGGAGACATGAATGAATTTTCCAAGAAATGAGTCTCAAACCTCGACTCTCAAAGATGAAAGGTTAAACACCCTTTAGTTACAAAACTTGTTTTCCATGTAAAGATATACATATCCTGTGTTTTTTTCTCAAATTCTTTCACTTTCTTCTCATTCAATGGATCCTCATCAAAAGAAGATGGCATCTCTTCTATTAGTCCCTGCTCCCATTCCCAAGTTTTCTTTGATCTCCATTTCCAAACAACAGAATATAATGAAGTTTATCATCTCTATTTGCTTCATGTCTGCCAACATTCTATCAATTCTTCCTTGTGATTACATAAATGGAAATCGAATTCCATCTATTATTTTCACGGGACTTTCACCGAACATCTTTCATGTGTTTGCAATGTCCATCGTTTTGGCCTTCAGTGGTTCATTTATCGCTCTAATGATCGAAAACGAGACCAAATTTTTGAGGCAGATATGCTGGTATTTATCTGTGATTTCCATAGCAGTGGCCGGATCAATTCTTGCATATGCAACATCTTTATCCAGTTTCAATTGGGTTTCTTCTAAAATTATGCAAGAAGGAAGATAAACGGAAAGGACTAACTCGAAGATCAACTATTTGTTCTTGTATGGCGTTTGTTTAGCCATCTTTTTGGTTGTAATATATTCATTTACTGAAAATAATCCCTTCTTAATTAAATTTCAATTCTGGGTTTTTTTAGTTTCTTTGTTACCTACTCTGTATTGAAACTTGGAATGCAGAATTTATAATTCTATGTACTGGCAAAATCAAATTTACAGCAACCCAAAAAAAATTCAGCTCATGAGCTGTATAAAAATTGATCATTCATAGATTATTTGTCTGTTGAGTAGAGTTTTATTCGTGTAATTAAGGGGCAAAGCAAATTA